>CM076583.1:743987626-744395456 GCA_034641835.2 Pinus albicaulis
CCATCAGTATTTTTACATGTTAGTGATGAATATATCTACAGCTAAGTTTTCTAGAAACTGATTTCCTTATGTCAATATGTCATCCAGAAAACCCTCCCAAAACTTTTTTCGCCTTTCTACCTTTCCAGTTCGCCCATGTCAAATATCAAAACCTCATATCACAATCCTATCCAGCTTCAGCCTTATTGGTCTGCCCATCAGCCTTAAAAGGCAAATCCACATCTGTTTCAATAGTCTCCCCTATGTTAGGAAGTGGCGTTTTAGGACATTTCACCTTTGGCAATCATCAAAAAGCCAAAAAGCCTCCATCTGCAAAAAAACCTGCCATGACTGATTCCTTATTTTGCAAATGAAATTAACAAGCAGCCCTAAGTCGCGCCACTCACACCCCCTAGATCTCAGCACTGCATAAAATCCAATCCCAAGCTGACTATTAGGTTTTTCACAGTGTTCTATGGTTCTACAAAAACAGGAAATATATTTCATCTCATGGAGTAAATGTTTGAGTTTACAATTAGAGGAACAGCTGCTTCTAAATGTAACTTGAGCCTTTAGATATGTCTGCAAAACAGAAAGCTACTCATCTGGACTTTACAGCTCTTTCCAGCATGAAAATCACAGGAAGAAAGGGATACCACTGTCTCAGCAAACTGGTAAATTGTCAAGGCCCAGAACCTCCTTCATTTACAAGCAGAGGGTTAGGGCGCCTCCTTCATCCACAAGCAGAGGGCGCTGGCCAGTATTGACTTGGAAGATTGCAAAGGTCCGGGTTTGCTTTGTATTGAACAATGAAACATATGTCCAGGTTTTTTATGAATATGGCTAATGATCATAACAGGAATGTAGTGGAAATATGTTAAGCTCAAAGGAAAAGGGAGTTTGGCCTGATAAAGGAGCTTATTTCAAACTTGCAAACCATATGAATTGTTGAACTTTAGAAGGGCCTGTCATCAGTAAACATCCAAATCATAAGCAGCCTGTTTTGTTCAAGATCAAATGGAATAGATGCTGTTAACCAATGCCATTACACAGGCAGAAAGAAAGCCCTTAGCTTTTTCAAATACACTGACCTTCATAGTCAGAAAGAGTTTTTGTCAAGTAACAGGTCATGAGATAAACAATCCAAATGATAAATTTCTCAGTCACCCTTAGAACAGTGTCACTGTGGCTAGGGTTTTCTTCTAAAAACACAGTGATGCTTGCAAGTAAAGATGCTAATATTGGTGTTTTTCAAGAAGTTTTCTTACCACCACATTCAGAGAAAGGCTGTGTCGAACATAATGGTCAAAAAGTCTCCGGACACCTTATCTGATGAAGAGCCTCCTCCATGCATGAGTAGAGGGCCAAAGCTACTGCAGGTTGCTGAAACTGATTGATATAAGAAAGCAGTGGAAGGATACCAAAGACTAAATCAAGGTCATTACACAGATGAATGATAGTGTTGATAATGTAAAGGTATTGGTACTCCTATTTCAAAGAACTATCTGTCAGGCTATACCTACAGTAGGAAAGAGACAATATTGTATATATGTGCGCCACTGATACCAAAAAGAAGATTGTCTCCTTGAGGAAAGGTCAAGCAACAAAACAATATCATATACCAAAGGGCCCATGAAGCGCCTTTCAAGAAATGGTGTTTACAGCTTTCAAATGTTTTGGTGCATTATGAATAGCCCTTCCTTGCTAAACATCGCCAAGAGAGGAAAACAGTGAACATAGTTCAGTTATGAAATGGTTCTTTGGCAAAAAGAGGTAACACAATGATCAGAGCAAAATAATGACTATGTATCAAAGAGTCCTGTTTTCATATTGCACAAGCTTGTCTTTTCAGATGGAGGAGGCGAGTGGTATTCAAACTTATGAATAGGTAGAAGAAGTTGGTTGTGATGAATCACCACTGTTTATATGTCTTATAAAAAACACACTTGTTATCATTCCAAAGGACAAATGTGGCACAGAATTACATGGAAAAGGACCTGCAGACAAGGCCTTTAAAATTTCTATCACCAAGGAGATTTCCCCTTTAAAGGTTATTGTTCACTATGTTTCAAATGTTTTTCAGCCTGTGATAATTGTTGGATAGTGTAAAAAGAAGAAGCACAACCTTTATTTTGAGGGAAAAAGGGTATTGTATACTACACCTACAAGCAGAGATTTGAAAACCCACTATAGGTAAAAGATGAAGAAGTTATGCGTAAGTGACAAATCACATTGTGGTATTGAAACAAGTGGCAGTGGTGGAGTTGGTGGAAGCAATTGATCGAAGTTCGAGCTGGGGTCGAGAATCCAAAAGGGCGGGTATATATTCAAATAACAAACCAACAGTTTGAAAAAAACAAACGGAGTTAAAAATCAATGTTCAAATGACCGTTGGGATGTTTTTTTTGAAAATGATATAAGGTTGAAGGTGTGATTAAAAGAGTGGTATAGGAAAGTAAGTAAGTCATTTTCAAATTCGGCAATATCCTATTTTGTTGGTATCACAACGTTTTCAAGCAAAATTGATTTACTGCTTGGTTAAGTAGCGCGGCGTGCGGATTTGGTAGCGGCGATGCACAAGCCGGCGATTTACATAAGGCTTTCTTAAATGGTAATGGCATTGCTGCCGAGTAGGCGCGGCGTGCTGTAGGAGTAGCGAAGCCACATTGGTAGGCAGGCAAGTTTGCACTAGCGACGGGTTTTTCTCCGAAGGTTGCCGCGCCAGTGTTGGAGGGTTCCGGTGCATTTCAAGCTCCTTCCAAGGGATTTCTTCTCAAAAAATCACAAGGTACTTCATCTCCTACCTTGAAAAACTCGAAAAATCAAGTTTAAAACCTGTATGCCATGGTTTGAAACTGTGCATGGTTAAAAGGGTTTTGACCGTTTTTGAAAAGGAGAAACTGTCCTCACAGTCCCCCACAACAGCACACTACCTAAGCAGATTGCCTTTTATTCACCATATTCTCCCACTGTGAATTTGTTAACAAAATTTTTTCAAAGATGACAGCACATTGAAAAGGCAGAGTTTGTTGATGAGAAGTTAAACCTTGGAGGCAGGGGTATAGAGTGTATTGGTGTATATCTCAAAACTCACAAGCAAAGAGTGTATTGTCTAAACTACGTGCTGCTGATTTCCACACCCAACCTAGATTACACTTGTTCTTTTACACTACCTTGTATCATATTGAAGATTTATTAACGAGGATTACGAGGTGAAGCAGGGGCCATTTTCTAGAAGGCAGTTGGTGGTTAAATCTAAGCTTTGAGCTAGGTATACAAGTAATGTACGATTTCTTAAAACTTCCTGAAAAAGTGTCCCTCTGTAGCACTTGTGCAGTGACTGTGAAGGTGCCCTCTTTCTTCACCTCATTATCATATTGAAAAGCTGATTGAAAAAGAGACTCTAAGGGTAAATGTTACATTGAAGGGCAGATTTCATTGATGTGTTTCTAACTCTGGAGGCAGAAGTACAAAAGCAGTTTTTTGTTCTCTTAAAACTTCACAAAGGAAAGGGGCCTTTTTTCTGAAGAACAGAGTTGTTAGTATTTGAAGTTAAGATTAAGACAGAGGTACAGGTTGAAGATTTGTTAACAGGGTTTTTCTGAAGGTAAACAAGGCCATTTTCTAGAAGACACGGTTGTTGATGATCAAGTTTAACATTTAAAGCCAGAAGTGCACAGTACACTAAGGAGCAGAGGTTGTTGATGGATTCCTTGACATGGTAGAATGGTATAGTGCTTCTTAATGTGTTTTGTCTTCTAGTTTTCACTCATAATTCATATTTCTTGCTGCTATAGATCAGTAAAGATTGATTTTGAGATCTGCCCATGGAGGCACCTCAAAATCCCTGATTCTTCATAGCTTGATGTTTTCTCCTCCCTTAGTTATGCTAAAGAATTCTTAGCTGCTCTTTAGTAACTTAAGGTATTGTTGCTAAGTTTTATTCATAAGTTCTATGTATGTTGAGTAGGATGTATGGTTTTCCCTACCTACCTATCAGCTGCCCATAGTTTTGTCCATAAAACTTTCTCTTTGACTGATTTGTTGATCATCTTGTTGAACCAAGGAGGCCTAGTCCCGATCTAGCCCTTTGCCTAAAACTATGAAAACTTATTTGTCCAAGTGCCCGATGACTTAGAGACTATGTTTAGGCGTTCCGGCATAGTTTATGAGTTGTTAGTTTGTCTCATGTGTTTTCCCCAAAGTCTGATAGCCTTTTCCCGAAGTTAGAGGGTCATATACCTCTATGTATGGCTTGAATGTTTGATTTCTATGTATTGATTAGCTTATAGTTATTTCTAGCATGATTAATGGCTCGCTATTACATGTTTATGTCTGCTATTAACTAGTTTGCACTTGAAATCCCTTGTCTTTCACCAACTTATTGTTCATTTAATCCATTTTGCCCAGAGATCCCTTCTACTGTGAATCAAATCGGCCCTACAGCAGCTTTACATCATTACTTCATAGCTTCCTTGATCTGTTTGACCCCATAGCCCGATTTATCTACATCTTGTTATCCGGTTTATGTATTTGATCAGTTTCATTCCTCACAAACTTAAAAAACCAAAAAACTAAAAACATACTTCATAACTAGCCTAATATCAAAACACCGCAAGTAAACACACCGACATCTTTTACATATATAGAGAGAGCCCTCTCTGAGTCCGGGAAGGCTAGGTCCTTGGGCTCCAAAGCTTGGTTTGATGTTACATCGTCATTTGGCTAGCCAATCGGCCAAATCACGGGACCCTAACATAATGGCGATCACGGTGGGACTCTGAGTATTAAACAAACTTAGTTTCCCTAATCTTTAGAGACTTTTGAGAATATTAGCTGGCTGACTTATCCCACCGCTCTCTAACATAATGGCGATCACGGTGGGACTCTGAGTGATTAAAAAACTTAGTTTCCCTCATCTTTAGAAGCCTTTAAGAATACTATCTGATTGACTTATCCCGCTGCTCACTAACATAGTGACACTCACAGTAGGACCTTCCGAGTTAGTGACAATCTAAGTACAACTTAGTAACTCCCGAAGTCTCAATCAAGCTTAGTAAAACTTAGAGATTGTTTGAAGAGTAGAAAATAGCTCTTTCACCATCTTAGCAAAATGATGAGTCAGTTATAGAAAACTCTTCCAAACCTTGTAGGCACATAAAACTCAAAAAACCCCAAAACATTCCTTTAGATTGGTTTTTAACATTACTGGTGGGGGGCCATACAAGTTTATCTCAAACAACTGACAATCCACCTGGCGACTCCACTAAAATTCTAGTAAGCCTTACTACTTTTCAAAACTCTAGACTACTATCCGATAAACCTTTCCCATCACTCACTAAAATAGTGGGAGATGGTAAGACACTGAGTACATAATAGTCCAGCAAACTCTTATAGACTCTTTGGTCCTTTAGGTACCATAAACAAGCAAGCAGTCCATAGACTCATTTTTTAGAGTAAACTCTTTTTGTTCTCATCACCCTAGAAAAGTGTTGAAACAAGCCTAGGATACTTTAAACCATATGCTGCACATAAAACTCAGATAATCCAAAAAACATTCTCAGATTAGTCTTGGTGGTGGACCATAGCTTTATTCACAAAACAACTAATTTTCCACCTGGCGACTCCACTAATCCATCCCTTTACTTTTCGACCATCCTTCACCTTAGTCAAACCTTAGAAAACCCACTCATCCAGAACATTCACCAATATCATTCTCTCTAAAACTCTGGATCTAAAATCTGGCTTCACGAAGAATCAATACCAGATCCCATCCAGACCCAAATCCCCCTATCATAGTAGATGACCCAGAGAAGATTCTGTGGCAAGCTTCTGAAACTGATCATCTAGCTACCGATAGATCCATCCGTAGAACAAGATCTGTACCTAAAACTCTCAATATCCTTCTAGATTCACCTTCGAAACTAGAGTCATCACAAGCTCTTCCCCGAAGTAAATCATATAGTAAGATAAACTTCGACGATCTTGAACCCCTAAACCCACCACAGAGTCCTATTAGAGAAGCTTCACCCACCACTCCTCCTGATTTCCAACTTCTTTATCAATTTGGCTCCTATCATCCCAGATCTGCTCAAAACCAGATCACTAGTCCAAGTTCATCCGCTACACCTGGTCAGACCACCACTGTTCAAACCACTTCATTTCAGCCTACTAGTCCTCATCTTGTACATCACCCATTAGCTCCAGTCATGGCAGCCTGGTACGCACCTTTGGTGTTGCCACCGCCTTTAGCTCCTCTCCCAAACAAATATCAAGACAAGATCCCACACTTTACTGGAGAAGATACCACCACACCTCAACAGCATATAAGTAGAATGACTGATGCTTATGAATACCTAGAGGTACAAGACGAGACTGTCCGAATGAGAATATTTTCCCAAAGTCTTGGTGGTGAACCCAAAGCATAGTTCAAAAGCTTAGCTCCAAACAGTATCCATGATATCCCAGAACTACATCAAATTTTCAGAAACAGGTGGGAAATCCGAAGAAACCCCATTCAAATCCTGTCAGAATATAACAGCCTAAAACGGGAAAATGGGGAAAGTGTCCAAGCTTACTGTACTAGGTTCAACAATGTATATAACTCCCTCCCACCTCATTTCAAACCTCCACTTGGTTTAGCTTTGGCAAAATTTCCTGAGGGTTTTGATCCGGACATGACATATCATCTGAGAGATAAGGACCCCCCTACCTTGGAGGAAATGCAACAAATAGCCATAAAAGCAGATGCCAACTTAGCTGAAAAAAGAGCTAGAACTAGATCAGAAAGAAAAGTCACATAGAGAGATGAGGTCTCCACTTCATCACCTTCCCTAGATCCCAGAATAGATGACTTAGTCAAATCCATGGCTAAAATGTGGGAAAAGATCAATGAAAAAGCTCCTGTTAGGGACAACCAGCCAAACCCTCCAATCAAAAACCGAAACCAAAACTTTAGGAGGGAGCAGCCCCAAAACAGACCAAGGGATAATGACCAACAGATCAGGCCACCATTCAATGAAAACTATGTAGAAGAAGATGATAGGGATACAGAACCTCTTGATGAAAGTCATCTAAACCTCATAGGGTCTGACAATGAAGGTGAGGTGTACCTCACCGAAGAAGAAAAAGCCTTCTTTTCGCCTGATCAAGATGAGACCAATTATGAGGATCTTGATGACCCTGCCATAGAATTTCAAAATGCTATTGAAGAAGCCCACAGGCAATATGACCTTAGGAGCAAGAGAAACCAAGATAATGTCAAGAAAGGTAACTCTGATACTGCTAAAGCTCTAGATACCATCCTCAAAAAAGCATCAAGCAGTGACAAAATCAAGGTTGAAAAGGCTGATCAAAGCCAAGCTAAAGTTACCCAAACTAGTCCTCTCTCATATACTCCTGATACTTCTACAAAGGTCACCAAAACAACTATGGAAAACAAAATACCTAAACAAGGCCAACAAGCTCAGAACATAGACAAGGTCTTAGCTGAAAAAGCTGAAACAAACATATCTAAACTTCAAGTGCCTTTTAGCTTCGAAGGCGAGATCGCTAAGATCAAAATCACCATGCCTCTTACTGAACTCATTGCCCAAAACTCTTATAAATCCCAAGTACTAAAAGTCTTAAATCTAGGGAATGATGCGAACACTGTTGATCTCACTGATGACATTCCTGAAGTATTGTTTGGTCCAAAGGTAGAGGGAAAATTCCAAGAGGGAGTTACTCTTCCATTTTACATTAGCCTAAACATCCACGACCAAATCCTCCATAATGCCATGCTAGACTCCGGCGCCTCGCATAATCTTATGCTGAAGGTAGTAATGGAAAGATTAGGCTTGGAAATCACAAGACCATACAAAGATTTGTATTCATTTGATTCAAGCAGAGTCCAATGCCTGGGTTTGATCAAGGACCTTTGTTTTAGTCTGGCCCAAATACCCGCGAAACATCTAATCATGGATATAGTAGTGGCAGACATTCCTCCCAAGTACGGGATGCTCCTATCCAGATCTTTGGGAGCCAAACTCCAAGGGAACATCCAACTAGACATGTCATATGCCACCATTCCTGTGTTTGGTCAGACCAGAATTCTGTACCGTGAATCACACATGAAATACATGATCAGCAGTCAAGATAGGCCAGATAACATTCCAATGTGTTCTTTGCGGTCCGACCTAAACTCTTTCATTATGCATATTGATGTAAACATGGAAGAAGAGTCAGAAGAAACTGATAAAGACTTAGATCCACCGCATCAGTTGTCCCTGGTACCCTATGATGAACTGGACACTCAAAACTACCATGATCATGAACAGCTGTGTCTTGAATAAAGTAAGTTTCCCCCCTCCCAAGTAGAATTAGAGCAAGAAGCACAAACTCTCATGTACTATCAAGAAAATTGCTCTAGCTTTAGTCAAACACCAGCAGTAGCTTGTGGAAATTTCTTCCGGGTAAAAGCTTTAGAAGACCTACACATCATAAACCTATTTGGAACCCGGGAGAAAGGGAGTTTAATGTTTCTACCATACCTCAAAGATTTACCATCATGTGACCCTCCTACTGCAAATAAAACTTTGACCATAACCTCGGTAGCTCAACATCTTGAGAAAATGCCAGATGAACTTCTTATGAGCAAGGATGACAGTTATAATCCCAGCATACCTGAACTACTGAAATTGGCTCATATTTTGTCCTTTCATGAAGAACTTAGAAATGCTAAAATCAGGAATCTCATGCAGAATACTAATTTCTACAGAAAAAACAAGGGAAAACATTGTGTCACTACCTTTTCCTCAAAGAACAACTTTAACAAAAGCAAACACAACAAACTAAAACAAACTGAAATGATCAAAGATAAAACTAGTGGCCATAGAATCTGCTTTGATTTTAGAAATAATACTGCATCTCCATATAACAAAAATCATGTTTTTTCTACTCAAGATCATGATTCACCAATTGAAAATGTTTCTAATCATGTATTCTTGCAAGATCATCTTTCAGATCATAATCATCAGATTCCTTTACAAAGTAAACAACTTAAATATTTTTTCCAGTTTGCGGGAGGTAAATCTGATTTCAAATTCAAAATTGCTAAACCACCCAATATCAAAAATCTGTTCGTGAAGGCCATGTTCCCAGTTTTAAATTTCTGTGTTTTTGCATACCTTGATGATATCACTATCTATTTCAAGAATTATCAAGAGTACATACATTACCTGAAGAAAGCATACAGTAAGAAAAGGAGTGGAAATCAGATATTCAGAGAGGTAGAGAGGGAGGATACTGGGCTATTTAGAGATTCTTGCATGAATCCCTATGTCATGTTAGAGAGAGAAAATTTCCCAAAATTTTCTTTTCAAGAGTTAAGTGGGCCAAGGGTGAGAGGAGATCCTTACGAGGATAAGATGCTGAAATTCCGTCATTTCCAAGATTTTTGAGTTTCAAACACTTTCAGTCATTGTACATACCATTGTTTGAAATATTAAAAATATATAGAAAAATCAAAAACAGTAAAAGATAGGAAAGTCAAAAATAGTAAAAAGCAGAAAAGAGGGCAAGTGAAGATAGAACAAAGGCCCCATGTTCCAAAAAATAGTCTTTCAGAAAGCGAGCAAGTCTAAATGCCGCTACTAGTACTTCAATGTCTTGTTCAGCTATCTAGCCTAATCATAGTTGAGCATGTTTAAATTTATTTGCTGATAAGTTAGTGAGTGTCAAGATAGTCAACATTGTGTAAGATTGACTTATCACGGAGCTTAGATTAGGGAGAGATTCTGGTTCCACATGCTTAAAACAGAACCAAAGAGAGAAGCGAGGGATGAAAAACACATTGTACATCTTAGCCCCGCTTCTCTAGTTTCCTTTTATTGCAGAATAACATTTGTGTGCGACTTGTCTTTTATGCCGCAAATGCATGACAAATCAGACTGCCTAATCCTGATTTGGTCATTTTTAAATTTCATGTTGTAGATTAGAGAATGAAATCCTGTCAAACTGCTTAATCTTGACAGTCGATCTAGTTTTAGGTAGAGAAATGAAGGAGTTCATCAGCTTAATCTGAACTCCCGGCAGATATAAGAGTAGAAATAGATAGTTTCATTTTGCAAAAAGAAAAAATATACATTGTCAAAAGGCTGCTAGTTCAAATGCGCCAAAGAGAAGAAAAAAATGTTAGGAAAGATAGTGGGGTAGGTAGAAGTATCATTGATGTTAACCATGATGTCATTTTTCAGAAATAACATCAAGAGAAGGGTAAATTTTGCGCCAATGGATAAGGCACTGGTCTTCATAAGCCAAAAATCTGAATTCTGGACACCTCCTGACGAGGAGCTGCCCTCCCCAAATGGAGCCACTGTTAGCCATCAGTATTTTTACATGTTAGTGATGACTATATCTACAGCTGAGTTTTCTAGAAAATGATTTCCTTATGTCAATATGTCATCCAGAAAACCCTCCCAAAACTTTTTTCGCCTTTCTACCTTTCCAGTTCGCCCATGTCAAATATCAAAACCTCATATCACAATCCTATCCAGCTTCAGCCTTATTGGTCTGCCCATCAGCCTTAAAAGGCAAATCCACATCTGTTTCAATAGTCTCCCCTATGTTAGGAAGTGGCTTTTTAGGACATTTCACCTTTGGCAATCATCAAAAAGCCAAAAAGCCTCCATCTGCAAAAAAAACCTGCCATGACTGATTCCTTATTTTGCAAATGAAATTAACAAGCAGCCCTAAGTCGCGCCACTCATACCCCCTAGATCTCAGCACTGCATAAAATCCAATCCCAAGCTGACTATTAGGTTTTTCACAGTGTTCTATGGTTCTACAAAGACAGGAAATATATTTCATCTCATGGAGTAAATGTTTGAGTTTACAATTAGAGGAACAGCTGCTTCTAAATGTAACTTGAGCCTTTAGATATGTCTGCAAAATAGAAAGCTACTCATCTGGAATTCACAGCTCTTTCCAGCATGAAAATCACAGGAAAAAGGTCACCACTGTCTCAACAAACTGGTAAAATGTCAAGGCCCAGAACCTCCTTCATTTACAAGCAGAGGGTTAGGGCACCTCCTTCATCCATAAGCAGAGGGCGCGGGCCAGTATTGACTCAGAAGATTGCAAGGGTCCAGGTTTACTTTGTATTGAACAGTGAAACAATATCTCCAGGTTTTATGAATATGACTGATGATCATAACAGGAATGTAGGGGAAATATGATAAGCTCAAAGGAAAGGGGAGTTTGGTCTGATAAAGGAGCTCATTTCAAACTTGCAAACCATATGAATTGTTGAACTTTAGAAGGGCCTGTCATCAGTAAACATCCAAATCATAAGAAGCCTGTTTTGTTCAAGATCAAATGGAATAGATACTGTTAACCAATGCCATTACACAGGCAGAAAGAAAGCCCTTAGCTTTTTCAAATGCACTGACCTTCATAGTCACAAAGAGTTTTTGTCAAGTAACAGGTCATGAGATAAACAATCCAAATGATAAATTTCTCAGTCACCCTCAGAACAATGTCACTGTGGCTAGGGTTTTCTTCTAAAACACAGTGATGCTTGCAAGTAAAGATGCTAAGATTGGTGTTTTTCAAGAAGTTTACTTACCACCACATTCAGAGAAAGGCTGTGTCGAACCTAGTGGTAAAAAAGTCTCCGGACACCTTATCTGATGAAGAGCCTCCTCCATGCATGAGTAGAGGGCCAAAGCTACTGCAGGTTGCTGAAACTGATTGATATAAGAAAGCAGTGGAAGGATACCAAAGACTAAATCAAGGTCATTACACAGATGAATGATAGTGCTGATAATGTAAAGGTATTGGTACTCCTATTTCAAAGAACTATCTGTCAGGCTATACCTACAGTAGGAAAGAGACAATATTGAATATATGTGCGCCACTGATACCAAAAAAGAAGATTGTCTCCTTGAGGAAAGGTCAAGCAACAAAACAATATCATATACCAAAGGGCCCATGAAGCGCCTTTCAAGAAATGGTGTTTACAGCTTTCAAATGTTTTGGTGCATTATGAATAGCCCTTCCTTGCTAAACATCGCCAAGAGAGGAAAACAGTGAACATAGTTCAGTTATGAAATGGTTCTTTGGGCAAAAAGAGGTAACACAATGATCAGAGCAAAATAATGACTATGTATCAAAGAGTCCTGTTTTCATATTGCACAAGCTTGTCTTTTCAGATGGAGGAGGCGAGTGGTATTCAAACTTATGAATAGGCAGAAGAAGTTGGTTGTGATGAATCACCACTGTTTATATGTTTTAAAAACAAACACACTTGTTATCATTCCAAAGGGCAGATTTAGCACAGAACTGCATGGAAAAGAGACCTGCAGACAAGACCTTTTAAAATTTTGTCACCAAGAAGATTTCCCCTTTAAAGTTATTATTCACTATGTTCCAAAGGTCTTTCAGCCTGTGATCATTGTTGGATAGTTTAAAAAGAAGAAGCACAACCTTTATTTTGAGGGAAAAGGGGGTACTGTATACTACACATACAAACAGAGATTTGAAAACCCACTATAGGTAAAAGATGAAGGAGTTGTCAAAGCAAAGTGACAAATCACCTGTGGTATTGAAACACCGTAGCAGAAGTGGTGGAGTTGGTCGACTTAATTGATCAAAGTTCAGAGCTCGGGGTCAGAATCAAAGGGCGGGTATATATATTCAAATAACAAACCAACTGTTTGAAAAAACAAACAGAGTTAAAAATCAATGTTCAAATGACCGTTGGGATGTTTATTTGAAAATGATATAAGGTTGAAGGTGTAATTAAAGAGTGGAATAGGAAAGTAAGTAAGTCATTGTCGAAATTCAAAGCAAACTTCCGCAGCTCCCAAGTATCACAACGTTTTTCAAGAAAAATTGAAGTTTTCTGCACTGGTTAAGGCCGCGCGACGTGCCTGGATTTGGGCGCGACGTGCCTGGGCAGCATTTTACAAAGGCTTTCTTCGTCGGCGCGACGTGCCTGTAGGTGGGCGCGACGTGCCTGTAGGAGGCCGCCCGACCACACGACAGGCCGACCCGACACGTTTCTTTTGCGCGACGGGTTTTTCTCCGAAGGTTGCTGCGCCAGTGTTGAAGGGTTCTGGTGCATTTCAAGCTCCCTCCAAGGGATTTCTTCTCAAAAACTCACAAGGTACTTCATCTCCTACCTTGAAAAACTCGAAAAATCAAGTTTAAAACCTGTATGCCGTGGTTTGAAACTGTGCATGGTTAAAAGGGCTTTGACCATTTCTGAAAAGGAGAAACTGTCCTCACAGTCCCCCACAACAGCACACTACCTAAGCAGATTGCCTTTTATTCACCATATTCTCCCACTGTGAATTTGTTAACAAAGATTTTCCAAAGATGACAGCACATTGAAAACGCAGAGTTTGTTGATGAGAAGTTAAACCTTGGAGGCAGGGGTATAGAGTGTATTGGTGTATATCTCAAAACTCACAAGCAAAGAGTGTATTGTCTAAACTACTGTGTGCACTGATTTTACACCCAACCTAGGTCTACTTGTTCTTTTACACTACCTTGTATCATATTGAAGATTTATTAACAGGGATTCTGAGAGTGAAACAGGGCCATTTTCTAGAAGGCAGGGTTGTTGGTGGTTAAATCTAAGCTTTGAAGGCAGAGGTATACAAGTAATGTCTGATTTCTTAAAACTTCACAAGAAAAAGTGTCCCTCATAAAGCACTGTGTATTGTTAATCTAGGTCTGCCCTCTTTCTTCACCTCATTATCATGTTGAAAAGCTGATTGACAAAGAGACTCTAAGGATAAATGTTACATTGAAGGGCAGATTTCATTGATGTGTTTCTAACTTTGGAGGCAGAAGTACAAAAGCAGTTTTTGTTCTCTTAAAACTTCACAAAGGAAAGGGGCCCTTTTTCTGAAGAACAGAGTTGTTAGTATTTGAAGTTAAGATTAAGACAGAGGTACAGGTTGAAGATTTGTTAACAGGGTTTTTCTGAAGGTAAACAAGGCCATTTTCTAGAAGACACGGTTGTTGATGATCAAGTTTAACATAGCGAAGGCTTGTTGATGGAGTCCTTGACATGGTAGAATGGTATAGTGCTTCTTAATGTGTTTTGTCTTCTAGTTTTCACTCATATTTCATTTTTCTTGCTGCTATAGATCAGTAAAGATTGATTTTGAGACATGCCCATGGAGGCACCTCAAAATCCACGAATCTTCATAGCTTGATGTTTTCTTCTCCCTTAGTTATGCTAAATAATTCTTAGCTGCTCTTTAGTAACCTAAGGTGTTGTTGCTAAGTTTTATTCATCAGTTCCATGTATGTTGAGTAGGATGTATGGTTTGCCCTACCTACCTATCAGCTGCCCATAGTTTTGTCCATAAAACTTTCTCTTTGACTGATTTGTTGATCATTTTGTTGAACCAAGGAGGCCTAGTCCCGATCTAGCCCTTTGCCTAAAACTATGAAAACTTATTTGTCCAAGTGCTCAATGACTTAGAGACTATGTTTAGGCGTTCCGGCATAGTTTATGAGTTGTTAGTTTGTCTCATGTGTTTTCCCCAAAGTCTGATAGCTATTTCCCGAAGTTAGAGGGTCTTATACCTCTATGTATGGCTGGAATGTTTGATTTTCTATGTATTGATTAGCTTATAGTTATTCCTAGCATGATTAATGGCTTGCTATTACATGTTTATGTCTGCTATTAACTAGTTTGCACTTGAAATCCCTTGTCTTTCACCAACTTATTGTTCAATTAATCCATTTTGCCCAGAGATCCCTTCTACTGTGAATCAAATCGGCCCTACAGCAGCTTCACATCATCACTTCATAGCTTCCTTGATCTGTTTGACCCCATAGCCCAATTTATCTACATCTTGTCATCCAGTTTATGTATTTGATCAGTTCATCCCTCACAAACTTAAAAACTAAAAAAACCAAACACTTCATAGCAGCCTATCGAGAACATCACAACTAAACTTTTCGACATCTTTTTGACTTACTTAGAAGAGCCCTCTCTGAGTCCAGGAAGGCTAGGTCCTTGGGCTCCAAAGCTTGGTTTGATGTTACATCGTCATTTGGCTAGCCAATCGGCCAAATCACGGGACCCTAACAGAGTGATTTGTTTTTGCTTCCATTATGTATGTGAGATGTATAATGTATGAAATAAGGGATCCAAGTCCCATTTCTCACATTTATAGTGTAATTTCCTAAAGATAACATTTTTATGGTCCAGATTGTTGCATTTCCCCAACTTTTGGGATCATAAAAGGCATAATAAGTTGCTTCTATAACACTAATTAATGTAAATGTGTATTTCAACACATTTTATGAGTTAACTGCATACTGATATTCCATTATTGTGCTTATGTATTGTTGCATCCCCATTTTGGGATATTATAGTGGTATCGAAGCATAATCTTGGCTCAGCCTGTGAGTTCCAACCATTATGCTATCAAAAGAATAAGAAGAAAAAGAGAAAGATTAGAATGATGGATAGAATGAGCTTTGTCTCGTCACTTTTCAGATCCAGGAAGAACCTCTCCAAGGAGGTTAAGTAGATGAAGTAGAAGAAATGCAATGAAACTCCTAGAGGGTTTCAAGAAGAGGAAAGACCATGCACTTCCTACTCTCAAGGAGGAGAAGAAAAGAGGCATGAAGGACACTTGGAACATGAGATCCTAAGTGGATACCTTGTTGAGTACAAATCTCAACCTAAAGCCTTCAAGGAGACTCTAGCTTTCCCACAATTCATTCAGCTAAAGGAAGAGAGGAGGCCTTGCAGCACAAGGAGAGTAAAGGGAAATATGTTTCTATTGTCCAATTTTGATGGGACATCTACAACAAGGGCTTGGGAAAGGAGACTTGATGCATTCTTCCTACTACATCCAATGGTAGAGAGAGAAGCAGTAGAGATTGCAGTGCTGCACCTGGAGGGTAAGGCGAGCACTTGGTGGTTCAGCCATAAGAGTCATGCAAGAGTATCTACTTTTTTATATTTCACTCAGAAGGTGATCAAGTGATTTGATGAATGGAAATCAGAGAAGGAGGAGCCCTCACCACCACTTGAGGAGACTTGTACCAGTGTTGTCATAGCTTTGGAGGAGTAGCCTTTAACATCAGCAGTTGGGGAAGCCAACACATTAGGAGGAGGAACTCTTGCAACCATACAAATTTTTCCCAAGTCCCATCAATGTATGATTGAATTTTCACTTTCTATTATTGCAGAAAGTCTTTTAAAGGATTGTGGAAATATTCCTCTGCATGACCAGGGGTCAACACATACTATTGATATGGAATAGCAGGATTGCACTACACTGTGCAAACTTGAATGGTTCAAGGAAGGAATGAACCATCACCTTCATGTGCCATTATTGAGTTGCATACCACACTTGAGGTTGGGGTTTGAAAATTTGGAGGAGAAGATGAATCTTGACCAAAACAAACTCATACAAACCCCTCTGTTCATCCTTGAGTTGGAGTATGAGACAGCCATTACATCATTGGGGAGAATAACAACACTGTCATTAAGTAGCAATGAGGAGGTTTTTCCTCCAACACACTTGGATCTTTTTAGATTCAACATGGTCAGGGGTATGAGAAATTTTCTAGGAGATCTCCAAGGAATGGCATTTCAACATCGCATGAAATGCAAAGAGAAGAATCTACTTTGGGAGAATGGTAGTCTTCATTGGAAGGGTACCAAGGTAGATCATAATGGGAGGCATCCACATATGTATGAATGCGAATGGATGGAGAGCAAGAGGTTGGTGAGCCACTTGCAAATATATGACTTGGGGCAGCAAGAGGCAAGGCCGCGTTGGCTACTCTTGAGAGAGTTTGGCCATCATGTGACATACCCTTTGTCAAAAGGTATGTTATGGATTAAGGCATTGCATGGCACCTATATGATATGGCAGCAGAAGATTTGTTTGTATGGGGCATCATACAAGACAACCATTATGATAATACTATATGGCTTGTATGAGGGAGAGATAAGGGAGCAGCAAGAGTTATTGTTGTTGTGGTTGCTCTTGGGAGAGTATGGGCAGAAATTTTCCCATACTTATCATGATGTTTCTGGAGAGGGGGATGGAAAATTAAAAGTGCAAAGGGGCTACCCCTTAGCATTGGAGGATAAGGAGAGGCTTCCATATAGGAATAATATTTCCCTACATAGAAGCATGATGGTGGATGGCTTTAGCATGGGGAATGACAAAGGAAGGAGTCATGGAGTGACAAGAGCCTTATCACTAAGGCCAACAGTGCTGTCACTTGGGAGTATGTTTCTATTGATGGAGTGTTCCAAAGGGAGTATGCATCCCTTCGTTTTGTAGATTTTTATGAGAAGATTCTCATGGGAGGAATCATCCATGGACATCACTTTCAGCTCACTCACTATGAATGGTAAGAAATGTATTTATGTAATTATTTATTATTCCATTGGGTATTTTCATCTTCTCACCATCTATGAACAGTGCATTTCTCCACAAAGGCGCAAGATTATGTTTGGGATTCATGGTCACTCTAGGACCAACCTTTATAATGATGATAACCCTTCTCTACATGAATTTTGGCAAGTGTATTGTTATTTTGATTATACACAGCTGATATATATTGTTGCTTACTACCACATAGTAGATGAGAAAAACATAAATAGCTAGTAATTCATTGGAAGACAACTTTCCACATGATGTTCTCAAACAACAGTTGGGAAGGCTGCGTTGTATTCACTTGAGAAACCATTGGTATCATCCAAACTTGCACATAACCTTCATAAATTTTCTGATTTGGATACCAAATGGTGATGATGTGCCATTCATCTTGTATGGAATGGTTTGGGTTAGCATGATTCATGACATTGAAGAGAGGATCTTTGAATATTCAATCTTCTTTCTGCCACTTGGGGGCAACATGGTTGCGGCCCAAGATAAGCATATACTCTACAATTATCATGAGTGGAGAGAAGGACAACGTGGAGTAGGCCATTTTGTCTACCATGTTTAGTTATTCAGCCCACCTACATTGCAGGAGCCAAAGGTGGAGGAGATTCTTCATGAGTTACCATTCTGGAGGGTGGCTCATTTTGTATGGATAATAGCTTGGGAATGGAGGTTTCACATGGGATTGATAGTTCCCAATGCATTTCAGAATCCATGCCTTGAGAGGACCTCTAGATAGCACATAGTTTCCTCCTTGAGTATTTCACCTTTTCATGATGATGGCTATTTGGGATGCTCACCAAATGCTAGCTTGCATGCTTGGGAGGGGCACTATGGAGATTTATTGTTGAGACAACATCATATTCCTTGGAGGAGTTCATCATATGAGGATGATACAGGAGGAGGAAAGGATACTTTTCAGTTCTATCCTTGCAGTTGCTTGAGGACAAGCAACATTTGGGAGGGGAGGACTGTAATATTCCTAAATTAGCATGCAACTAATAGGAATATTGATTTTTTAATTTTGCACCTAGTAGATGAATAAATGGGGGAAGAGACCCATACTTATCTTGAATTAGCATAAAAACCCTCTTGGTATGAAAAGGGATCATTCTAGTAGCTGTATTTGACACCATCATGTGTGAACAGGGGCAAATGGATGTGGACAAAGTCAAGTTTGACCAAGGCAACAACATTCATGAAGATGAATGGATCAACAATGAAAATAGCTCAATATGAACAAGGATTAGTTTAGATAAACATATGAGAGCTAGATTGAAGACACTTGGGTGTGAAAAGCGGTGAAACAGGTTGAAGAGGTCAACTTTGACCAAATCAAACAGTGTTGTTATGGAGGAATGGCCTTGATGGAGATACAATGCAGTTTTGGAGGGAGATTGATTATGTGATGTTGGAAACCCTAATGGGTGGGACCCAAGGTGAGGAGACTCACATAGTTTATAAGGAAGAAGATGGCAGCCATTTGAGTTTATCTTGATGATTATTGATTTTATGGTCTGCATGACTATTGTGCCTTCTCCAACTGTTGAGTTGAGATTGCAGTGTTGTTTAGCACAAGGCATTCTTGCTTAGGGATTCCTTCTCCTTCCTTGAGAGGCCTCTTGGAGGAGCATTGTACTTTAGTTTTCCACACTTAAGCTTAAGGCCAAGCATCCTCCTTCAGCCACATCATTATTTCTACAGAGTTTAACATTGTGTTGTAGGGTGTTGCAGTGGAAGGGTCACAACACCACCTCCGGAGCTTGTTTTTCAGAGGAGGAAACATTCCTCTCTTAGGGAGATCAGTGAGGGAGACCTTTGAGCACATTTTACATCTTGGCACTTGGCAAAAACATTTTCCATCTTCTATAGTGTAGCTCCTTACAGGAATTGCGTCATTTCTCTCGGTATTGCAGTAGCAAGGTCAAGACCTTTTATCTTGAGCTATTTCCTTTGGGAAAGGGCCAACCCTTCTCCCGGAAGGCTTGTATAAAGCATTTTATTCTACTCCTTGTACTATTCAGATATATATATATATATATATATATATATATATATATATATATATATATATATATAGAGCTGCAGTATAAATGCATTGTTTCAAATCTAGATCTACAGATCTAGCATTTTATACTTGTACTTTCATGAAGCCCTTGTCAAGTTATTTCCATATTGTATAAAAAGGGGTAGATCTCCATTTTATTAGCTCTTGGAAAATATAAAATCCAGATCTGTTATTATACATATTTTTTTGTAGAAACCCTCAAGGAATAACACTGTCACATGCTACAATAATTCTACACGGCATAAGTCACGGGGTTTGGTCATTTTTAGGCCATATTGGACTAGGGAGATTTGTTTAACTTGGCTAGAGTGATTTATTTTTTCTCCCATTCTGTATGTGAGATTTATAATGTATGAACTAAGGGATCCAAGTCCCATTTCTCACATATATAGCGTAATTTCCTGAAGATAACAGTTTTATGGTCCATATTGTTGCATTTCCCCAAATTTTGGGATCATAAAAGGCATAATAAGTTGCTGCTGTAAAAATAATCAATGGAAATGTATCTTTAAACACATTTTATGAGTTAACTACATACTGTTATTCCAGTATTGTGCTTATGTATTGCTACATCCCCATTTTGGGATATTACAGGGTGTTTTGGCACATCAGTTGGAGAGCTGGTTTTCAAGTGTTGGGGATCTTCCATCCACTTTGAAGATCCACTGAAGGAATATCTATTTCTTGTCATATCATATCTGATTTGAATACTATGTATACTTCATAATTTTTGAATATTTTTGCAGATCTGTAGACTTAGATCTTAGATCTACTGCTTGTACTTGATGTAATGCTGAAAACCCCAAGGGAATCTGAAAGAGCAGCGTATATAGTGTAAGGATCTATTACAGATATGACTTCTCATGCACAGATCTACTCTAGATCTGAAATTTAATCAATAGTTGTTGCAGCCTAATAAAATAACGTTGTCAAGGCAGTTTCAGTTTATATGTATGGTTGCAACACCTCTTTTGAGGGATTTTCTTCTATTTTTGAATTGTATTTCCAGCTATGCATATTATGGGCCTCATTATACATCTATTTTTCTGTTGTAAATACTTTTGAAAGGTCTCTTTATTGGCCTCCTGCTTTGCTTTGGATGAACTGCGTTATTTTCCTGCATAACTGCATTCTATTGTTGCATTCCCCATTTGGGGATATTATAGTGGTATCAGAGCATCATCTTGGCACATCCTGTGCTTTCTAATAAGCCAATATGTCTTTTGAAGGAAAGACAAGACATAAGAAGTTTTATTACACTGATGACAAAGAATACAAGGGTAAGACCCCTTTATCTGGAGGAAGGAAAGGGGAGAAGATCTCTGAACTTATTCTCCAAACTATGCATGAGCTTAAAATAGAAATCAAGGGAATGAAGAGGGAAATACTTGAAGGTCCCTCAAGAATATCTTCACATGAAGAGAACCCCAGTTATTCATATCATGTGTGCAAGCACTCAACTACAAAATCAGATCTACAACATTATACTATGCCCAGATTTACTGCAAGAGAGATGAAGAAAGAAGATGCACCAAAGGAGGAGACTTTGAGTGATTATCTTCAGGAGTATGAATCTCAATCTTGGAGATTCAAGGAGCACTTGAACTTCCAAGATTTTTTCCAGCTCAAGGAGGAAAGGAGATCCAACAAGTGCAATAGAAGGAGAAGAGGTAGATTCTTTCTGCCAACTTTTGATGGATCCTCCACATGCACAGCCAAGGATTGGATAGATCAACTAGGCTCATATTTGGATCTACATCAAGTTTTAGAAAAGGAAGCCCTTAAATTAGCAGCACTGCATCTCAAAAGTAAATCCTATGCTTGGTGGTTATTTGAATCCTTTTCATTAAAGAATGCAAATATATCTACTTATGCAATATTCACTAAGAGATTAGTGAAGAGATTTGATGTAAAACAAACTGAAAAATCTTTGATTGAGCTAGCAAAGAATGAACATGAAAAACCCTTGCATGAGTTGGAAAGATCTGTTATGTCAACTCCACTTCAGATTTATATTCAAAGGGATAAAAACTTGTGTGATACCTTGCCAAGGGCAAGATCCCCATTGCATGAGGAGATTTCTTCTCAAAGGGAAGACATGGATATTCCTCTTTCAAGTGAAGACCAAGATCTAGGGTCTCTCATTGTCAATGAGGTTTTCTCAAACATTGATGAGGAGAAAGAGCATGAAGGCAAACAACGTTGTCACTTCAAAAGAAGGACCATCACGACATGGGGATGGGTATGAAGTTATTGCTTCAAGAAGAGAAGTTTTTGCATCTTTGCAAAGGGTTCCCAAGGAGCATCAGGTGACAGTATTATTGGGCAGTAACACCTTGATCCAAGGAGGAGAGAGGATGGATCAGCATCCAATTATGAGGATCATGCACCCTTTTTTATTTCAAGGGGTTTATATTCAGAAGAAGGATATTGATTTATGCAACAAAGAGAGGGACAAATCATTCCACTCATTTATACAGTCTACTTCAGATTTTGATGTCTCTTTGCATGGAGGCATTCCACCAGGGAGACCCCCTGATGAGAAGATGAATAAAGTGTTCTCTCAACTTGTTGCAGCAATTACATATTTGGCTAAGGAAGGAGCCTTGAGAGGAGCTACCACAGCCTGAGAACCTTTGATGGGTTCCAAGGAGAGATGAGCAAACTTCTAAAATTGACTTTGCTATCTTCCACTCACCTACTTGCGTTGGAGAAGAAGGATTTAGAAATATATGGTGACATGAGCATGGTGTCAAAAGGCCAGTCCATAGCCTTGGAGTAGCAAATGATACTTACACACATGATGAAGATTTCTAAATATGAAAAAAGGGTATTAACACTCTTGTATGGATGGGCCAAACTATGTAATTTTTGGAAGAAAGAGACCTTTCAAAAGAAGGTTGACTTCCATGAACTTCAATATTGTCTTGAGCAAGATCAGCTGCAAGAGAGGCAGCAAAGGTGGAGCTACAACACTCCAACATGTGACTTTGGCATTGAGCATGTCAAAGAGGAGAATGATGATGTGACATCAACTTCATTTCAGAATATTGCAGTGCTTTCATTGTTGGGAAGCCTAGATCCATATTGGGAGTCCAAACTCTTGGTAGAATATTCCAAGAACCTCTTCACATGTAAGGTTCTTGATGGGAAGATGGAAGATAGGAGGTATAGAGTGGTTGATGGAGTCATTTTATTTCACGATCAGATCTATTTGACTAAAGAATCAAAGCTCAATGATAAGCTGCTATATGAAACCTATGAGATCTTGCTTTCTACCCCCACTAATTTCATTAGAACACACCATATTATCTTGAATGGATTCATGTGGGAAGGCCTTGAAGAATATTTATATTAGCATTTTCAGAGATGCATGAACCATGAGGATATGGGGAAGATACATGACTCTATGGAGGAGTCAATTCAACCACCTCTTTCCTCTTTCTGAAAGAGAAGAGATAGATATATGCACCACTCCATTTTTATATGGAGAAATGTTGGTAAATAATATGCTTTTGTATCTCATGATTTACTTGATTATTACTTGTATTCTTTTACCATGTATATGTAGGCCATAGCTCCAAAGAGGATTCTCATTCCATACAAAATTCATGGCCAACTTTGGGCCACAAAAATTTCTGAATATGGCCACTCCCTTGAAGGACAAAGGGAGATTCTATTTCATGATGGGTGCATTCCTAAGGCACCAAATATATCTCACACTTTCAGCCATGGTGAGGTGACTTGGATAGCAAGTAAGTGGTGGGAAAACCACTTACCATATCACTATCTGATGCAGTCAGGAGATCTACTGCACTGATTCCACTTATGGGACTATGATCCACCTCCATCATTGCATTTGATTGTTTATGTACTAGTGGTTTTGACCCCACATGATGATGATGCTCTTATCTTTGTTGGGGACATGATTGGGGGGGTGACACATTGGTTGGATGTGTCCATTGGGAATGAAACTTTCCATATTTATTCATGCTTCAAGAGGAGGATGGGACATTATATGGTTGCTACACTATATCTTTTGTTTCCTTATGCAAAGGGCCATATGTTTGACTTATGTCTTTGGGAGAAGCCTCTCACATGGGGGGATTTGTGGCAAGAAATGTGTTGCTTGAATCATATTCAGCCAACACCTATTATCCTCTACTATTTTCAAGCTTTGGAGAAGCTTATGGCAGCAAGAAGGTGGTTGGGTTTCCACTTATTGTATCATGTTTTGAGGCAGCAAGAAGGAGAACAATGCTGGTCTCAATGGAGGGACTATAGTCACCATCCAATATATCATATGACACTTAGTCCAATGTCCATGTTTCTTTTGGAGCACATATGGTGATGATACTCTATTCACTATATGCATGGAGGATTGGGCAAGGAGACTCCCTAGAACCAATGAGGGGAAACATGAGGGTCCAAGTATCTTTTGGCTTCATGAGGACTATATTGTTGCAACCCAGGATCAACAGCTCCAAGTTTATCATAAATGGAGGGAGAGGCAGTGTAATTTGAACAATCTTACCTCTCACTTTCAGCCATGCAACCCCTACACATTGCATAAGAAGGGGATTGGTGATTGTTTCTATGAGCTACCAAGGATGGCTCACTTTGTTTGGATGATAGCATGGAGATTGGAGTTTCTCATTGGGGTTGAAGCACCCAACATTTATCATCTCACATGCCTTAAGGAGACCAATGGACATTAGATAACTCTTTCTATATATCTCCCACTTCTTCATGATGACAGCTATTTGGTTTATACACCAAAGGAAAACTTGTATTCTTGGGAGGAAACATATCCATTGGAGATTTGGCAATGTCCTTGTAGTTGCTTGAGTACAAGCAACATTTTGGAGGAGGGGGGGCGGGCGGGGGGGGGGCTATAATATTCCTACATTAGGCTATAACTAATGGGAATATTAAAAAAAAAAATTGTCACATTGATAGGTGAATAAGTGGGTGGGGAGACCCATAAGACTCTTTATTTTGAATAAAACCACTTCTCATGTGAAATTGGATCATATTTTTAGCTGAATAAAGCACCCTAAGGTGTGAATAGGGGCTAAAACATATTGACTAGGTCAACCTTGACCAAATATACAACGCTGACATGGAGGAGTGGCCATCAATGAGGCACATCACAGTTTTAGATGGAGATGCCTTGTGTGAAAGAGGTGATTTCATTGAAGGTGGTTTAGGGTTTGCAAACTCTTGTCTTATAAAAGGAAGGGGATGGCAGCATTAGAAGGTTGATGATTATTATCATATTTTTGAATATATTTTATGTTTAGACATATATTATTCTCTGGTTGTTTAGCTGAGAATAGTGTTGTTTAGCACATGGTATTCCTGTTTAGGAATTCCATTCTCTGTCCTTGAGAGGCCTCTTGGAAGAGTTTGTACTACATTGTCCACTATGTGGCTGAAGGCCAAGCTTCTTCTTTCAACTACAACGCAAATCTTGTTGAGGGTTTAGTTGTCTTTGCAAGATGTAGCAAGTGGAGGCTATATCTACTCATATCTAGATCATTTTAGTGCCATTTTTCAGTGGAGGAGGCTTCTACTTCATAGGGAGGACTTTATTGGAGTTCTTGGGAATAATTTTCTGATCTTAGCATGTGGCCAACTATTATCTAAACCCTACAGCACAGTTTCCCTTCCAGATCTGCTTTATTCCTATAGGTGTTGTTGTAGGGTGTTTTGGCACATTAGTTGGAGAGCTGGTTTTCAAGTGTTGGGGATCTGCCCTCCACTTTGAAGATCCAATGAAGGAAGATATATTTCTTGTCATATCATATCTGATCTGAATACTATGTATACTTCAGAATTTATGAATATTTCTGTAGATCTGTAGCCTTAGATCTTAGATCTATTGCTTGTACTTGGTGTAATGATGAAAACCCCAAGGGAATCTGAAAGAGGAGCCTATCTAGTGTAAGGATCTGTTACATATCTGACTTATCATGCACAGATCTGCTCTAGATCTGAAATGTAATCAACAATTGTTGCAGCCTAATAAAATAATGTTGTCAAGGCAGTTTCAGTCTATATGTATGGTTGCAACACCTCTTTTGAGGGATTTTCTTCTATTGGTGACTTGTATTTCCAGCTATGCATCTTATGGGCCTCATTATACATATATTTTGTTGCTATAAATACTTTTGAAAGGTCTCTTTATTGACCTCCTGCTTTTCTTTGGATGAACTACATTATTTTCCTGCATAACTGCATTCTATTGCTGCATTCCCATTTGGGGATATTACAATTTTTCTGTCAATCTGCATTATATTGCTGCATTCCCCATTTGGGAATATTACAGTGGTATCAGAACATCATCTTGGCACAACCTGTGCTTTCAAAAAAGTAATATGTCTTTTGGAAAAGGAGAGTCTCTTACTGACAGAGAGAGATGATATCAAAAGAGAAGACACAAAAGATTTGATTACACTGATGAGAAATAAGACAAGGGTAAAACCCCTTTATCTGGAGAAATGAAAGGGAAGGAGATTTCAAGACTTCTTCTTTAGAATATGCATGAGCTTAGAAGAGAAATAAATGGAATGAAGAGGGAAAGACATGAAGGTCTCTCAAGAAAATCTTCACATGAAGAAAACCCCAGTTCTTCATATTATTTGTGCAAGCACTTAGCCACACAATCAGATCTACAACGTTATACTCTTCCCAGATTTACTGCAAGAGAGATGGATAAAGAAGATGCACCAAAGGAAGAGACTTTGAGTGATTATCTTCAGGAGTATGAATCTCAATCTTGGAGATTCAAGGAGCACTTGAACTTCCAAGGGTTCTGCCAACTCAAGGAGGAAAGGAGATCCAGCAAGCACAACAGAAGCAGAAGAGGTAGATTCTTTCTGCCAAATTTTGATGGATCCTCCACATGCACAACCAAGGATTGGATAGATCAGCTAGACTCATATTTGGATCTACATCAAGTTTTAGGAAAGGAAGCCTTTAGAGTAGCAGTGCTACATTTAAAGGTAAAGCTTATGCTTGGTGGTTATTTGAATCCTTTTCATTAATAAATGCAAATATATCTTTTTATGAAAGATTCACTAAGAGATTAGTGAAGAGATTTGATGTAAAACAAACTGAAACATCTTTGAATGAGCTAGCAAAGCATGAACATTCAAAACCCTTGCATGAGTTGGAAAGTTCTATTACACCAACTCCACTTCAAATTTCTATTGAAGGGGATAAAAACTTGTGTGATACCTTGCCAAGGTAAAGATCCCCACTGCATGAAGAGATTTCTTATCAAAAGGAAGACATGGAGACCCCTCTTTCAAGGGAAGACCAAGATCTAAGGTCTTTCATTGATGATGAGGTATTCTCAAATATTGATGAGGAGAAAGAACATGAAGGCAGTAACAGCGTTGTCACTTCAGAAGAAGGACCATCACCACATGGGGATGGACATGAAGTTATTGCTTCAAGAGGAGGATATTTTGAATATTTGCAAAAGGTTCCGAGGGAGCATCTTGTGACAGTAATATTGGGCAGTAACACCTTGATCCAAGGAAGAGGAGAGACAATGGATCAGCATACAAGGATGAGGAGCATGCACCCTTGTTTATTTCAAGGGGTTTATATTCAGAATAAGGAGACTGATTTATGCAGCAAGCAGAGGGACAAATCAGTCCACTCATTTATACATTCTACTTCATATTTTGATGTCTCTTTGCATGGAGGCATTCCACTAGGGAGACCCCCTGATTGGAAGATGAATAAAGTTTTCTCTCAACTTAGTGAAGAATTGACATATTTGTCTAAGGAAGGAGCCTTGGGAGAAGCTACCACAGTGTTGAGAACCTTTGATGGGTTCCAAGGAGATATGAGAAATTTTCTGATATGGACATTTCTATCTTCCACTCAGCTAACTACACTAGAAAAGAAGGATTTAGAAATCTATGATGGCATGAGCATGGTGTCAAATAGCCATTCCATAACCTTGGAGTAGAAAATGACACTTTTACATATAATGAATATTTATGAATATGACAAGAGGGTATTAACACTCTTGCATGCATGGGCCAAACTATGGAAGTTTTGGAAGAAAGATACCTTTCAAGAGGAGGTTGACTTCCATGTACTTCAATCTAGCCTTGGGCAAGATCAGTTGCAAGAGAGGCAACAAATATGGAGTAACAACACTCCAACATGTGACTTTGGCATTGAGCATGACAAAGAGGAGAATGATGACATGACAACTACTTCATTTTAGAATTCTACAGTGTTTTCATTGTTGGGAAGCCTAGATCCATATTGGGATTCCCAACTCTTGGTAGAATATTCCAAGAACCTCTTCACATGTAAGATTCTTGATGGCCAAATGGAAGATATGAGGTATAGAGTGGTTGATGGAGTCATTTATTTTCATGATCAGATCTATTTTACTGGAGACTCAAAGCTCAAAGATAAACTACTATATGCAACCTATGACATCTTGCTTCCCAATCCCACTGGTTTCATTAGGACCTACCATACTATTTTGGAGGGATTCATGTGGGAAGACTTTAAAGAGGAGATGCACAATCATATGAGAAAGTGCATGGATTATTTGGAGGGTGAGGAGAAACACAACTCATGGGAAGATTTATCATTACCACCTTCTTACTCATGGGGTGTGAATGGGAGCTCATCCATGAGCCACCTCAATGATTTAAACCAAGTGTATGGTAAAGATTGTATTTCTGAACATCATTATATGTTTACTATATACTTGCATCTTTTTACCACACATGTGCAGGGAATTTCTTCAAGAAGGGGCACTCTTTCTTATTTTCTTTATGAGCTACTTGGGGCCATGAGCAATGATGATGTTGATCACTCCCTAGGAGATTTTCGGGAGATGATGTATTCTTTTGGGTGTGCCTCATTGACACCAAACATCATACCCCTTCTCCAAGTATGTGAGGATAATGAGGTAGCAAACAAGTGGTGGGATAAACACTTGTTCTATCATATTCTATGGCAGTTAGAAGCAAAACTGCGATGGTTTCACATAAGGGATCATCGTCCTTCTCCTTTATTACACATGGCAGCTGGCATGACTTTGATTATGATTCCATATGTTGATGATGTTCTTATATTTGTTAAGAACATGATTGGAGGGAAGGCACATTGGTTGGATGTGTCCATTGGGAATGAAACTTCCCACATTTATTCATGCTTCAAGAAGAGCCTATGGGACATTATGTGGCTAATACATTACATCACTTGTTTCCTTATGAAAGGGGCCATATGATTGACTTATGTCTTTGGGAGAAGCCTCTCACATGGGAGGATTTTTGGAAAAACATGTTTGGCTTGGATCATATTCAGCCAACACCTAATATCCTCTACTATTTTCAAGCTTTTGAGAAGCTTATGGCAGTAAGAAGTGGTTGGATGGCCACTTATTGTATCATGATTAGAGACAACAAGAAGAAGAACAACGTTGGTCTCAATGGAGGGACTATTTTCACCATCCAATATGTCATATGAAACTTAGTCCATGTTTCTTTTGGAGCCCATATGGTGGTGATACTCTATTCACTATATGCATGGAGGATTGGGCAAGGAGTCTCCCTAAAACCAATGAGGGGAATCATGAGGTTCCAAATATCGTTTGGCTTCATGAGGACTATATTATTGCAGCCCAAGATCAGCAGCTCCAAATTTTTCATAAATGGAGGGAGAGACAGCATAAGTTGAACAATATTACCTCTCATTTTCAGCCATGTATCCCCTACACATTGCATAAGCGGGGGATTGGTGATTGTTTCTATGAGCTACCAAGGATTGCTCACTTTGTTTGGATGATATCATGGAGATTGGATTTTCTCATTGGGGTTGAAGCACCCAACATTTATCATTTCTCATGCCTTAAGGAGGCCAATGGACAACATATAAATCTTTCCATATATCTCCCACTTATTCATGATGAAAGCTATTTGGTTCATTCACCATAGGCAAATTTGTATTCTTGGGGGGAGACATATCCATTAGAGATTTTGCAATGTCCTTGTAGTTGCTTGAGGACAAGAAACATTTTGGAGGGGAGGACTATAATATTCCTACATTAGCCTACAACTAATGGGAATATTAAAACTTTTTTTTAACACTTAGATAGGTGAATAAGTGGGTGGGAGGACCCATAAAACTCTTTATGGTAAATAAAACCACTTCTCATGTGAAAGTGGATCATATTTTTAGCCTAATAAAGTACCCTAAGGTGTGGACAGTGGCTAAATTTTTTTGAATGGGTCAACCTTGACCAAATCTATAGCGTTGTCATGGAGGAGTGGCCATCAATGAGGCACGACACATTTTTAGATGGAGATGTCTTGTATGAAAGGAGAAATCTCATTGGAGGTGGTTTAGGGTTTTGCAAGCTCTTGTCTTATAAAAGGAAGGGGATGGTAGCATTATAAGGTTGTTGATGAACATTATATTTTTGAATATATTGTTTGTTTAGACATATATCATTCTCTTGTTGTTTATATAAGAATTAATGTTGTTTAGAATTAGGTGTTCCTAATCGGGAATCCCACCTCTTCCCACTGAGTAGCTCTTGGGATAGTTTGCATTGTATTGTCCATTATCTGGCTGAAGGAAAAGCTTCTTCTTTCAACTAAAATGCAGATCATGTTGAGGGTTTGGTTGTCTTTACAAGCTGCAACAAGTGGAGGCTAGATCTTTTCAGATCTAGGCCATTTAATTGCTCCTTTTTAGTGGAGGAGGCTTATATTCAATTGGGATGAGAGTATTGGATGTCTTGAGCTTCATTTTCTAATCTTGGCATGTGGCCAACCACATTCTAAACCCTACAGCGCAGTTTTACTTCCAGATCTGTGTTATTCCTGTAGGTGCAATTGCAAGGTGTTTTAGCACACCATTTGGAGAGTTGGTTTTCAGGTGTTGGGGATCTGCCCTTCACTTTGGAGATCTCTTGGAAGGGATAATTTTCTTTTTCATATCAGATCAGATCCACTTTCCAGATCTGAACATTTCAGTAGATCTGCAGACTTAAATCTCATATCTACAAGTTGTACATGGTGTAATGCTAAAAACCCCAAGGGGATTCTGAAGAGGAGCCTATATAGTGTATGGATCTGTTATAGATTTGAATTTTCATGCACTTATCTACTCTAGATCTAAAGTGTAATCTATAGCTGTTGCAGACAAATAAAATAATGTTGTAAGGCTTTTTCCAGTCTTAATACATGGTTGCAGCACCTCATTTTGAGGATTTTCTTCTATTTGAGACTTGTATTTCCTATTATGTATCTTATGGGCCATATTTTACATCTATTTTTCTGCTATAAATACAAATGAAAGGTATCCATATTGGCCTCCTGCTTGGTATATGATGAACTGCGTTATTTTTCTATCAATATGCATTGTATTGTTGCATTCCACATTTGGGAATATTACATTGTTGTCACATCTGCGCCAATCATTAAACCAACAGAAGATTGTGACAGAGGCTAAAGTTGTGAAGATCACCATGAAGTTAGAAGTCTCGCCTATACCAGCTACATAGGTTGGGGCTCATCAAATCCAAATCCATTTAGTTTCATTACACTTATAGATACAAGCTTTGTGAAAAGAGAAAGAAAAGGATGTGTGTGCAAGAGTATGGTTCACAAGTTGTAAAAATGAAGGGAATCACAGGGATTAGTGTCTCGTATATAATAAATATCTGATAGTTAGAGGATCAAGTCCGATTAAGAGTGGGGCAAGGCCTAGTGAAGTTCCCACACTATGGTGCATGATTTTTCAAGCAAACATACTTCACATGATAGACTTATTCCCTAGGATTGGTAAATATATTTCGGAGCTCAAGCAACCTTATTGCACATTTTTTCGATCTGTGTGACACGATAAGAAGAAATGCCACATATTTGATATAATGATTAAGCAGGTTGGTTCATATAGGTTGCAGGCCAAAGGTAGAAGACCATATTCACTTAAATCGCCATCTGGGCAAGGTGGCTTTCAAGGTAGGGGACGAGGAAGAGGAGGAGGTGGAGCTGGTCGAGGAAAGGGATAGCTCATTTTTTATAACTATGGAAAGGCTCGCCATTATGCTCATGACTGCCCGAACCCAACACAACAATCTTGCAATTATTGTACACAGTTTGATCATGTTCTTGACAATTTACCTGTGTTGTTTACAAAAATGCAGGAAAAGAAACCGCAAAAACCCACGCAGAACGTTCAAATGATGAGAGTAGAACTGTGCGCGGAAGAACTTAATGTGAATATTCTGACCAAAAGCGATGTAGAAACTAGAGAAGATAAAGCAGAAGGTAAGGGACCTTCCACTGATGTTTGGGTTTGGAAAGATCCTGAGAAAAAGGAATGGTTTAAATTACAAAGGGAGAATGAAACCTTTGTCGAAGCAAAGAAGGACTCTTCAAATCTTGGCACATCAACCTCTAAAGTACCAAGCAAGCCTGGCATGGATACCATCAATGGGGTCGAGCCTGCAAAGCGTAAACCATTTTTGTAGGCATGTATCAAGCTTATGCGTAATAAGAAGCCAGTTGAAAATATTCAAGCTTTGATTGATAGCTGCATCGAGAAAGAGTGGCCTCATATGGAACAAAAGGTTTTCAATAAAATTTACAGGAACAAGAGAAGGGTTGGCCAAGAGATGTGCTTGATCGTTTAGATAGGTGAGTTTGAAATGGACTAGGTCATTTTGGATATAGGTTCTGACACAAATGTCCTACCAAATTAGACTTGGCAGAGAATCGGAGAACCTAAGCTGGAATGGTTCGCAATTCAGTTGCACATGTAAAATCAGCAGAGCATTATCCTAATGGGTAGACTATCTTAGGTTATAGTTGATATTGAAGGAGTTAAGGCACTGGCTGAATTTGAATTTATTCAAGTTATTGATGATTTAGATCTTTACCTTGCGATGTTGGGTTTGGATTGGGCTACTGACATGGATGCTATCATCAACCTCAAGCGCAGAAATATGGTCTTTGAAAAAAATGGAACCAGAGTCGTTGTTCCTATAGGCCTTGTAGAGGGAGAAAGATACAAGGAACCTGTGTGCACAGAAGAGGACGTTGATCATATCTACAAGCTAAATTTGAGGGACGAGTATTGGATCAATCCTATAGAAAATGGTAGGCTTAGCTGGGATAGAGATAACTCATGCCAATCAGACTCAGATGATGAATTGGAGAATTGGAAAAAATGGTTGCATGAAGTAAACTCCAGATCTATTATTTCACACTTATTGCTGCATAAACCCTCATTAAAATAATTTTTTCATGTGCTTCAGTAATTTCTGTTAAGCAAAGTCATGGGGTTTGGGCTTATTTGAGATGTATTGGTTTGGGGAGATCTGTTTAACTTGGCTAGAGGCATTTGTTTTTGCTCCAATTCTTGATGTGAGTTGTATATTGTATATTCTAAGGGATCCAAGTCCCATTTCTCATAGTTATAGCGTAATTTACTGAAGACAACCTTTTTATGGCCCTATTTGTTGCATTTCCCTAACTTTTGGGATCATAAATGGTGTAATAAGTTGTTTTTGTAACACTAATTGATGGATATGTGTGTCTTAACACAATTCATGAGTTAATATATTTCTTCTGCTCCAATATTGTGTTTATATATTGTTGTAGTTCCATTCTTGGGCATTTTCCAGCCATACTAGGTGTGAGTGGTCTGTTTACCTCACATATTTTAATTGGTTTCTGATGATCTCTTGGATTTGGGTCTTATATTATTATATATAAGGGATCCAAGTGCTGATCTTGTTTTCTGTAGCACACATTCCTGAAAAATGCGTTTTTCAAGCATGTCTTGTTAGCAATCCCAATTTGGGGATATTACAGTGGTATCAAAGCATGATCTTTGGCTCGGCCTGTGAGTTCCACCTATCAGAAGGAGCAAGATCAGAATGATGGAGAGGATGATTTTACTCTCATCACTTTTCATATCCAAAAAGAACCTCTCCCAGGAGGTTAAGTAGATGAAGGAGAAGAGATGCCAAGAAACTCCTAGAGCGTTTCAAGAAGAGGAAGAACCATGCACTTCCTATTCTCATGAAGAAGAAGACAAAAGGCATGGAATACACTTGGATCATAAGATTATAAGTGAATACCTTGTTTATTACAAGTCTCAACCTAGAGCCTTCAAGGAGACTCTAGCCTTCCCACAGTTCATTCAACTGGAGGAAGAGAGGAGACCCTGCAGCAAGGGACAAATCAAGGGAAATAGGTTTCTATTGTCCACTTTTGATGGGACAACTGCAGCAAAATCTTGGGCAAGAATGCTTGAAGCATTTTTCCTACTACATCCAGTGGTAGAAAGAGAAGCAATATAGATTACAGCACTGCACATGAAGGGAAAAGCAAGCACTTGGTAGTTCAATCACATAAGTCATGCAAGAGTATCTACTCTTGTAGATTTCACTCAGAGGGTGATCAAGAGATTTGATGAAGAAAAATAAAAGAGGGAGGAGCCCTCACCACCTCTTCAGGAGAATTATATCAGCACTGTCATAACCTTGGAGGAGCAGACTTCAACATCAACAGTTGAGGGAGCCAACACAGTGGAAGAAGGAACTCTTGCAGCCATGCAAGGTGTTCCCAAAGCCCATCAAGGTATGATTGAAATTCCACTCTCTATTATTGCAGTAAATCTTTTAGAGAATGGTGGAAATATGTTGTTACATGACCTAGGATCATCACTTACTGCTAATCTAGGGCAGCAAGGTTGCACTATGTTGTCCAAGAGTAGTAGTGAAGAAAGAAGGACCCATTCATCATGGGAGAATTCAGATGTCAGCTTCATTCAGGAAGAAATGGAGGAAGAGATGAAAAAGGGTAGACATATTGAGATGAGAAGCATTTTCTCCTCTCCAGATGACACTTTCTCAATGAGCATGCCACAGCTCAAAGAGAGACTTCTACTTGCAGCAAATCCAATACCTCATTGGTTTTGGAAGGCCATGCATGAGAAGTAGGTCTCATCAAGAGATTTCATTGGAGGTGCACTTCAACATTCCATGAAGTGCAAAGTTCTTCAAATGTTTGAGGAGGTTGGTGTCCTACCATGGGAGGATACCAAGTATTTGCAGAATGAGATCCATCACCCACATTGGGATGAGTGGATGGTAGTATGGGGAAAGAGGTTTCCAAACCCCTTGCAGATCTATGACACAGGGCAGCAAGAAGCATGGTTGCGCTGGTTGCTTTTGGGTGAGTATGGTCACTACCCAAAAATTTCTATTTCCTTATCTCATGCCTTAAGTCTCAATGCTAGGATGCATGAGAAGAAGGCATGGTTGTTGTGGCTATTAAGAAGAGAGTTTGGACATCAAATTTTAAAACTTATGTCCATGCATTTACCTTTGTTTGAGATATGTCTCATGTATTCAAATGTAATTCTATTTGAGATGTATCTCATGCGTGTATCTTGGTTTGGGAGGAATGATAACTCCCACATGATGTATAAGGGAGCTGGTTTGTACTATGTTGATGAGACATCTCACATGTCCATCATTGTATTATTGCTCCATGAATTGCATTTTGATAATGCAAAAAGGCAACAAGAGTCCTTGTTGTTGTGGTTACTATTGGGAGAGTATGGGCTGAAATTTCTCCATACTCATCATGATATTTAAGGAGGAATGTGTTTTGGGACTCTACCCAAGTGTGATAATGTATGCTGACGTCGAACACAAGGAAAACCACTTAGTCAAAGACCCATAATGATGATCAAATGCTGAGCACAAGGTCACCTATCAATGATGGAAATAGGGCTAGGGTGTGGCTCTAGGTTTACTCTCAGAGAAATATGTTGTAGTCGATGAGAGACAAACCCGCCAGCAAGAAGTCAATGGAGACCTTCTCAAACCAGCACGAGCAGAAGACCAAAACATCTGATGTGATAGAACAAGATACTGACAAGACCGGGAAGGCCGACTGAATAATGAGTCAAGAGACACCACAGAATGGCCGACTCATGGTTTAACTTCCCTTGAACAAAAGCATGACTCGTGATGACCATGGCAGTAAAAAATGACACTGTATAAGTCTGTTATGCAGGAGGAAAAAACAAACTCTCCATATGATTGGAAGAGATAACCAACCGGGGGAGAACTGACCAGTGAAACAAGGCAAAAGCTAAACCTAGGTCAAAACTAAAACCATCCCAAATGAAGGAAATATATAAGTGTATGTGATTTGTTCAAGGGCGACAAACTGATACTGTACTTCCATCAAATTACGAAGTAACATCCCGTTCCCGCTCTTTTTGTTATATTTTATTTTTTTGTCTTTTTCATATAATAAGCCTGAAAAGGAATAAAATAATGTTATGGTATAATGGATAGAACGAGTATCAAGAAACAGATGCACTAGTTCCTGGGATAGGAACGATCCTATGCTCAATGCAAGGTGGCAGAAACTGGTAAGCGATACTCAAAGGAATGTTCCATCCATGGGAAAAAGGGTGTCAAGTCGTGATAGCTAAGTGCATGCAATGGTTAACTTGTATAGACAGTCAAGGTCAAAATATGGCTTAAACATCGAGTCCAAATGAAGCCGGCTAAAGGCCAGGATAAACAAGTAGCCAATATGCAATGCAGTAATACAACTCAACGACACCAGGGAGCCTCTAGGGTAATAGCCAGAAAAATGATAGTGAAGAAGAAGAAGAATGAAGCTTCAACACATAAGTCATGGTGGGACTAAAGAGGACACCCGAGCCTACATAAAATGCAGCATGGGCAGCAAGTGCTAGCGAGGAACTAACTAGGAAGCCCATGTAAAGGAAGGCTCTACCACCAAGTCATGATTAAAAAAACGGTGAGTGAAATGGGTGAAATACTCATGACCTGATGGGATCGACCCTATGGCAAGTGATCAGAATGGAGGCTAGTATGAAAAATACAACAGAAAGTGGATTTCCTAACCTATATGCCAGTGAAGATCATATACCTGCCATGACAAGTCAGCATTCATGGATAAAAAACCGGAAAAATCTCAACTTCATCAAAATGTACCTGAAAATATACCAATCTAGGCACTTACAAGCATCCGAGTTATGCATCTTAAGATAGATTGAAAAAATAGGCATAAAAAATTTTTGCAAAAATTTTCAATTTCTAGGCATAAATACACATGTTACCTCATATTTGGTTCATTGTTACTTGCTGATTTGGGAAAAAGAGCTCTGGAGAAAAACCCTCTTTCGTCAAAATAGGAGAAATCAGTGATCAAACTTCGCCGAATCAGTTAGGTAAGCGCTTAATCCATCATTATTATCAATTTTGTCCATTAATAGAGTTAAAATTCAAAAATTTCACCGTAGAAATATTTTTTTTAATTTAGGGCTCTGCGCATACGCGGGTTCGTATGGACCAAGCTGCGTATATGCGACTGTGTACAGGGTAAGTCGCGTATGCGCAACCCGAAATGTAAAAAAGCATTTCTAATGGACAAATGAATGAATTTTTTCAGGATGACTATCACCTGGAGGGAATGTGAGCATAGTGCAATCGATAATGAAGTAATGCAAGATCAATTATCGCTCAATATTCTCCGAAATTGTGGATTGCTCAAATTTTTCAAAATGCCAAATATGAAGAGTAATGTCCGGTTGCTTGAAATGCTAGTAAATTATTGGGAACCGGAGGAAGATTGCTTCGTAATAGATCAAATGCCCATACACATAGAGGTAGAAGACATCTACTTCATTACTGGACTCTCACGGAGGGGAGACCCAGTAGATTTTCATAGCAAGCCTTTGGGAGGGCTTACTGTGGATGACTATGTCCACGTCTATTGTGTAGAGGGGTCCAAGAAAGTAGGGACTCAGATTGCTATAAAATATTTGAGAGATCTACACATGAAGATTCTCCTATTCACCATTGGCAGGGTAGCAGGATCTTCTTCCTTGCATCAAGCATCCAGGACTCAGATGAGCATAGCTGTGGAATGCCTAGCTCACCTGTATGATTGGTGTACAACTCTATTAATGAACATGAAGCAACAACTGAATTCCATCCGGAAAGAAAAAAAAAAACATTTCGGGTATGGGACCATCTTGATGACATTCTTCTTTGAGAAGATTCCTAGGCTTCGACCCAAAGTGACCTCTTCCATCAACAGCCCAAGAGACCCAAGAATTGCCCGATGGGCAGATCTGATGAAGAGACTGGGGGGAAGTGAAGTTCCCCGAACCACCTGGGATGACGAGTTCTTCCAATGGTGGGGAGAACAAGTCATCATCGTGGAGGACTACCCCTATGATGGGATGGATTTCCGCGGTGATCCAGACCTCATCCTTCCACCTGGCACGGCATGGGGCACAATCGATAAGATTGCAATTTTTTAATTATATGATTTTTTTTGGATTTTTTCAATATATGTGAAAAAAATGTGAAAACAAAACATGTTTTTGATTGTATTCAAAATGAATTACAATATTATGATGATCATGATACAGATATTGGACCAGTCCGTCCTGAGGGCTACCCATGGCATAAGCGCCGCAGAGGCGAGGTGGATACTGTAGACCCAAACATGACCCTCCATGCTGTACAAAGGAACTTGGAGGGTTTAACTCGCCAAGTGCCTATGGCTGCAGTGGAAGATCTACCTGAGGCCATCCAGAGATGGGTAGTGGGAGTACCACGTGACTGGGTGTGATTATTCCGCCGAGTCGCCACTGCGATCGTGTTCTATAGGAACACGAATTTTGGGTAGGGACCACAGGAGTGGATAGATATGATTACCGGATGACTGTATATTTTTTTATACTAAACATGATCGGGCATAAGCCCTAATTTTGTATGACTTATGGATCCAAATTTTGTATAGTTTTTTGAACACTCTAATGAGATATATATATACAACGATTTATGATGTGATGTGACAAATGTATAAAAACTGCATGATGTTTTTGATAATTAAATTTTAATGTATGGAATGATTAATATGCCAATCAATTGCTTGATTAGCTAATGAGTCTGCCATCCAATTGTTTGCTTGAGGAATATGAATGAATGTTAAAAATTGAAATGATCTTTGTAACAAACGTACCCTCAAAAACAACCGAAGTAAAAATGGATCTCGAACCCGATAAGTATTGTTCAACTGTGACACCACCAGCTAGGAGTCCAAGAAAACTACCAACGAATCAACAACCAAAGATATTGCCTCCGAGAGTAGATAAATAACTGCAGTGTATTCTGCTATATTATTGGAAGCAGGACTAGTGCAGAATCCTCTTGATACTAACAGCTGACCGGATGGATGATGAAGTACCCAAGCCACGAAAGCCAAGTTCCGGGTGTGTCTACTAGCACCATCAGCAAAACATAATGACTCATGTCATTCGACACAACCTGCCAAAGCAGATCAAAAACATCACCATTACATCAAAGACCAAAAACTAGATATGTACAAAACAAAACTACTATATACAAAAGCAAAATGCCAGGCCGAAGCCTAGGCATAATACCTTTTCAAATAGAGCCCATTTCTGGGTTCCGGCAACTCATTTCCTTCAAAATCAACCAAGGTATATGCTCCTTTTTTAAGGACTTTTTTAACGATGAAGGGGCCATACCACATAGACTTAAACTTTCCTACCCCCAGGGCATCTTTTTCTTGGGCATAGACCAAAACAAGGTCACCTTCCGAAAAAACCCTAGGCTTGACCGCCTTATCGTACTGAACTTTAACTCGGTTTTTATGCGCTTCATTCATCGTGGCGGCATCCCGACGCTGCTCATCGAGATGTTCTAGATGAAGGAGCCGTTCTTCAAGACTAGAAGTGTCAGGAAGAAGTTCAACAACTAATTTAAGAGAAGGAATCTCACATTCAATGGGAAATATGGATTCCAACCCGTGCACTAGCTGAAACGGAGTAAAGCCAGTTGCAGTTTTCACTGACGTCCTGTATGCCCAAAGTGCAGGATATAGCATAATATGCCAGTTGGATCGAGCTTTATCAATTGTCCTTTGAAGAATTGTCTTCAAGGATTTATTCACGGCTTCCACTTGCCCATTGGCTTGAGGATAATATGGAGATGAATGCTCCTGCCGGAAACCCAATTTTAGAGCCAACTCTGCCATCATGCTATTCTGAAAATGACTGCCATGATCAGTGACAATCTCTCTAGGAATACCAAAACGAGCAATAACCTGGTTGAAAATAAAAAGAGCTGTAGTCTCACCATCATTCCCAAAAGTAGGCATAGCCTCGACCCACTTCGTAAAGTAGTCTACTGCTACAATAATGTACTTGTGACCTTTAGCCGAAGGTGGGTTACAAGTAGTATAATCAATACCCCACTTTGTAAAGGGACCGACAGTAATGACTGGAAAAAGCGAAGCTGGATGAGTGCGCATTTTTCGAGTATAGACTTGACACGGATGACACTTTTTGACCGACTCCATACAATCTTTGAAAATTGAAGGCCAAAAGTATCCAGCACGCAAGATTTTTTGGGCTGTAGCAAGCCCAGATAAATGACCACCACAAGCTCCATTGTGGCAATCATTCAGCACAGCCTCAGCTTCTTTGAGAGTTAAGAAATGTCTCAAGATTGAATCAACCCCTCGACGGTATAAAGCATCACCGATAATCAAATAATTTTTAGCCAAGTGACGCAACTTACGGCGCTCATCTTTCGAAAAAGTAGAGGGAAAATTTGCAGTCTGAAGATACACAATGATATATCCATAACAAGGATCCTGTGGAGAGATGAGAAACAAATGTTCATCTAGGAAGGATTCATCATAAACTATGTCTTCTTCACAGGGCAACTCGGAGATTAATTCCGCGAAAACTAATGATTTCTTGGACTTGGTAGACATAAAATCAAGATCAAATTCCTGCAAAATCACAATCCATCTATTTTATTTTCCCCCAATCGCTCGCCTACTGAGAACAAACTGAAATGGATTGGCTGCTGCCAAAACATAAGTTTTTCGTAGAAGAATATAATGTCTGAGTCGTTGTACAGCATGAACATCTGCTAAAGTTAGCTTCTCTATCGGAGTATACCGGAGTTCAGGTCCTACCAAGCCTCGACTAAGATAGTATATAACATGCTCTGCCAGAGCATCGTCCTCCTGAACCAGAACCATACCAATGGTAGATTCTGCTGCTGCAAGATACAAAAGGAAATCCCTGCTATAATCAGGTGGACTCAATAAAGGAGCAGAGGTCAATGCTTTTTTCAAAGCATCGAATGAGTGTTGAGCGAAGTCATCCCAAAAAAATGGAACTCCCTTCTTCAACAATCTCATAAATCCTTTGGTAACTTCAGCATAATTTACGATAAATCTCCGAAGAAAATTAGCTTTTCCTTGTAGACTTCGAAGTTGACGAATAAACAACGGGGGAGGCAACCGAAGTATTGTCTCAACCTTGAAGGGATCTACCCTAATCCCTTCTAAAGACACAATGAATCCCAATAACCGACCGGATGTAACCGCGAAAACACACTTTTTCGGATTCAACCTAATCTTGTAGAAACGACATCGTTCAAATACTTGACGAAGGTGAGCAGGATGATCAATTCTCTTTTGAGAACGAGCAGCTAAATCATCCAAATACGCCTCGATAATATGTTTGATATCGTGGAAGGCATATGACATGGCCCACTGAAAAGTAGCCCCAGCATTTTTAAGACCAAAAGGCATCTTCTTGTAAGCAAAAGTACCCCAGGGACAAATAAAGGCAGTCTTATGCTGATCTTCAGGACGGATAGTAATCTGATTGTATCCGGAGAAACTGTACATGAAGGAGAAAATATCATTACCGGCACACTCATCGATAATCTGATCTATAAATGGTGTGGGGTAATTATCTTTCGGACATGCTTTATTAAGGTCTCTGAAGTCAATGCAAACTTGAATTGTTCCTTGTTTTTTATCCACAAGAACAGGATTCGAAACCCACTCTTTCAAAGGAACAGGGAAAATAAATCCCGCCTTGAGTAGCTTCTCCACCTCGGATTTGATAGCTACTGCCTTCCTAGGATTGACCGGACGGAGTTTTTGCCTCACAGACTTAGCATTTTCGTAAGTCTTGATATCATGCTAGACAATAGATGGATCTATACCAAGAATTTCCTCATAAGACCAAGCGAACACATCCCTAAACTCTTTAAAGAGATCGGTGTAAATCTGAATCTCTTCAGGGGAACATTCAGCTCCAATGAAGACATTCTCTATAACATTGGGATCCCTGGAAATGTTCACCGGGATAGTTGGAGAAATCACAGCCATGTTCCCTTCAGCATATACCTATGTTGGTGCTAAAGGGTTCAGGACTGGGTGAACGGGACCAGGAGACAAAGTACTTGGAAAACTTGATTCAACTTCACTCAAATCAGGTAAAAAGTAAGATCGATGATGAAAATCATCCCACGGTATATCTATACCAGTCATAGCTTCCAGGATGGCCTCTTCAGATGGAAGAGTGGTATCAAGGAAATCTTGGGCAGAAGAAGAACTAAGTGTCCAAGCCAGAGCCACATCGCCATCCAACTCCTCTGGAGAAAGAGAAGCTGGAATGGTCTCTGTAGAGTCAACAATAGATTGATAAGCAATCTCAGCTGCAGACATTGGAAATGCCATTCCACCCACTTGACCTTCCGCTAATGTGGAGGTAGGGGAAGGTAAGGTCCAAGGGTCCGAAAAATAATGAGTTCTGAAGAACTCTCTTCGAATAGGAGCCCTGGAGGATGAAATTGCATTTATATGAATGGTAGGAGGTGGAATATCGAAAGTACCCATTAAAGAAGAATACATTCCAACCCCTAAATTCTCGACAGGCGGCTTGGCATTATCCACCTTTGGAATAGTTGAGTCAGTAGATGCATTCGGGTCTACAGGAGAACAATCCAGTTGATCCACTGTAACAATCCTCCCTTCGTGAGGGAAAAAATAACCCGAAATAATGAGGATGCAATGGCATCCACCTCATAAATCCAGTTTTTCCCCAACAAAAGGTTGTAGTCCAAGCTTGCATCAACTATCTCAACCTCTATATTTACAGTTTTTCCCCCAACACAAATGGGAAAAGCTGGGACAATACCATGCGGTCTGTGAGAATGACCATCAACACAGTCAGAAGAGTAGTAGATGGAACAGCTGCGGGAGATCCAATTCCCTTCCAGCATGCGAGAGAAATCACACATGTGGAAGCACCCTCATCAACGATCGTTTGAAAGATATTGAATTTTCGAAACGATGATTTTATATGAAAAGCCATATGATGGGGGAGTCTCTTTTTAAAATTAGAAATATCGAATGTAATCACAAGAGAGTTCTTTGGATCGACAGCCCCAATAGCAGTGAGCAGAGCAATGCGCTGAGCTGGACAAGACTGGAGCACCTCAAGAGCCGACATGGAACAAGGACTCTGCGCTAGATCTTCCACGATAGAGTAGTTCTGGGCAGCCCTGGCATTTGGATTAATTGCCGTACGCTTTGTAGATTATTTTGGCATCTGAGGTATAGGCTCAACAGTAGGCCTCCTAATATGAAGCGGCTCAGTACCATCGGGAGCACCCTTAGCTTTTGAAGACTCAGTTTCGCCATAATCACGGGATCTCGTGGCGATATCCACATGAGCACTCATCATATATATGTTTGATGGATTTTCCCCTTCCTGGGTGCCCCCAGAGGAAGCCCCGGTATTTTTATTCGCACCAACAACTAATTGTTTCCCTTGGGGAAAAGGGTTTTTCAACACAGCCTGGGAACTGGCAGAACCCTGCTGAGCTAACAAGCGCTGCGCATCCTGAATTTTAGGGCAAAGGTGAGTAAGATTATCTCCAGTACATAACTTGCATGGAAACTTCACTTTCTTTTTATCCTTTGGACCCTCACCAACATGCTCGTCGGATTTATTTGCATTACCCTTCCCATTCTTTCCCTTTTTCTTATTATTGTTCCGTCCCTTCTTCTTCCCTTCGGATTGTTGATTTTCTTTAGGGTTAGAAGTCTGAACGACATTTGCCGACAAAGATTGAGAAGGCGATGACTCAGCAGGCACAACCTAACCAGAAGAAGCATATTGTAAAGACAACTGCTGCAATTGACTAAGCAAGTTAGCTGCACCACTATTGATCGACCTAATAAGTCTTTCACCATGAGGACCAGGTTTAGTCTTGGATATGTCTAATTTGGAGTGAGGATCATTAGACAAATATTTATGAAGGACACCAGACTGAGAATATATCAATTCAAGCTGTTGGGCCCTAAAAATAGCCTGCTCCTCGGAAAATACCCCTAATAGGGATAGATCCTTAGAAATATCTGCCTGCATAGATTTCAAAAACCATTCCAAAAGAAATTCTCCCGAAATATAAGCTTTAATGAGCCTCTTCCTTCTTCGCCATTCCTGAATATGATCAGAAATGTGGGTTGCATCGTCCTGCTTAAAATTAGCTAGGAGTTCAGTCCTGGCATCATATAGGATAGGCAACTGGAAATGATTTAGAAATATAGTAGCCATATCTCCAAAAGTAGCAAAACTGCCCCCAGTTAACTCAATGTACCACTTGGCAGCGTTTCCAGTCAAGGTGCGTTGAAACAACCTCAACCTAATCGAATCCTCGATCAGGGAGTTAGATGAATACCATAAATGGAAAGTGGTGATATGATCAACCGAGTCCTCTCCATTCTTGCCTTCAAACTTTGGAATGTCTGAAGGTAGTTTGGTAGGAATCGGAGGCCACCCCGGACTATATCGGATCGGATCATTCGTCAATTTCGACAAATCTGGCAAGTTCAACGTTGCCAGAAAAGGTAAACGAGGAGGAGCCTGAGGATTCCATCCTTTGTGGGATGAATTCCCAACATTCTGAAAAGAATAACCTATATTTCATGAGGCACCAGGTTTCCAGAAAGAACTCGTAGAAAATGTTGGGCCATAGGACCCAACATTTGGAGAAGGACCCCCTCCCAACGTAGAGTTACCAGAGACCGGACCAGTTCCCTCCCCCGAAGTAGTGAATAAATAGGAAACCCCCTGGTAGGGGTTCCAAGCGTTAGAAAGAGGGGAAAAAGTCTGATAAGCACTTGATGAAGGGAAAGAAGCATTCCCTTGTTGACCAGCGAAAAAATGATTACCTGCCCCCACTGCTGTAAATACAGGGTTCCAACCTGTAAAGGTAGTTGAACTCTGACCTCCAGACCAAGGGTTATAACTCTGAGTCTGAGAAGTAAAAGGAAAATACCCTAAGGAAGGATTTGAACTAGGAATATGCCCACTTCCGAAGGGGAACCCTTGAAAAGAAGCTGACCCACTAGCCATGGAAGACATGGGTGCAAACGCAGTTGCAACAGCGGAAAAGGAAAACGAAGGAATCCCACTACTGGGCATTCCAAAACAAAAGGGACCAGATTGAGAAGCATGTGCTTGGGTGAAACCAGAGCCAAACACATCAGTACTAGAAGCAATCGAAGATATAGAAATTGTGCCTCCTCCTTCTACTGAAGCAGGAGTCTGAATGCCTGCAGCACTCACAGCGGAAGCCGCATTCCCAGTCGTGGCCATCGAAAGGTATGAATAAGATGGATAAGGAATTTCTGGTCTTTCTGACTTAGGTCCGATGTACTCAACAACAAACGGATAATCAGGAAGAAGAGGAGATGGAAGTGATTCAGAAAGCTGAGATACTTCCTCTACTTCTATTTCTTCTTCTCGCAGAAATAAGACTCTCGAGGTGAGCGAAGCGCTCCTCTCGGAACCAACACCGGAACCAACTACAAAACCTTCAAGCCCTAGCGGAGGATCTCTCTCCGCTATGTCAGATACCACTGGGTGATATTCACCTGCTATATTACTCCTACGCCTTCTTGAAGAAGGCTCAACAGTTTCGGGAGATAACCCCCGAAGTCTCCTCGATCGACGAGGCGCTTGATCAGCCATTTTAACAGATTAATTAGACTCAAAAAAGTATAAAGCTAGGCAAGCTGTTATAGCATCATTTTTCACCCTCAGGTGATTCATGATTGTCTTTATGGCTTTGGGCACCCATTCCTACAGACTTGAACAAATTCATTAAAAAACAGTGTTAAAATTCCCATACGCGGGTATGCCCAGACTTTTCCGCGTGTATACGCGAGTCCACATGTACTTTTCCGCGTATGCCATTAAAACCATTAAAAAATATATAAATTCCCTATTTTTGGACTGGGTTGATGGTTACTCTAGTAGTTCAACCACCCCAGTACGTGGCCAACTATTTCCAACTGACTAAAACTACTTTGAGAGAGTATAAAAGCCCCTCATGTGCATGGCCTAAGGGAGAGAGAAATTTTATAGACATTATACTCTGTTGGAATCCCTAATTCAAGTCTGATTTCCCGTGCCTCCTGCACTTTCCCAGATTTATACAGGAAACCCTTGTTTCCTGGAGATGTTCATCCATTTATATGCCATCTCGAGTGCACAAGTCTTGAAAGTATCTTAGCGAGGCAAGGGCGGGACGAATCCAGACGATGGTCTACTCGAAGATCGTGGAAGGATTCAGGTGATCTCTTGCTCTTGTTCTGTGTGTGTGAGGCATGAAAGGGACTATCTTGTTCTAAACAAATAATATACATTATATATGTGAAGGATGGTGTGTGAGTTATTATATTTATATAATATTCATGGGTCCCTCTGCGTTTCTGGGAAATATCTTCTGGTAACTGGACTGGTATGGCATGCTATGGCGCTTTCTAGTTGAAGGAAGAAAATTCACCGAGTTTGATTGGGATCTATGAAACGTGAATGTGGTGAGTTCACTATAATTCTCAGTTTACATTCATTGTTGTTGTTAGTCCTTGAATAGCATATACACTGTGGAAGGTTTTGACCCAGAAACCTCTGGGGTGATTTCCCCGAAGCAGAGCGGGGGCGCTCACTTTGAGGATCGCATTCTTGTAGGTCCCATGTTAGGTGGTTCCAAAACATTTTGAATGGTTTCCAACAGTTTTAACTATTATTTCTAGTCCAGTTAACTTTTTCTCAGTCAGACTGAAGACCTGGTTCTTTATCCAGGCTTGATCATTTTTATTTTTCATTATTTGCTTTTGCATACGCAGTTTTTTCTGTTCACAGTCGCGTATACATGCTGTTTCTATCGAAGGTGGTCGCGTATACGCGGGTTTCCTTTGACACAGTCGTGTATACACGCTGGTTAAAAAACTGTTAAAGCGCATATGCCTGGGGGCAAATTTTGAAATTTTGGTTTTTAGCTTGTTTGGTCTTGTCTGCCTGCGGTGACCTGTTTCTACAATGTTTTTTAATCTCTGGACTGTGTTTAAAGTGTTTATATGTCTATTTCTCTCTCCTTTGTGTGAAGACTCTCTTGGTTAGTGAAATTTTTGGTTGTTATGTTTGCAATATTCGTTTGAGTACCAAGGTCTTTTCTTGAAGATTATTGGCTGTTCTACTTAATCAGAATAGAGAACTCCTGCTCATTTACTCTTTCCTTGTGTGTTGCTGCACATTTTGATTTTTTAACAATGTGGTGCGTTTGGTTTCCTTGATGTTCAGTACACTAGTTTTGTTGCAATTTTCGAAGACTCTCTTTTTGATTCTTTGAAGTTTTTTATTGCAAGTTTATACTATTGTACTGAGTTGATTTCTGAGTTTCTTGTCTTCCTTTTGCTCGTATAAATCATGCCACTAGGGGGCACTATAAGATTTGGAGCATTTTGTTGAAGTTATACTTGAAATTCAGAGTTTGTTTGACTTAGGTACCGGATAGTTCAATTGGTCTTCTTGAAATCTCTTTTTCATCAACTAAAACTCGCATATAGGTTAGGGAATCCACTTTCCGTTGCATTTTGCATACTGGCCTCCATTCTAATCACTTGCCATAGGGTCGATCCCATCAGGTCATGAGTATTACACCCATTTCACTCGCCGATTATTTAATCATGACTTGGTGGTAGAGCCTTTCTTTACATGGGCTTCCTAGTTAGTTCCTCGCTATCACTTGTTGCCCATGTTGCGTTTTATGTAGGCTCGAGAGTCCTCTTTAGTCCCGCCATGACTTATGTGTTGAAGCTTCATTCTTCTTCTTCTTCACTATCATTTTTCTGGCTATTACCCTAGAGGCTCCCTAGTGTTGTTGAGTTGTATCATTGCATTGCATATTGGCTACTTGTTTATCCTGGCCTTTAGCTAGCTTCATTTGGACTCGATGTTTAAGCCAACTTTTGACCTTGACTGTCTGCACAAGTTAACCTTTGCATGCACTTAGCTATCGCGACTTGACACCCTTTACCTATGGATGGAACATTCCTGCGAGTATAAGCTTACCGGTTTATTACATATGCATTGACATAGGATCGTTCCAATCCAGAACTAGTGCATCTGTTTCTTGATACTCGTTCTATCCATTATACCATAGCATTCTTTTATTTTTTTTCAGGCTTATTATATGAAAAAGACAAAAAAAATCAAATATAACAAAAAGAGCGGGAACGGGATGTAACTTCGTTATTTGATGGTAGTACAGTGTCAGTTTGTCGCCCTTGAACAAAGCATATACACTTATATATATTTCCTACATTTGGGATGGTTTTAGTTTTGACCTAGGTTCGGCCTTTACCTTGTTTCACTTGTCAGTCCTCCCCCGGTTGGTTATCTCTTCCAATCATATGGAGAGTTTGTTTTTGCCTCCTGCATAACAAACTTATACAGTGTCACTTTTTACTACCATGGTCATCACGAGTCGAACTTTTTTTCAAGGGAAGTCTAACCAGAGTCGGCCATTCTGTGGTGTCTCTTGACTCATTCTTCAGTCGGCTTTCCCGGTCTTGTCAGTATCTTGTTCTATCACATCAAATGTTTTGGTCTTCCGCTCGTGCTGGTTTGAGAAGGTTTCCATTGACTTCTCACTGGCGGGTTTGTCTCTTATCGACTACGACACATTGCTCTGAGAGCAAACCTAGAGCCGCACCCTGGCCCTATTTTCATCATTGATAGGTGACCATGTGCTCAACATTTGATCATCATGGAGTCTTTGGCCGAGTGGTTTCCCACTGTGTTCGACGTCGACACACATTATCACACTTGGGATTCGTGCGGTACTTCAATTCCATTTGACCCTATCGGTGGATATCTTGCCTCTGTGTCAGCTTTCATTATTGGTTGGTTCATAGGGTTTCTTCCGTGCACTAGCTTCATCTTGTGCAAGTCGGAAACGTACTTCGGTTTGGTTCCATCACTCTGCTTCGTCCGATTCCTTCCAAATCTTGGCCTGCGAGTTACACTCACGCTGGACTGATGTGGGATGCCTTAATACCTTCCTTCCAACAGATATTTTCCCATCGACTCTGACTCATTGCTTTGGGAATAGGATCTAGAGTCTTTTTGTTAGTACCTTAGGGTTTGCAGTCATCAGTGGAAGACTCTTCGCTATCGACAGTGGGGATTCATCATTGCCTCCTGATTGGTAGATTCTTTCAAGTGTTCGACTTCAACTCATTTATTCGCACTTGTTAGATTGTCTTAAGTACACCTTGATATATTTCATTATTGGTGAGTTGTCTCGCATTGGTTAACGGTATACATCATTGACGGGTAATCCAACGATTTCTCACATGGTCGACTTCAGCTCATTTATTCCCATTGTGTAGAATTGTGCCATAGTGATCGGTGAAGACCTCGGGTTGCATCAGCATTTCTCAGTTCACTTTTGACAGTCCATTCAGTTTCTGCCAGTGATGTCGTTCACCCTTATATGTTGCAGTGTCAGTACAGCAACATCCTATATGTTGGCTCCCGAGTTGCGTGATTGTACCATGAGTTCCACCCCTTATGACTTGGTACTTGGAGATTCAGTTACTTATATGATCAGACATCCAGTTGCAGCATCATTATCAGCTTTCTATATGTGATACTTGGACATTGATTCAGACTTATACTTCTAGGCCATGCTCAGATGATTCATTGTGTGCTTTCAGTTCAGCTATACTTGTATACATTTTGGATCTATTTTGTACTTTCCATATGATGTATTTTTGACTGAGCATGGGTATGCCTGCCTCAACATGAGTTGACTCTCTATTTTCTTTCATTGGTTTTTGGCAGGCTGAAATCTGGTGACGTCCTCTCTTGTCCTTGCGAAGTTCTTTCTATGTGCATAATACATTTCGGCCATCATGTACCCCTTCTGACCTCATATATTAGGGGGCATCTGTTATAGCATCATTTTTCACCCTCAGGTGATTCATGATTGTCTTTATGGCTTTGGGCACCCATTCCTACAGACTTGAACAAATTCATTAAAAAACAGTGTTAAAATTCCCATACGCGGGTATGCCCAGAATTTTCCGCGTGTATATGCGAGTCCACATGTAATTTTCCACGTATGCCATTAAAACCATTAAAAAATATATTAAAAATCCCTATTTTCGAGTTGGGTTGATGGTTACTCCAGTAGTTCAACCACCCTAGCACATGGCCAACTGTTTCCAACTGACTGAAACTACTTTGAGGGAGTATAAAAGCCCCTCATGTGCATGGCCTAAGGGAGAGAGAAATTTTATAGACATTATACTCTGTTGGAATCCCAATTCAAGTCTGAATTCCTGTGCCTCCTGCACTTTCCGAGATTTATACAAGAAACCCTTGTTTCCTGGAGATGTTCATCCATTTATATGCCATCTCGAGTGCACAAGTCTTGAAAGTTTCTTAGCGAGGCAAGGGCGGGACGAATCCGGACGACGGTCTGCTCGAAGATCGTGGAAGGATTCAGGTGATCTCTCCACTCTTTATTTCTGTACATGTTGTTCATAATAATGAAGAACCGTCTTGTTCCTGAACTTCTGTGTTAGTATCTATTTGTATATGTGGAAATATTGATCATTAAGCAATTATTATCGTTTATATCATATTTCACATGGATTACACTAACGTTTAGGAGAAATATATGTTGTACAACTAGGTTTCCGTGCATGTTCTTTCTTGTTTTCCAGGTTGAAGGAGGAAGAAAGGTTGCTGGGGGTTTGGACCCCGCGGGATCTACATCGAACGTAGTACTACGGGTGAGTTCTGCTATCATTGTTATCTAGTTTTTTTCATTCAAGTATGGTTGTGTGTGATTCCTTCTGAATGGCATGCCCTGCTCTGTGGAGGTTTTGACCCAACAAACCTCTAGGGTGATTTTCCCCGAAACACAAGCTAGGAGCAAAGAGCACTCACCACAAAAATCCCTAAGATGCAACCAAGCAAGCAGCCTTCAGGTATTTCCGCGCCGGGTGATTAGGACCGGACACCAAAATACGAGAAAGCGAAAAATAGGACCCCCCGAAAGCAGTCTGGGATAATTACGGCCCAGGCCTACTAGCAAAGGTAACAGAAATAGTTACGCTGACCTCCTAACAACAGCCTTTTCCGGTGCAAGTACCCAAGCTTCACCGGGGCACCCTCTAGAAGTACTGCTGGAAGTGATACGACGTCTGCCTCAGGTACCACGGGTATTCCCCCCAGCAGTCACCTATGTGGAACCTATGAATGGCAACTAAGGGCACCAATCCATGTCAGCAACCGAGCGAAACGGTCTTAAGGCAAGATCCAGTAAATCAGAGAGGGGGTATCTCTCGTCTCAACCTTCACTTCCCCTCACGCTTGACTCTCTAGAGGAGAGCTTTCCTAGTCCACCTAACGGAGTTGGATTTCGCTCATTTAATAAACTTCTATGTTTTAGTTTGAGCGGCCTTGGAGAGTTAACTCTCCACTCACCTAATCCAAGGCCCTACAACCTAGCTAGTTGATGTATGACACTTAATAAAAAACTTGCTAGTTGTTTTTAAATTAATGCGCTTATTTTAGTTGACTGTTATATCAAGTCAAGGGAATATGGGAATGAAACTCGTGATGTTTTATGACGCAGAAAAGAAATTAATGAAAACCAAACTACATGCAGATGCAGTAATTTCCTTTCGATGAAAATAAATTTCTACACGGGTTCTATGAGACTATTTTTTCTTTTCAGATATCAAACCTCACACTCGCAAAATTTATGAAAAAGACTACAAATGTTTAAGTGCACCTAATGAAAATTACTAAGAGCATGCCAATTCTAAGATTAAAAATCTAACAAAGCAAAGAGAAGCTCCCAAGAATCCTCTAGTTCTATCACTTTTCTGGTTGTCCACAAAGCTAGTTCCCAAATCAGAAACTCCCAGTATAAAGACACCAAAATATGCTCAAAATAAGAGAAAGAAACCAATGAAAATTCCCTTCCCAAACCAAGTCAGAAACCGAAGGTAAGAAATCTCAACAAGGCTTCAAAAGATGGAAATAAACCAAAACAAAAATGCAAAACAAAGGAAATGGAAAAACAAAATGTTTTTGAGCTTTTGAAAAAAAAAATATTTCAAAGAGACCAAGAAGAGCTATCCAATTCCCAAGCCAAACAATCTCTAAATTTCAAGCAAAACTTCAACAAAAATGCTCTAAATCTTATAGTGCCACTTAGTAGCAAGATTTATACGAGCAAAAGGAAGGCAAGAAACTCAATAACTCAGCCCAGAAGAATAGCACAATCTTGCAGCAAACAAAACTTCAAAGACCCTAAAATGACTCCTCAAAAATTGCAACAAGACCTAGTCAAATGAAATCAAGAAAACCAACCGAAAAGCAGGCAAAAATTAAAGTGCAAAGCAAGACACAAAAGTTAGGAAAGAGCATATGAGAAGAAGCTCTCTGTCCTGATTAAGCATAACAACCAAGAATCCCCAGAAAGAGATCTTGGTACTCGAACCAGAAGTGCAAGCACTAAAAAAACAAGATTTTCCAAATGAGCCAGTCTTCAACCAAACAAGAGAGAAAAATACTAATAACCACCTTCAACGCAATCCAGAGACTAAAAGGACACTACAGGAATAGGTCTCCACAGGTAGACAAGACCAAAAAGTCAAAAAATCCAAAATTTCAAAATTTTCCCAGGCATACGCTACTTAGCAGTTTTGAAACAAGTGTGCATACGCGACTGTGGCAAAGGAAAAATGCGTATACGCGACTTCCTTTCACCAAACCTGCGTGTATACGCGTCTGTGTAGAGGAAAACTAGCATATGGAAAGATAAATAATGAAAAACAAAAATGATCAAGCCTGGCTAAAGAACCAGGTCTTTAGTCTGACTGAGAAAAAACTAACTGGACTGGAAATAATGATTAAAACTGTCGAAAACCTTTAAAACAGTTGAAACCACCCAACAGGGGAATCACAAGAATGTGATCCCCAGTGGAGTTGCCAATTCTGTTTCGGGAAATAACTTCCTAGAGGTCGTTGGGTCAAAAACCTCCACAGATCAGGGCATGCTATTCAAGAAGGACTCACACAACCAAACTTGTACGCTAAAAACTAGATATTATCATTTGCAGAACTCACCCGTAGATCCTACGTTTGATGTAGATCCCGCGGGGTCCAAACCCCCAACAACTCTTCTTCCTCTTCAACCTGGAAATCAAGAAGAGACATGCACGGAAATCTAGTTGTACAGCATATATCTTTCCTAAATGTCAGTGTAATCCATGTAAAATATCATATAAACAATAATAAATGTTGAATTAACAATATTTGCACATATATAAGCTGATATTAACACGTGAATTCGGGAACAAGATGGTTCTTCTTCATTACGAACAACATGTACAATAATAGAAAGGTGGAGAGATCACCTGAATCCTTCCACGACCTTCGAACAGATCGTCGTCCGGATCCGTCCCGCCCTTGCCTTGCTAGGATTCTTTCAAGACTTGTGCACACGAGATGACATATAAGCTGATGAACATCTCCAGGAAACAAGGGTTTCCTGTAAAAATCTGGGAAGTGTAGGAGGCACGGGAAATCAGACTTGAATTGGGCTCCGACAGAGTATAATATCTATAACTTTTCTCTCTCCCTTAGGCCATGCATATGAGGGGCTTTTATACTCCCTCAAAGTAGTTTCAATCTATTAGAAACAGTTGGCCACGGGCTGGGGTGGTTGAATTACGGGAATAACCATCAACCCAGCCCTGAAAATAGGAATTTTTATATATTTTTTAATGATTTTAATGGCATACGCGGAAAAGTATCTCTGGACTCGCGTATGCATGCAGAAAAGTCTGGGCATATCCGCATATGGGATTTTAAACACTGTTTTTTATGAACTTTTATTCAAGTCTGTGGTAATGGGTGCCCAAGGCCAAAGAGACAATCATGAATCACATGAGGGTGAAAAATGATGCTATAACAGAATGTATGGTACATTCAGAGTGAAAAGACGCTACCCTTCAGCATTGGAGGACAAGGAGAGGCTTCCACATAGGAGGAAGAGCTTCTCACATAGCAACATGTTGGTGGATGGCTTTGGCATGTGGAATGTCAAAGAGATAATTCATGGAGTGACAAGAGCCTTAACACTAAGGCCAACAACGTTGTCACTAGAGAGTATGTCCTTATTGAAGGAGTGTCCCAAGGGGAGTGTGCATCCTTCCTTTTTGTAGATTTTTATGAGGAAATTCTCATGGGAGGACTCATCCATGGACCTCACTTTCAGCTTACTCATTATGCATGGTAAGAGATACATTTCTGTACTTATTGATTGTTCTATCGAGTATCTTTATCTTCTTACCATCTATGGACAGTGCATTGCTCCACATGAGAGCAAGATTACTCTTGGGTTACATGGTCACTTGAGGACCAACCTTTGTAATGATGATAACCCATCTCTACATAACTTTGGGAAAGTTTATTGTTGTTTTGATTGTGCTCATATGATGTATATTTTTTATTACTACCACATAGTATATGAGCAAACATGTACAACTAGTAATTCATTGAGAAACAACTTGCCACATGATGTTCTCCAGAAACAGTTGGGAAGACTGCACTATATCCACTTGATAAACCATTGGTATCATCCAAACTTACATGTAACCTCTAGCATTTTTTTGATTTGGATGCCAAATGGTAATGATGTGCCATTGATTTTGAATGGGATGAGTTGGGCCAGCATGATTCATGACATGGAGAAAGGATCTTTGGAGATCTAATCTTCTTCTTGCCACTTGGGGGCAACCTTGTTGCAGCCCAAGATCAGCATATGCTCTACACTTGTCATAAGTGGAGAGGAAGACAGCGTGGGGTAGGCCATCTTGTCTACCATGTTCAGTTATTCACCCCACCTATATTGCAAGAGCTAAAGGTGGAGGAGATATTTTATGAGTTTCCATGTTGGAGGGTGACTCATCTTGTATGGATGATAGCTTGGAGGTGGAGGTTTTACATGGGAATGATAGTTCCCAAACATATTTTAGACTCCATGCTTTGGGAGTAAACTCTCTAGTTCTATCCTTGCAGTTGCTTGAGGACAAACAACATTTGGGAGGGGAGGACAGTAATATTCCTATTTTAGCATGCAGCTAATAGGAATGTTGATTTTTTATTTTTGCACTTAGTAGATGAATAAATGGGGGAGGAGACCCATAATTAACTTAAATAATCATAAAAAACCTCTTAGTGTGAAAGGGGATGATTCTAGTAGATGGATTTCACACCCTCATGTGTGAACAAGGACTTTTGCATGTGGACAAAGTCAAGTTTGACCAAGTCAACAACATGCATGAAGAAGAGTGGATCATCAATGCAAATAGCTCAATGTGAACAAGGAGCAACTTAAACAGACATATGAGAGCTAGCTTGAAGACACTTGATTGTGAAAGGAGATGAAGCACATTGAAGAGGTCAACCTTGACCAAATCAAACAATGTGATTTTGGAGGAGTGGCCTTCATCGAGACACAACACAGTTTTGGAGGGAGATTGATCATGTGCATGTGGAAACCCTAATGGGTGGGACCCAAGGTGAGGAGCCTCACACATCTTATAAGGAAGGGGATGGCAGAAATTTGAGGTTAGCTTGATGATAATTTATTTTATGGTCTGTATGACTGTTTGGCATCCTCTTACTGTTTAGAAGAGTTGCAGTGCTGTTTAGCACAAGGCATTCTTGTTTAGGAATTCCTTCTCCTACCTTGAGAGGCCTCTTGGAGGAGTATTGAAATTAATTTTTCCACATTCAAGCTTTATGCCAAGCATCCTCCTTCAGCTATAGCGTATTTTATGTTGAGAGCTGGGTTGTGTTGCAGGGTGTTGCAGTGGAAGCACCACTACACCACTTCCAGAGCTTGTATTTCAGAGGAGGAAGCCTTTTTTTCTCTGAGAGATCAGTGAGGGAGTCTTTGATCTTAATTTCAGATCTTGGCATGTGGCCAGTACAATTTTATTCTCCTACAGTGCAGTCCCTTTCAGGAACTGCGTCATTTTACTTAGTGTTGCTGTAGCAGGGTCAAAACCCTTGTTTGTGAGCTTGTTCCCTAGAGAGAGGGCCAACCCTTCTCCTGGAAGGCTTGTATAAATCATATTCCTCCATTATATATAAATTTCAGCTATAGATATTTAGAGCTTCAGTATTACTACGTTTTTCAGATCTAGATCTGCAGATCTACCATTTTTGTACTTGTACTTTCATGCAGCACTTGCCGGGTGATCCTTATTTTGTATAAAAAGGGAAGATATCTCCATTTTCTCAGCCATTGATTATTGTAAACTCCATATCTATTATTTCTCACTTATTTCTGCATAAAACCTCATTAAAATAATGTTTTCATATGCTTCAGTAATTTCTGTTAAGCAAAGTCATGGGGTTTGGGCTTATTTGAGCTGTATTGGTTTGGGGAGATCTGTTTAACTTAGCTAGAAGCATTTATTTTTTCTCCAATTCTATATTTGAGCTGTATATTTTATATTATAAGGGATCCAAGTCCCATTTCTCACAGTTATAGCATAATTTATTGAAGACAACCTTTTTATGGCCCTTTTTGCTGCATTTCCCTAACTTTTGGGATCATAAAAGGTGTAATAAGTTGCTGCTGTAACACTAATTGATGGACATGTGTTTCTTAACACATTTAATGATTTAATAGCTTGTTTATGCTCCATTATGGTGTTTACATATTGCTGCAGTCCCATTCTTGGGCATTTTCCAGCCATACTAGGTGTGAGTGGCTTGTTTACCTCACCTAGTTTGATTGGTTTCTGATTTACTCTTGGATTTGGGTCTTATATTATCATATCTAAGGGATACAAGGGCTGATATTGTTTTTTGTAGCACACATTCCTGAAAAATGCATTTTTCAGGCATGTCTTGCTAGCAATCCCAATTTGGGGATATTACAGAAATCGGGATTTGTGTGGATCTGCGCAAGTTGAATGATTCTTGTGTGTATGAAAATTTTCCAACTCCATTTTGTGATGAATTCTTGGACAATGTGGGTGGGCAGGAGGCCTACTCATTCACTGATGGATTTTCTAGATACCACCAGATAAGAATCGTGCCTAAAGACAGAAGTAAGACGACCTTTGCGACGGAATGGGGATCATTCTAATACATTGTAATGCCATTTGGTCTAAAAAATGCGCCAACTATATTCTCACTAGTGGTGGTAGCTACTTTTAAAGAGTACATACATAAGTTATTAGAAGTATATTTTGATGAATGGATTGTATTTTCCTTATTGAAGAAGCATGTTTCAAGCTTGCGCTTGATGTTGCATACTTGTTGGAAGAATTAGATCTCGTTGAATCTAAATAAGTGTATATTTTGTGTCCCTTTTGGGATTTTTATGGGTCATATTGTTTGTCAACAAGGATTGATGGTTGATCCAGATAAGATTGCTATTATTGTTAACCTAGAGGCTCCAATGAATGTGAAACAATTGTGCTCAATTATGGGGCATACTGGCTATTATAGGAAATTTATTCAAGGGTACGCACTTATTACTACATCGATGGAGAAGTTATTGAAGAAGGACGTCTATTTTTGTTGGGATGAGGACTACCAGAAGCAGAGAGATAAGGGTTAGCTATGTTTTATGTGCTGCATAATTTTCGTTACTATTTTCTAGGAGGTCATTTTAAGATGTCCATTGATCACTCTACTTTGAAGTACCTAGTCAACAAGCCTGTGTTGGAGGGAATAATTGTAAATGGCTCTTATTGTTTCAGGAGTATGATTTTGAGGTGATTGTCAAGCCAGGAAGATTGAATGCAGGTCCATACCATTTGTCGCACATTGAAAGTGGAGATGAGCCAACTAGTTTGGAGGAAACATTACGAGACACGCAGTTCTTTTCCATTAAAGTAGTTGATGACCAATTTGCAGATATTATCCACTTCTTGACCACTGAAGTGTGCCTACAGAGTATACAGTTAAGCAGAAGAAAGATTTGGTCTTATGCACAACAGAATTTACTTTGATTTTTGGCCAGTTATATAAGATGGGAGATGATGATATGTAGAGGCGATATGTGTCGGAGTTCGAAAGGCAGATCATATAAGTAGAAGAACATGCAGGGGTTGCAGGAGGTCACTATGCAGGTAAAATAACTACGCAAAATATTTTAAGGGCTACTTTTGGTGGCCTACGGTGCATAGTGATGCAAAATAATATTGTTGTGTTTGTGATGTGTGTCAGAGAATAGGGATACCCTCGTGCAGAGATGAAATGCTACTACGACTACAAGTGAATTTGAAATATTTTGATAAATGGGCCATTGATTTTATAAGACCGATCAACCCTCTAGGGAAGAATACTAGGGTGCACAATATAATCGTTTGTGAAATATTATTTGACCAGATGGGAAAAGGCTAAGCCTGTGAATGATTGCAGTGGAGATACGGCTACACACTTCATTTTTGAAAATATCTTGACAAGGTTTGGGTGTCCCAAGATTTTGATGAGTAGCTAGGGTACACATTTTGTGAATGAGACCATTCAAGCCTTGAAAATGTAGTTTGAGATGCACCATCAGAAGAGTACACCATACCATCCATAGGCAAATGGTACGGTAGAAGCCTTTAACAATATTTTGGAGACTGTGCTCACAAATATCTGCAATGCTAATCATAACGATTGGGATGTGCGTGTACCTGTGGTTTTGTGGGCATATAGGACTACATGCAAGAAATTGACATGACAGACTCCTTTGAGGTTGGTGTATGGAGATGAGGCTATTATGTCGATGGATTATATTGTCCCTTACGAATTACAGCGATAACTAACATGGTCGATCAAGATATTATGGAAGAGCGATTGGAACAAATAGTTGTGCTGGAGGAGGACCGATTCGTTGTTGGTTTCCATCAACAGGTGCAAAAGGCACGCGAAAATGCTTGGCATGATAGGCACATCAGGAAGAAGTTTTTTAATGAGGATGATATGGTTTTTTTATATGACAGCAAGTTTGTGCACCACCCAGGATAGTTCAAAATGCATTGGCTTGGACCTAATTATATTGTTAAGGAGATCACAGAAGGAGGTGCGGTACATCTAGCTACCTTAAGTGGAGTTGTCATTTCTGGGTATATGAATGGAAATTGGTTGAAACCATACAGGGATGATCCCATCCCTGTGCATGCAAAATGACTATATGGTTGGAGAAGTTTCCTAGTGCCTCAGACAGTTGTGAGAGGGCGCGGAGTCATAAATAAGTTTGTCAATCATTGGAGGTGTGTCTCTGTGATGAATATTGAAAAGTGTCGATATCTGCGACAATAGAAAAAAGGTTGTTCCAAGAGGTTGAAACAGTGGCAGATGTGCCAAAATCTAGCCATTAGAACATTTAATCATGATAAGACAACTTTATTACCGTTTGGAGGAGTGAGTCACCTGCATTTATGGAGGATATTATGCCAGATTTGGAGTTGTTTTAGCATTTATGAGGCTGCATCAATGGACATCAGGCCGTTTAGGCTGCACCATCGTTATAAATATGGTAGGAAAGGTCGCATTAGTTCCCTTTATTTTCCAAGAGACTTTTTCCCATTATTGTCGCCATGCTTGATTGAGTTTATGTCTGAGCACTCAGAAACCTTCTTCAAAATGCAATGCCAAAGACGGTTAGGTCATTTAATCCTTGAAAGTATGAATACTACAGAGCCTACCCCCTCTGCGTCACCCGCTAATGAAACACTTGTGCCAAAACCTCAACATCAAAAGGAAAATAAAGGACAAACGTCAAAGACGTGAAATTCTTTGCGCAAGAAAACCCCGAAGCCTAAGTCGACCCAAGCAGAATGGTAGAAGCAACCAATGGTCGAAGCACTAGAATTAATAGTAGGGGAAGACATTGTCAAGGAAATAGACCTAATGTCACAGCTGCCCAAGTACATGGCACTGCGCAAGCCATCTGTTGAAGTTAATGTTGGCTTGAGGGGTCCTAACCCAAGTTCAGAGTTTATGGAGAAACCAAAAAACCCTCCAACTATTAGCCCTTTCGGCAGTGACCTGCTTGCGCAGGTCAAAGTATCACCCAAAGCAGTATGGGGGGGTGCTGGAACCAGGTTTCCACACCCTGAGGAAGAAAATAATGAAGTGGTCCTACGCATATCAGTTGTAGACTTATATCAATGATAAAAAAATGTGTGCATTACTTAACAGAATAAGACAGAATCACATATCACTTCAACATAGATAAAGCATAATATAACCATATCCATATCTAAGAAAAGTGTATTCATTTACACATATTTATCAACCATCAATATGCATACATAACCATAATAGATATTCTCGCGCAATGATTAATAAGCAATAGGAAACAGTGTGATCTCAAGAGAATAGAAACAGTAAATCTCTTAGATAAATCACAACAATTTTTCCAAAATATGTCCTTCATATTAATCTAGATCCTTCCAATACATCAAAATTTCCCCTTACACATAACACTTCCATGCACATAACCAACGGAGTCCACACACATCTAGGACTAGGTCTCTGCGCACACAGCCAACATGAGCCTCTCTTCCCAGCCTAGAAAAAAAACCCTTCCAAATTATCACAAACACATAAACTTATCAAAACATCAATAATAGTCTTAAGCTGAACTGTTTTCCTAAACTTGGTCTATCTATTTATATTATTTTAGCATGAAGATACTATGGTCTCAAACCATGGTTTGAGGCCCATAGTTTACCCTTAAACCCATTTACCTCAAAAATAGGGACTTTGTCCCACCCCAAACCCCCTTGACTCATTTGCGCAACGCGCATATACAAGACTTATACAAAATTACATCAAAAAGTGTGCCCAAGGGACCCGCTCCAACATGCCCCCAACACAAACATGTGACTCGTCTCGAGTCACTCAGGCGACTGCTCCTTTAGCTTGGCTTGGAGTGCGCTGACAGAAGATTTCAGAGGGAGTACCATGTCCAAAATTTGTGATGCAACTCCCTGCGCTTGCTGAACCAAATTTTCTGTGGTCGGCCCTTCAGTGGCCATCTCGATGTTGCATTGTGTCTGATGAATTGTCTTCAAAGTGTTTTCCATCATATGTGAAAGCTGAAGAGCCTCCCTAGCCCATCGTTGCATACACACCTCCAATAGTTCTTTTCAACGCAGGTCTTCAATCTCTGTTTGGATCATCCAGCACTCCTGCAGATGAGCTAGGTGTTGTGTAAGAACCAGGGTCAACACCAGTGTCTGGACCTCTTAAAATTGTAGTTCCTTCTGATGCATCTCGTCGCGTAACTGCTAAACTACTGGATCATTCTGTATGGACATCCATACACCCATAGCCTTATCTAACAGATGGTCACACTAGGTGACTGCAGTAGCAATATTTTCTTTGGATTGCTTCACTTCAGCTGCTCTTTGAGCATGAACTTTGGGCATGAACTTCAGGTGGAGTCTCGGTCTGAAACTTGGTTTGTAGATCTGTGATTTGTTGTTCATACTATGTTCTGATGTTCTGCACCTCAGCATGAAATGCTTTCAATGCGGCAGCCAATCCTTCCAATTTTTCATCGGGCGCAATAATGAAACCATTTGTTATCTTGAACTTGTAAATAACTCCTTTCTTGCAATTTCTTACGAGAGAAATCGTGTGCGCAGGCACCTCCTTTTTGTACACTTGCGCATCATCTTGCAGGCCAAGATGAGCGTGCCGAACTGACCAACTGGTTCATTTATCTCGCTGACCAAAAAACCTCGGCTCTTCTGCGAGACTTGATACTTTTTCTTGATTTTGTCTACGACGGTTTTGTCTTGGGCTTTTCCTCCAAAGTCTTCAATTGGATCGGTGCCTTGAGCAGGTAAACTTGGGATCCTATGGATCAATGCCACATTAATTGGGATGCGCTCTCCCAACCACAACGCATCATCATGTACTAGAGAAAGCAACTGATAGACACAGATGTCATTTATGGGGTTGCACCCAAAATGAGGGATCTATAGTAAGTTTAGCAGGCATGCCTTATGCAGACCTAGCACACAACTATATGGCTTGAGGTGCATAATTCCTCCTTCATATGTGACTTGATCTAGATACAACTCTGGCGCAAGTTCTGGAAAATTTTCAACATCCGCAATGTCCCAGTCCTCCATTCTTAGTTGCGACACTTTAGAAAGCATGTACCCTTCCATTGGGATGTTTTCAGGGATTAATGGTATTTGGTTACTTGCGTGCACCTTATCTAGGTCTTTGGGAATTATGACTGAGGGTTTGCGTGGCGCAAGATAGCTCGGCATCCACGAGAATGGGGCCACTTAGACCAGATCATCCTCTCCTTCCACAATGGTTTAAGGGACCTTGGCCATAGGCCTTTTCAGCTACTCAGCCACAATAGATCGCAGCTTTGGGGTCTTCTCGCTCGGTGATTTTCTAGTACTAAAATACCACCCCTTCTTAGACTTTGAGGGCACAGGTGTTTCAAAAATTGGGACTTCGTGCACAATAGGGTCATCTACAAGTCTCCTGGCCATCATACTTCCAGGAATTACGTATCCCAACCCTGCTTAGTGCAACGCGTCCTCGAACCCCAGATCCAAACCAGACATAGACACAGAGTATGCAGGAGCAATCAGGGAGCTTAAAGAAAAGAAGTCTCTCAGAAATTAAAGGGAAATACTATGACCCCATAGGTAATATTTATACTTGTGGCACATATTCAATGACCCCTTCTGCATTAATGTGTCTCCATAAATGGAAAAACAGTCCCAAATCTGGAAAAATTCCTTCATTAAATGCAACCTAGATGCTCCTATAAACTATAATAAAGATGTCTTTTCCATATTTACTATTCCAACGGCTATTTTTTTACACTTTCGCGACCCATTCAACATCCTCTTACAGCTACAATGCGTGCGTCGCACTCTACAGCGGATCTGCCATCCCATATTTGCAGGTTTGATACTCTGACCATATAGTCATTTGGTAGGCACAGAGTCATCCATGTACGGCTTCAAACGACTCCCATTGACATACCCAGGAAGGTATTCACCTCTTAATGTGGCTAGGTGCACTGCACCTCCATCACTTATTTCCTTAACAACATAGGGCCCTAGCCAATGCATCTTCAATTTCCCTAGGTGGCGCGCAAACTTGTTTCCATATAGTAAGACCAAATCATATTCCTTGAACACCTTTTGTCTGATATTCCTATCATGCCATGATTTTTCGTGTGCTTTTTGAACCTGCTAGAGATAATTTTCAATAAAATTATCTTCTTCCAAATCAACCAACTATGACAACCGGTCTTCTAGAGCATATTCTTCAGCCATATTGGTGAATGCTGGAATGCACAAACTAGGAACAATGTAATATTCCTAAATTAGCATACAACTAATTGGAATATTAAATTTTTATTTTTATCCTTAGTTAGAAGAATAAGAGGGCATGGAGACCCATAAATCTCCTTAGTAGGAATAAAAACACTCCTAATGTGAATGGAGGTCATCTAAATAGCTGGGTTGAAGACCCTTGTGTGTGAAAAGGAGCTGGAGCATGTAGAATGGGTCAACTTTGACCAAATCAAACAGCACTGGTGTGGAAGGAATGGCATTCATTGAGGGACAACATAGTTTTGGAAGGAGACTCCATGCATGGAAGTAGTGGCTTTAATGAGTGGGGCCCAAGGTGAGGAAGCTCACCAAGCATATAAGGAAGGGGATGGTAGCCATAGAATGCATCATTGGATTATCATTTTTTTATGGTTTGTATGACTTGTTTCTCTTTTCAAATGTTTAGCTAAGATTGCAGTGATGTTTAGCACAAGGGTGTTCCCAAGCGAGAATCCCACCTTCATCCTCAGGGGAATTCGAGTGCCTACTCAGGAGAAGTAATTGCACTACATTTCCATATTCCGGAATAAGGCCAAGCTTTATCATTCTTCAACATCGTAGTTTCTTCTTAGAGTTGTGTTTTGTCGCAGGTTGCAGTTGTGGAGGATTGTATTGGGTGATTTCTGAGCTACATTTTCAGTGGAGGAAGGTTTCCTTCCATTGGGAGGCCAACAAAGGAAGCCCTTGGGCTTTATTGATACATTTGGCACTAGGCCAAGGTTATATTATCCCCTACAATGCAGTTTCAGTCTAGATCTGCATTATTTTAGGGAGGACTTGCAGGGGTGGTTGCAGTATGTGATTTGGGAGGTGATTTCTTCAGTGGAGGGGACATCCTTTCATCTTGAGGTTCTATTGGAGGAGAGATACATAATTCTACATCAGCTTCATCCATATATTCCTATCTATTTTTTTGGAGCAAACCTTCAGCCCTAGGGCTGCAGCTCATACTTGTATTTTTGTACATTTTCTGGAAACCCTCTTGGGTTATCTTGGAAAGGTGATATAGGGCCTAGATCTGTTGGTATAACATCTATTGAGGCATATATCGTTATATTTACATCATAGAATGATTTCCAGTTGTATTTATTCACATTATGACTGCACTGTAGTAGCTCTCCGGTATTTTTTATTGTAGCATCATCTCATTTTTTGGAGTGATTGTTTATGGGGGGCTTGTTTTCTCTTAGCATATGATTGGCGCCTCACTATTTTGTATGGATGGGTGGCTGATATTCATAATATAATGGCTCCATATTGATCTCATATATTTGTACATTGATTTACACTTCTATTTCCATGTTTATGTCCCATATTGTTGTTTTCCCTATTTTGGAATATTACAGTGGTATCAGAGCATAATCTTGGCTCAGCCGGTGGATCTCAACCATTATGCTATTAGGAGAATAAGAAGAAGAAGAATAGATCATAAATGATGGAAGGAATGATATTTGTCTCATCTCTTTTCATATCTATGAAGGACCTCTCCAAGGGGGCCAAGAAAAGGAGAATGGAGGAACGCAATGAGACCTCTAGAGGGTTTCAAGATGAGGAAGGTCCATGCACTTCCTATCATCAGAAGAGAAAACTAGTATTACATAGAACTCCAAAGAAATACACTATGTCTACTTTCTTTGAAGAGGAAGGTGAAAGACATGGAGTTGGAGGAAACTTAGATCATGAGATCTAAGTGAGTATCTTGCAGAATATAAATCGCAATCAAGGGCTTTCAAGGAGAATCTAACTCTCCCACAGTTTATTCAGATCAAGGAAGAGAGGAGACCTTGCAGCAATAGAAGAAGAAAACACAATAGATTCCTATTGTGTACTTTTGATGGGTCATCTACATGCACAAAAACGGCTTGGAGGAGAAACTTAGATGCATTCTTCCTGCTACATCCAGTAGTAGAAAGAGAATATTTTGAGATTGCAGTGCTGCACCTTGAGGGTGAAACAAACATTTGGTGGTTTAGCCATTTGAGTCATGCCAGAGTGAACACTTATGCAGATTTTACTCAAATTGTGATCAAGAAGTTTGACAAGAATAAATCAGAGGAAGAGAAACTTCCACCATCACTTGCTACACAGATACTTACATCAGGAGAAGGCACACTTGTACCTTTGCAATGTGGTCTTGATCTCTTGCAATTTATATTCCCATGCATTATTCAGGAGATACATGAGGAGGAGGAGACTTATACCAGCGCTGGTGTAGTAATAGAGGAGCAGCCATCATCACCATTAGTTGGGGAAGTCATCACACCAGTGGGAGGAACCCTTGTAGCAGTACAAGATGTTCCCAAGAAAAACCAAGGTATTCAAATGTTTCCACTTTCTATTATTTCAGCACATCATATGGAAGGTTGTGGGGACATGCCATTGCATGACCTAGGATCAAAACACACTACTGATTTGGAGCAGCAGACTATCACTACACTGAGGACCCTTAATAGGATCAACGAGGAGATATAAATTCATCCTAGTATGTCACTGTTGAGCTGCACACAACTCTTGGGGTTGGAGTGTAGATTCTTGAAGGATAGGATGAGTATTGTCCTAAACAATCCAATGTAGAACAATATGTTCAACATTGAGCATGATCATGAGACAGAAAATGCACCATCATGGAGATCAGAAATGTTGTCATTAAGCAGCAGTGATGAGTTGGGGGCCCAACCATTATTGGAATATTCCAATGACCATTCTACATGTGTAGCAGGGGATAGGCATATGGTTGATGAGATACATCTTATCTTCCATTATTATGATGGATCCTTCTTGATGAGCACTTCACAACTCACTGAGAAGACTTTTCCTTTAGCATACTTGGATCCTTATTAGTTCAACATGGTCATTGATGAGTGGTCTTCATGTGGAGATCCCCAGGAGGCTGCACTTCAACATCCCATGAAGTGTAGGGATAGTGATTTGGTTTGGGAGGATGTTATTCTCCATTGGAGGAATACCCATTTGGAGCATGACAGTAGACACTCACCATTGGTTGGATGGGTGATGTTGATAAGCAAGAGGCTGGTGAGCCACTTGCAGATCTATGACACCGGGCAGCAGGAGGCAAGGTTGTGTTGCCTACTCTTGAGAGATTTTGGTCATCATGCGACATATCCTATTTCAAAGGGTATGTTGTTGGTTGGGACATGGCATGAAACTTGCATTATATGGAAGCAAGGAGTTTGGTTTCATTGGGATGATGTGGCATTTTTCATGTCAATAATCATGTTTTCACTCCATGGTTTGTATGATGGAGTTGTGAGGAGGCAGCAAGAGCTATTGTTTCTTTGGTTACTCTTGGGAGAGTATGGGCTGATTTTCTCCCATACTTTGCATGATATTTTAGAAGAAGAAGATGGCATGATCATAGTGAAAAGGGGCTACCCTTCAAAATTGGAGGATTAGGAGGTACTTACACATAGGAAGGAGTATTCCACATATAGCAGCATGATGGTGGATGAATTTGGCATGTGGCATGTCAAAGAATGGAGTCATGAGGTGACAAGAGCCTTATCACAAAGGCCAAAAGCACTGTTACTTGGGAGTATGTATCTATTGATGGAGTGTTCCAAGGGGAGTATGCATCCCTTCATTTTTCATACCACTATGAAGAGATTCTCATGGGAGGGCTCATCCATGGACCTCATTTCCAGCCTACTCACAATGCATGGTAAGAATGGTATTTTTGTAATTATTGTTCATCTAACAAAATATTTTCATTCTCTTTCCATATATGTAGAGTGCATTGCTCCACAAGAGGGAAAGCTTCTATTTTGGCTTCATGGTCTTTCTAAGACCAATATTAGTGATGGAAGAAGTCATTTCTTAAATGGCCTTGGGAAATTGTAGTGTTATTCCTGTTATGCTCAACTAATATATAATGTCATTTACTACTTCCTAGTAGATGAGCAAACATGCATAACTAGCAATTTGTTGGGAGGAAACTTGCCACATGTTTTCTGAAACAACAGTTAGCAAAGCTGTGTTGTATCCACTGGAGAGACCATTGGTACCATCCAGCATTACACAACATTTATTATTTTTCTTATTTGGATTCCATATGGTGATGATGTGTTGTTCACTTTGTAGGGGAAGGTTTGGGTAGGAAAGATTCATGAGACTAGAGGAGGGGTATTTGGAGATCCAGTTGTCCTTTTGTCCCTTGAGGGCAACATTATTGTAGCCCAATATCAGCAACATCTCTACACTTTTCATAAGTGTAGAGAGAGATAGTGTGGGGTAGGTCATTTGGTCTATCATGTTCATTTATGCAGCCCACCTACATTGCAGGAGCCAAAGGTGGAAGAATTTTTTCATGACTTGCCATTTTGGAGGGTGACTCACTTTGTGTGGATGATAGCATGGGGTTTGGAGCTTAACATGGGAATGAAGGTTTCTGCTTCCATGCCCCAATAAGGCCTCTAGACCACATATAGTTTCCTCCATGGATATCCCACCTTTTCATGATGAGAGCAATTTGGATTTATCCCTAAAGGCTTACTTATACACTTGGGAGGAGAAAATTGAGGATATATTGATGAGAGAGCACCTTGTTCATTGGAGGAACTTATCATATGAGGGTGCCACAGGAGGAGGAGAGGAGGCTCTTCAATTCTATCCTTGCAATTTCTTGGGGACAAGCAACATTTGGGAGGGGAGGATTGTAATATTCCTAAATTAGCATACAGTTACTTGGAATATTAAATTTTGATTTTTCTCCTTAGTTAGAATAATAAGAGGGTATGGAGACCCATAAATCTCCTTAGTAGGAATAAAAACACTCCTAATGTGAATGGATGTCATCTAAATATTTGGATTGAAGACCTTTTTGTGTGAAAAGGGGCTGGAGCATGTAGAATGGGCCAACTTTGACCAAATCAAACAACACTGGTATCGAAGAAGTGGCATTCATTGAGGGAAAACGCAGTTTTGGAGGGAGATTCCATGCATGGAAGTAGTGACTTTAATGAGTGGGGCCCAAGGTGAGGAATCTCACCTAGCATATAAGGAAGGGGATGGCAACCATAGAAGGCATCATTGTATTATTATTTTGTTTATGGTCTGTATGACTTGTTGCTCTCTTCAGCTGTTTAACTAAGATTGTAGTGTTGTTTAGCACAAGGGTGTTCCCAAGCAGGAATCCCACCTTCATCCTCAGGGGACTTCGAGTTCCTTCTCAGGAGAAGTACTTTCACTACATTTCCATATTCCGGCATAAGTCCAAGCTTCAACTTTCTTCAACAGTGCAGTTTCTTCTTAGAGTTGTGTCATGTTGCATGTTGAAGTAGTGGAGGATTGTATTGGGTGATTTCTGAGCTAGATTTTCAGTGGAGGAACGTTTCCTTCCATTAGGAGGCCAACAAAGGAAGCCCTTGGGATTTATTGATACATTTGGCACCAGGCCAAGGTGATATTATCCCCTACAACATAGTTTTAGTCTGGATCTGCGTTATTTTATGGAGGAGTTGCAGGGATGGTTGCAGTATGTGATTTGGGAGGTGATTTCTTCAGTGGAGGGGACATCCTTTCATCCTGAGGTTCTATTGGAGGAGAGATACATAATTCTACACCAGCTTTAGTCATATATTCCTATCTATTTTTTTGCAGCAAACCTTCAGCTCTAGGGCTGCAACTCATATTTGTATTTTTGTACATTTTTCGGAAACCCCCTTGGGTTATCTTGGAAAGGTGATATAGGGCCTAGATCTATTGGTATAACATCTATTGAGGCATATATCATTATATTTACATAATTTCATGATCTCCAACTATATTTATGCACATTATGACTGTGCTGTAGCAGCTCTCTGACATTTTGTATTGTAGCAACATCTCATTTTTGGGAGTGATTGTTTATGGGGGGCTTTTTTGCTCTTACATATGATTCATGCCTCACTATTTTGTATTGATGGGTTGCTGATATTCGTAATATAATGGCTCCATATTGATCTCATATATTTGTACATTGATTTACACTGCTATGTCCATGTTTATGTCCTATATTGCTGCTTTCCCTATTTGGGAATATTACAAACAATGAACTCCATTGGCAACACAACTTATTGCCCATATACCATCCTGAAAGGTGTCTTTCTATTCAAATTCTTGTAGGTGGTCCTATATGCCCAGAGAACTATTGGCACTTTCTCATCCCAATAATTTTAGTTAGCATTGCACACCTTGGTCAGAGCAGTCTCCAGTATCTTGTCGAATTATTCAACTGCACCATTCGTCTGAGGATTATAGGGAGAGATATTCTGATGATGCATCTTGAATTATTGTGTTAATGCTTCTATGGTGTCATTTACAAAATGTGTACCATGATCACTTATCATAATCTTAGGACAACCAAACTGAGTCATAATATTCTCAAATATAAACTGCGCAGCTGTATCATCAGTACAATCCTTCACAGTTTTGGCTTTAGCCCATCTGGTTACATGATTCGTCATAATGATAATGTAGTGCGCACCACTCTTGTTTCTTGGAGGATTGATAGGTCCCACAAAATCTATAGACCATTTATCAAAATTGTAATATTCCTAAATTATCATGCAGCTAATTGGGATATTAATTTTTTCTCTTGTCATTTAGATAGATGAATAAATGGGTAGTGAGACCCATTAATCTCTTTAGTAGGAATAAAATCTTTGCTAATGTGAAAAGGGATCATCTTCATAGCTATATAAAGCACACTCATGTGTGAACAGGGGCTAATGCATGTGAAAAAGGTCACGTTTGACCAAATCAACAACGCTGGTATGGAGGGAGTGGATCATCAATGAGAGACAACGCAGTGTGAATGGAAGAAAGTCTCCATGATAGTAGTGACTTTAATGAGTGGGACCCAAGGTGAGGAGGCTCACATTGTTTATAAGGAGGGCAAGGCAACCATAGATGGGGATGTTATTGATTATTGATTTTGTGGTCTGTATGACTTCTTGCATTCTTCAGCTATTTAATTGAGCTTGTAGTGTTGTTTAACATAGGGTGTTCCCGAGCAGGAATCCCACCTCTTTCCTTGAGGGGTCTCTAGGAATATTATTGAACTATCATTTCCACATTCCAACATTATATACAAGCTTTAGTATTCATCTATAGCGCAGTGTCTGTTCAGATTTGTGTTGTGTTGCAGGGTGTTGCAGTGGAGGGTTGAGAAACCCACTTTATGAGCTAGTTTTTCAGGGGAGGAAGCATTCTTCCCATTGGGAGATAAAAAAAGGAGTTTATTGAGATTTATTTCACATCTTGGCACCAAGCCAACCTATATCCATCATCTACAGTGCAGATTCCCTCTTTGACTATGTTATTCTAGTGAGCATTTGCAGTGGAGGTTTCAGTGCTTGATTTGGAGGGTGAGATCTTCAGTGTTGGGATCAGCCTTTCACTTGAAGGATCTATTGGATGAGTTCTATTAATTTATTTGTCATTTAAGCCACCTCATTTCAGTATTCATTTTTTAGCTGCTATTCAGCCCTAGGGCTGCATTCTGGCATTTTTCACATTTGGGTATTTCCGGAAACCCTTTCTGGGTTGTCTAGGAAACGTGTTTGGGAGCCTAGATCTTCACTACTGACATTATTTGAGCTATATAATAGCATACCCATATTGATATATCATTTTTGTAGCAGTTATGACCTAAAACTGTGTTGTCTTAGCTCATGGCATTTGTATGGCAGCTATTTCTCATGTATTGACATATTTGTTTAGTAGAGGCTTATTTCCTATTTCTTGAGTGACTTGATCCTCAAGATATTGTGCCTATTATTTGATGATATGTTTAATAAGATGGTTTTAAATTTGTCTCATTTCATGGTGTGTTGATTCATCACTAATATTTCCAGTTTTATGCACTATATTCCTATCCTTCCCATTTGGGAATATTACAGTGGTATCAAAGCATAATCTTGGCTCAGCCTGTGAGCTTCAGTCAATATGCTATAAGAAGAAGAAGGAATCTAAAATTATGGAAGGAATGAGCTTTGTCTCATCACTTTTTAGATCTATGAAGAACCTCTCCGAGGAGGTCAAGAATATGAAATATGAAAGATGCAATGAGACATCTGGAGGGTTTCAAGATGAGGAAGGTCCATGTACTTCCTATCAGAAGAAGAAAGAATCGATATTTCATAGAGCTCTAAAGGAATATACTATGCCCTTTTATTTTGAAGAATAAGATGAAAGGAATGGAGATGGAGGGCACTTATATCATGAGATTCTAAGTGAGTATCTTGTAGAATACAGATCTCAATCAAGAGCTTTCAAGGAGAATCTAGCTCTCCCAATACAGATCTCAATCAAGAGCTTTCAAGGAGAATCTAACTCTCCCACAGTTTATTCAACTTAAAGAAGAAATGATCACTTGTAGCTATGGAAGGAGAAAGAAAAATAGATTTCTATTGTCTACATTTGATGGGTCATCCACATGCATAGCAAAGGCTTGGGGATTGAAGTTGGATGCTTTCTTCCTAATACATCCAGTACTAGAAAGAGAAGTTGTTGAGATTGCAGCGCTGCACCTTGAGGGTGAAGCAAACATTTGGTGGTTCAGCCATTTGGGTCATGCAAGAGTGATTTCTTATGTAGATTTTACTCAAAGGTTGATTAATAAATTTGACAGAAGAAAGTTGGAACGAGAACAACTTCCACCACCACTTGCTGCAGGAGTACTTGCATCAGGAGAAGGAACACTTGCACCCTTGCAAAGTGGTCTTGATCTCTTGACATTTAGAGTCCCATGCACTATTCAGGAGATGCGTGAGGAGGAGGAGACTTATACCAATGTTGATGCAGCCATAGAGGAGCAGACATCATCATCAGTAGTTGGGGAAGTCATCACACCGGAGGAAGGAACCCTTGTAGAAGTACAAGATGTTCCCAAGCTTTCCAAGGTATGCAAATATTTCCACTTCTATTATTTCAGCACATCATATGGAGGTTTGTGGGAACATGACATCAAGGAAAATACATGACCTAGGGTCAAAGCACATTGCTGATTTGGAGTAGCAGACTGTCATTGCGCAAGGGACCCTTGATTTTTCAAGGAGGACATATACAGTCATCCTGGTTATTCATTGTTGATATGCACACAACTCTTGGGGTTGGGGTGTATATTTTTGGAGGATAGGATGAGTATTATCCTGAACAAACCAATGCAGAACTATATGTTTAGCATTGAACATGATCATGAGACAGTAGATGCACCATCATGGAGATCAACAGCGCTGTCATTAAGCAGAAGTGATGAGTTGGGGGCCCAACCATTATTGGAGCATTCCAATGACCTTTCTACATGTATAGCAGAGGATAGGTAGATGGTGGATGAGAGACATCTTATCTCCCATTATTATGATGGATCTCTCTTGATGAGCACTTCACAGCTCAATGAGAAGATTTTTCCTTCAGTATACTTGGATCCTTATGGGTTCAACATGGTCATTGATGAGTGCTCTTCATATGGGGATTTCCAGGAGGTTGCACTTCAACATCCCATGAAATGTAGAGATATTGATTTGGTTTGGGAGGATGGTATTCCACTTTGGAGGAATACCAATCTTGAGCATGATGAGAGACACTCACCATTGGTTGGATGGATGATGTTGATGAGAAAGAGGTTGGAAAGCCACTTGCAGATCTATGACACAGGGCAGCAGGAGGCAAGGCTGTGTTGGCTACTCTTGAAAGATTTTGGTCAGCATGTGACATATCCTACTCCAAAGGGTATGTTGGTGGCTGGGACTTGGCATGGCACTTTCATATATGGCAACAAGGGGTTTGGGTGTATTTGGGTGATGTGATATCTTTCATATAATCCATCATGTTGTTGCTCCATGGTCTATATGGTGATGGTGTGAGGAGGAAACACGAATTTGTTTTTCTTTGGGAACTCTTGAGAGAGTATGGGATGATTTTCTCCCATATTTTACATGATTTTTCAAGAGTAGGTGATGGAACCATCATGGTGCAAAGGGGCTACTCCTTAGCTTCAGAGGATCAAGAGGTACTTCCACCTTGGAGAAATCTCCCATATATAGCAACATTATGGTAGATGACTTTGGCATTTGGCATGTCAAAGAAGGAAGCTATGAGATGATAGGAGCCTTATTGCAAAGGCCAACAATGTTGTCACTTGGGAGCTAGGGTTTATTGATGGAGTGTTCCCAGGGTCACTTCACATATGATGCACTTGATGGAAAAGTAGGAGATGAGGGTGATGGAGTGGTGGATGGAGACATCTATTACCATGATATGATCTTCTTGACTTGGATCTCCAAGCATAAGAAGAAGGTTTTTCATTCAGCACATGGCTCATTCCTTTTGATGGAGATATGTCATACCACTATGGAGGGCTCATTCATGGATCTTATTATCAACCTACTCTCAATACATGGTAAGAATTTTTTTTTTTCACTTATTGATTATCTAACACAATATTTTCATTCTCTTACCATCTCTATACAGTGCATTGATCCATAAGAGGGCAAGCCTCTATTTGGGCTTCATGGTCATTTTGGGACCAACATCAGTGATGGGAATAGCCATCTCTTGTATGGATTTGGGAAAGTATTGTACTATTATTTGTATGCTACGTTGATACATAATTCCATTTGCTATTTATTAGTAGATGAGATGACATGCACAACTAGCAATTCTTGGGAGACAACTTGCCACATCATGATATGAATCTGTAGTTAGTAAAACTGCGCTGTGACCACTTGGGAAAATGTTGGTACCTTACAACACTACATGAAACCTTCAGTATCTTTCTCATTTGGATTCCATATGGTGATGATGTCCTATTCATCATATATGGGGTGGTTTGGGCCAGCAAAATTCATGACTCTAGTGAGAGGATCTTTGAAGATCCAATTTTCTTCTTGCTTCTTGAAGGCAACATTATTCCAACCCAAAATCAGTAGCTACTCTACACTTATCATAAGTGGATAGAGAGACATCATGGGATATAAAATTTGTTCTACCAGGTTTAGCAATGCAGCCCACCTTCTTTGCAGGAGCCTAAGGTGGAGGAGTATTTCTATGAGTTACCATTTTGGAGGGTGAATCATTTTGTATGGATGATAGCTTGGGGATGGAAGCTTCACATGGGAATGATGGTTCCAAATATATTTCAGATTCCATGCCTCAAGAATGCCTCTAGACATCATATTGTTGCCTCCATGGATATTCCACTTCTTTATGATGATAACTATTTGGATTGGTCACCAAAAGCTAACTTGCACACTTGGGAGGAGCAACTTGGAGACTTATTGATGAGATGACATCTTGTTCATTGGAGGAGCTTATCATATGGGGATGCTACAGGAGGAGGAGAGGAGGCTTTTCAGTTCTATCCTTGTAGTTTCTTGAGGATAAAAAACATTTGGGAGGGGAGGATTGTAATATTCCTAAATTAGCATGCAGCTATTTGGGATATTAATTTTTTCTCTTGTCGTTTAGATAGATGAATAAATGGGTAAGGAGACACATTAATATCTTTAGTAGGAATAAAATCCCTCTTAATGTGAAAAGGGATCATCTTCATAGATGGATAAAGCACCCTCATGTGTGCACAGGGGCTAATGCATGTGGACAAGGTCAAGTTTGACCAAATCAACAACGCTAGTATGGAGGGAGTGGATCATCAATGAGAGACATTGTAGTGTGAATGGGAGAAAGTCTCCATGATAGTAGTGACTTTAATGAGTGGGACCCAACGTGAGGAGGCTCACATTGTTTATAAGGAGGGAAAGGCATCCATAGATGGGGACGTTATTGATTATTGATTTTGTGGTCTATATGACTTATTGCATTCTTTAGTTATTTAGTTTAGCTTGCAGTGATGTTTAGCACATGGTGTTCCTGAGCAAGAATCCCACCTCTTTCCTTGAGGGGTCTCTAGGAATATTATTGCACTATAATTTCCACACTCCAACATTCTGGCCAAGATTTAGTCTTCAGATACAATGCAATGCCTGTTCATATTTGTGTTGTGTTGCAGGGTGTTGCAGTGGATAGTTGAGAACCCCACATTCTGAGCTAGTTTTTCAAGGGAGGAAGAATTCTTCCCATTGGGAGATCAGAAAAGGAGGTTCTTGAGCTTTCTTTCACATCTTGGCACTAGGCCAACCTATCTCCGTCATCTACAGCATAGATTCCCTCTTTGACTGCATTATTCTAGTGAGAATTTGCAGTGGAGGTTTCAGTGCTTGATTTGGAGGGTGAGATCTTCAATGTTGGGACCAGCCTTTCACTTGAAGGATATATTGGAGGGGTTTTATTCATTTCTTTATCAATTCATCCACCTCATTTTAGTATTGAGTTTGCATCTACTATTCATCCCTAGGGCTGCATTCCAGAATTTTTCACTTTTGGGTATTTCCGGAAACCCTTTATGGGTTGTCTAGGAAAGGTATTTGGGAGCTTATATCTTCACTCTCAGAATTATTTGAGCTATATAACAGCAGATCCATATTGATATATCATTTTTTTAGCAGTGATGACCTAAAAATGCACTGTCTTAGCTCATGGCATTTGTATGGCATCTATTTCTCATATATTCACATATTTGTTTAGTAGAGGCTCGTTTCCTATTGCTTAAGTGACTTGATCCTCAAGATCTTGTGCCTATTATTTGCTAATATGTTTAATAAGATGGCTATACATTTGTCTCATATCATGGTGTGTTGATTTATCATTGATATTTCCAGTTTTATGCACTATATTCCTATCTTTCCCATTTGGGAATATTACAAAAATCTTGCAGTGCCATCTTCGTATTCAAGGGCATCTTGTCTCTTCGCGATGGCTTTCCTGTCCTCTAACATACATCACATGTGCGAAAATATGCATAGGCATCGTTTTGTAGCATGGGCCACGATAAACTAGCTCACAAAATCTTATGCGCAATTCCCTTACCTACATAATGACCAGCGGAAACCCCTCCATGATCTTCATTTAGGATTTCACGTCTCTCATACTCTAGGATATATCTTAGCGGAACTTCAACCGCACCCAATTTGTACAACTGTCTAGCAATAATTGTGAAGTTTGTTGTGTGTGCCACAAGATCTTTCTTCTGTTGAACTGTATATTCGTTAGGCGCGCGTCCAGTAGTCAGAAAATTAATGATATCGGGGAAATGATCATCAACCACCTTTATCACAAACAACTGCGCATCTAGAAATCCATATTCCAAACTTGTAGGCTATTCACCTATTTCAATGTGCAACAAATGGTCTGGCCCAACATTCAATCTTCCTGGTTTTACCATAATCTCAAAATCATATTCCTGGAATAACAACAACCACCTACATATCTTCCCCCCCAACACAGGCTTATTGACTAGGAACTTCAAAGAAGAATAATCAGTGAACATCTTAAAGTGGCCTCCTAGTATATAATGGAAAAATTTCTGCAGTGCATACACCATTGCTAGTCCTTCTCTTTCTGTGGTTGAGTAATTCCTCTCTGCACTTGAAATTTTTCGGCTTGCCTAGGTGTTGAGCAGGTAAATCCCCTCTGCAGATAGAGGCGATCCCTCTAGCCCTAGGGTGGGTCTAGCAACAAGGGAACATGTCGGACTCCTGAATTCCTAGCTTATAAATGAAATGTAGACCAAAACAGATATCCTACCTCGATCCAATGCTTTTGTCTTAGCACGTGGCAGCGATCCTTCAATCCTTGTCTTCACGCCTTGCACTTTCATTTTGGTGACGATGTTCACGCGTTTGCTCAAGGAAAAAACAAACGATAACAACATGCAAGCATATATATTCATCTACAACTATTCAGAAAGTCAAGGAGAGCTAAACACTTTGCATATAAATGGAAACAAATTTGGAACCAGAGACCAGTATGCATTATTGTTAGGGAAAAATAAGTTTACAACCTTATGCCTTGACGTTGCAGATCTCCTTCGACGGGTTCAGTCGGGCGCACCTCAAGCATTCATTCAGGATTGCACTCGATGAGGCAATGGGCCTAAACTTTCTCTCAACAATGGATTCTTCTATGCCTTCTTCTACACATCAACTATAGTAATGATTTTTCACCTAGCTGAATCAATGTGAGGAGGAATAATTTATAGGAGAGGAGGAGGTGGTTTGGGATCCCAGATAAGGTGGAGGAAAGGTATATCCCTTTGGGGAGTTGCAAAATTGTAGGAACCAACAAGCCAAAGGGAGAAACTTGACCTGATTCAGTCGAAAAAATGATGATGACTCTACTCATGAAGTTGTTAAGCATGGAAACTTCATTTCTATTTTAAAAAAATTTCCAAAAACAGCTCGACACGGGTGCCTTTCTGAGACAGAGCACCAAAGGGCGTGGGGCCCAGTGTTAATTTCTTCATGGGCGTGAGGCCATAACTGCCTACTAGTGCCGAACCAAAATCACATGTTTTTGAAGGTATTCTTGAGGAATGAGCAACAGAGAATATGTTCTTGACATGCAAAAGGATGCAATTACATTTATGGCAATGTATGACAATACAAAGAAGTCACTGAATTTGTCCTCCAATGTTTTGAGATGGGGGTTGTAGGGACAGTGACAAAATAATGTGTAACAGATGCCCCCTAAAGCATGAGGTCTAAGAGAGAGGGAGGGGTGAAATGCTTTATGAGAATATGCCCAAACCAAAACATCATCGTCGGAAGACCTGCAAGAACAAGTGCAATTGATATATCTGATACATGAATATGTGGTATGGGTGCAGCCATCCATAATAGAGTACATATAACAATAAAATATGAGGTATGGACGCAACCATCTAGTAAGAAGGATCATCAAATAGACTCAGGTATGGTCGCAGCCATCCAATCAGAAGATTCATGCATATAGACATGATAAACCAAATCGTCCCGTGGCCTGGATTTTTTCAGAAAAAATCCAGGGTCTTGCACTCCATCTGGACCCAAACAAGTACAAATTCAAGCATGCAAATAAATGAACTGAAGTCGAACATGCAAGAAAATCACCTGATTACCAGACAATGATGAAATATGTTAACAGGCGCAAGAGAAACCACCAGTAATGACAATGGCCCTCAAGGTACAACTAGTACAATCCGCAGAATGTGAACAATGAGCTGGAGTCGAACACCCACGAACTCACTCGATCAAAGGCCAATGATGAGAACCTATCGTCGAATGCGAAGAAATTTCCATTGAGGCATGCAAGCTCCAAGGTACCAGAAGAGAGTCTCTAGATCAACTTCCTGGATAATGAGTTGAAGCCGACAGGAGGTGACCAGTCAAAGGAGGGCCATAAGGTTTCCCACATCACCAACATGAGACAGAGGAATAAGATGATAGTGAATTAGGACTAAATAAAGGATCAGGGTTTGAAAACTGCAGAAGGAACTTCTCTTGAACATATTTGCGACACGACTACGGAATTTGGCAGTATTTGACATCAAGGGATCTGAGGTCACGGTGATGTGGCAAAGAGCAGATGAGAGGTAAAAAAAGATAACCCAAACCCATGGAGGCAAATGAGTGTCATGTTCAAGAGTGACATACTGTCAACACGACTGAGAACTGGTTCCATTTTCCCCCACCATTTCTGGAAAGTACCCCAATTATTTTTGGAAACAAGCTTGAAGGGAATAGCATATGCTTGTCATATAAGTTTTTCCCTCGAACAAATCCATCCTAATACATTTTACGAGCCCTAGGAAGGAGGAACTCGGTAAATTCATGGTGATGGTTCCGATGTCATTAGATTTTAACGAGTTTGACAAAGGAAGAAATCAACATATTTTCATATTTAGAGAGTTTGAAAAGAAGCGGAAAAGAAAACTCCAGCAGATCCCTTTTCGTAGGTAGTCTCACGAATCCGAAAAGGTAGAAAAAAATATATGGGAGAACCTCTTAGTCACGATTGGCTAAGGTTTTCCTTTTTCGTAAATAATTTGTCCCAGCCCGAAAAAGGGGTAAACGTATACTGGGAACATGAGGTTTTGCAACCTTTAACGAGTTCAAAACAACAAGAGTCTCAAAAATCTTTTCAATTTTTTAGAGTCAGAAAAGAGCTGAAAGATGACTCCAGGGGGTGAATTTTTCGTGTTTTTACCGACTCCAAAAAAGTAATAAAATACAACTCATCACTTCATCATCATCATGTTTAGGACCTATTTCTGCACAAGAAATGAATGTAAAACCCATTTTTCGAGATAAAACATTAAAGTAATCGAAAAATAACCTTAAAAACCTAATTAGGGTTTTGAAAAGGTTATAAAACAACAGAAATAGTAAAACAAATTAATTTTCACCTTTTCACTTTCTTGTGAGCATTTTACAATTTTTAACTATGATCTTGTGGAGCTGACAAGAGGGAATCGAGGAGGCCATTCGCAAATCCGCTTTCTCTGGGTAAGAGCTCTCATCTTTTCCTGCATTTTGAACTATGTTTCATTTCCTGAATTCTTAATTTTTTACGCATTTGGGGAAATTTTTTCATGGATTGGGCGCAGCAGTTGGTGCGGGTTCTAGGCATGGAGTTGCACCAACCCGCCTAAGATTTTAAAGGGGAGGCGCCAATCGGTGCTGTTGTTTGTAAAATAGCAATGCCAATTGCTATGGCCAAAATTGCATGAAAATTCTCCTAAATAGCCCGATTTAAACAGTTCAAAAGTCAATTATGTGACTAATGGAAGCCCCAATTATGGTTTTGTAGGTAATTAAATGCCAAAATGGTCATCGAGTGGAAAGAAAGAGAACACGGAGAGGAAGATGAATAAGCCATGGAAAATGCCACATGTATGGATGCCCTTAGAGATTGTGGGCTCTTAAAATTCTTCTTAACACCATGTCTATGAGCTTATTTGGAACTACTGCAGTATTTGATCAGTGTGTGGGACACCGATTGAGAAAGATTTCTAATTCATGACCAAGATTTGGAGATAGAAGTCTCTGACATATATTTCATCACTGGATTATCACGGAGGGGAGAGAAACCGATCCTGATAAGTACCCGGCCCCTTGGTGAGAGCGTGGGCATGCTAATAGATAGAGTCTTCCGAGGAGCAAATAAAGTATCAAAGAGTGGCAAGGTGGATATTCAGACAATACCTTATTTGGCATTACGGGTAGTGTTGCACACTATAACACGAGTCGCTGGATCTTAGGCCCCTCACAAATATACAAAGACACAGCTTCGACTTGCCGTGGATTGCATGGCTCCTGCCTTTTACAACTGGGTGGTGTTAGCTCCCTGTAATTCCAGTAGATTGGTGAGACTAGAACTATGGAGAGAACACTTGAACCACTTTGGGATTCTAGGATCTAGCCCTCCTGAATCCAGAGAGGGATCTCTCTATAAGTGCAAAGATTGATTTATCTTTAAGGCTTTTATGGGTATGATATTAGGCTAGTTATTAAGAACGAGGGTTTTTGTTTGTTTTGGATGGTTGAGCATGATTTTAGTTGAGTGGAAAGTCCTAAAATGGAAAGAGTTTCAAAGGTGTGAAGTTGCAAGCAATCAAAACAAGGCTTAGCTGATAAGATAGATATGACGCTGGATTTTAGTCCAATAGGCTATGGAGTCATAAAAGGGTTTAATTGTGCAACAATTTCAAGAGTGGTCCAAGGGGAAAGTCATCTATATCACAAGATCTTTGAGATAAAATTATGGAATGGAAACAATAAAAGTGTTGAAGGGGTGGAAACAGACCATAATTTCAACTAGGATTTATCAGTCTGTCCAAACAAGAAAATCCTTTTAAGTAACTGTTTAAAACCAACCAAGGACAGGGCTAACCATAGACTTCTTGGACAAGTTCATATTAAAGTTGACTCAACAGACAAATAATCCAGTAATCCGCATAGTTAATTTAGAAGGGATGAAAACAGATAAGGGAAACAAAGTGCAGCCTAAGATCAGTTAAGATACTTTTAAATCTAGACTGCTTTCAGCATACTCTTAGGGAAACTTTCAGAACTACCTTTGGAGAAAGAAGCTAGAAAACAGGGCACACCATCACTTTTCTAGTCTAACTTTACTTAGCAGATAATGAAAATAACATTCAAGAACAATGTTTAAAGTAAATAGTAGGACGAGGGAACACCAGCATTCCTAACTGCTTGAACTGTATTGAATCATTCTTAAATACACAAATTGGAGGAAAACATTGAGATAAATCTTATCAGTCAGAGAAGGGTACTGTAAACAGTAAATCCTAACTCTATGCTTGCTGTTCTTTATCAGAGAATAAATGGAAAAATGGCATACATGAAAGGAAAAACAATAACACAGAAAGAAGCACTTCACCAGTGATATAGACCAGGATCCCAAGAATCAGCTTGTTTATTGATGTCAAACCAGTTACATTCTTCAAGTCCAATGTTTCAGTTCAGAAATCATCTTCACTTCTCAGCATAACTTATCCGATTGCAAACAGAGCTTCAAGAGCCTTTGAACACTATTTACATGTAGAAAATTTCGAGCACAAGTATATTTCAAAGTTTTGCAACCAACCCTTTACAATGAGCTCCTCAAGAAGATTTTATAGAAAGAATGAGGAGGTGGAATGATAGAAAAGATCTACAGGCTCAATTAATACAGTTTTAATGCTTCTCGGCCTTTGAGGGGCTCAATGGAGAAGATTACAGATATTTCTCTGTATTAATTGGCTTACATTAAGTATTAAGCTCGCTGGGGAGATTTTGTTGATTTTAAGGCTCTGTGTCATTTCTGTAATAACTTTGCTGATATTTTGCAATAAGTTCCTTTGGCTTGGAATAACTGTTCGGCTGTCGTGAGGCAAATATCCTCTTTTATGGTAATAAATCGGCCTCTTTTGAATTCTTTGAGGTTACAGGTGGCTTCTAGTAGCTGAGAGGATTCAATTAGCCTATGATGTGGCAGTGGAGGCTTTTCTCGGTCTGGTAGATATTTTTGTTTTGACCTAAAACAGGACTAATTTGCTTCTGATCTGTGTGTTAGGCATAATTAGGCCTAATTCTCTGTCTTCTATGCTTGAACTGTGTTTAATTTAGTGGATTAGGCTTTTGATTGTCAATCTTAGCTGTAATCCACCCCAAACTGTATAATCAATGTTTAATTCTTCATCTCTGTTGTGGTTGGGTCTTCGACATTGATACTCTTTATTTGATTTAATTTTTATGTGTCTTGTTGATGTGCAGGTGCGCAGAGATTTCTTATGGCATCAGTGCTCATGATGCACTGATGAAACGTGGCATCAAAACATGTAGATGGATTTATCTTATGAAAAAAGGCGTGGGGGATCGTCATCCCCGGCCTTTGGTTTTATTTTAATATAATGGAAAAAACCATTAAAAACCTGCACAATACAAGAAAAATTAGAAAATCCTGCGTATTTTGGTTTAACTGCTTTAGAGGCTCGGGTTTGGATCATGAGCGTTGGATGAAAGTATCCAATGGTGGAGATTGTTCACAGACGGCCAAAAGGAGAGAATTTTATTTAAATGGTGGCGATATTAAGTTAGGGCCGTTGATCTGTGTTGATAGATGGTCATAATGGGTCGGGAAAATATAAAGCAAAGGGGTCACTTTATAAAGAAATGGACGAAAATGCGAAGAAATGGCTTAAAAAACCTTGGGAGGAGGTAAAATGCATAGGAAGGAAAATCTGGGTTTCCGAACGATCCTGGGCCGTTGGATGAAATAGGCTTCGGAGATCAACGACTGACGTTGATCGATGAAGACCCTTGGAGGAAGGCGAAGGGCGATAATGAACTGCGAGATTGAATGATGGTCGTTGATCTGTAGAGATCAAAGGCGTATATAAAACATGATGAAACACTATACAAATGGAGAAAGCGGTTTCGGACCAAGAAACCAGTGGTATCACGCAGCGAAAAGGCGGGTAGGCGGTTTCACCTTTTTGAACGCGATATGCATCTTAACCTGACACGTGGCACTTCAAAATTACTTATATCATGTAGCTCTTGGAGAATTAACCTTCGTGCTTGAATCTGCGTGAAAATTTGCGCCAGCCGTCAAATCAGGGGTCTTAGATCTGACGGTCATTGAAAGAGCGTGATATTGATAATATGCACGGACGGAAGTAGGCAGAGTGGTTTTACTATGGACCGTTCCATCAGGGAATCGATGGCAGAGATCTGATTTGGGAAAGGGTAGGACCCAGGGCGCTGGGCCTATCGGGATGAATTTTGGCCATTGGATGAAACAGATCAACAGCTTAGATGTGATCTGTGGGTTAATGAAATGAAAAATGAGGCGGAGAAAGAGTCAGTGTGGGTCGTTGATCTGCAGATATCAATGGCTGAGATTTCCCCAAAAAACATTATAAAAGTGGGCTTCATAAATTTAACAAAGGTGGGAGGATTGATTTGGACTGTCAGATCTTAGGGCATAGATGGCCCAGATTCAATCAGAGGTTTGCGATCGGTGGGGGCAAAAGGTGCAAGCCGCCGATGCGATTGAGCGATGGCCTTCGATCTGAGGATCAGATCGATGGTGGGAAATGTATCAGAGGATTTAACAGAGGGGGAAAGGGCTTTGGGATGGAATGATAAGAGTTTTCAGATCTGGGAAGGTGGGGAGGAGATCAATGGCTAATATCACATCGGGAGGTAGCTAATCGGAGGGGAAGCAATAAAAAATTTAATCGCATCCAATGAAATCTCCGATGCGAGATTGCACAAGCCATTGATCTGGTTTAAGATCAATGGTCGGGATTGGTTTAAACTATGAAACGACAAAACCCTTTGAAACATATGAAAATCAAATTATTTATGAAATAAAAAGGATATTTACATCGGGGAAGGGTTTATTTATACTTTTAAGTGCCCGATTACGGGCTCTTGGGTTATATGAAAAAGATGAAGGGATTGAGGTTTATATACACAAGAGGGGCCAATCGGAATCAGAACGATGGAGGGCCTTTTCAAACGTGCCCGATGAAAAATCTCCAATGCGAGATATTATTGACCGTTGATCGGCCTTTTAGATCGATGGTCCCTCCCTTTAAAATAATGAAATGGTGGGTTTTCATATACAACATAGGAAAGTGGGCTTTTATGTTTATACAAAGGCAAATTTCATTGGGGAAGATTTATTTGTAGTGTTTAGCGCCCGATTGCGGGGCTTTCGGTTTTGCGAAGAGGCAAAGGGATCGGGGCTTATAACAAAGGGAGCCAATTGGCATTGGGACTTTATGAAACAATAGGACATGCGCCTATCGCAAATGCTCCAATGCGATAAGTGCTTTCGGCCTTTAACTCTTGGTCTTTTCAAATAAATCAAGGGATCGGGAGTTTATACAGAGGGAGCCAATCGCATCGGAACTTTTGTTTAAACAAAGAAACGCGCCCATCGAAAGTTTCCGATGCGATGAGAGCTTTTGGACTTAGTGCTTGGTTCTAGTGCTAGGGTATATGTGGGGAAGTGGTTTAGGGCTTAGCCCAAAGGGGCTTAGGCCTGTAGTTAAAAAGATTATTTTTTATGATTTTTTCAAGGATTTTCAATGGATTTGGGGGTTTTGGTAAGGTTTAAAAATGAGTTTTAAACCTCATAAAAGGGGTTTTATGAAGGGGAAAAGGGAAATGAGGAAAAATAGAGGATTTTTATGAGGAAAAAGGGGATAAAAAGGAGGTTAATGATGAAGGGAAGGAGGAGTAAAATGAGGGGAAAATGGAGGTTTTTGCAGCAGTCTTTTCTTCATGAAAACAATAGATTTTCAGCATTTCGAAAGGGAAACAGCTATGAAGATTAATCAGAGGATAAGATATCTTCATAAGACTTCAAGAGATAACAATTTTGGTAATAAAACTTGTTTCTTGAAGACTTCAAAAATGATTTAGCCACCATTTGATATGAAAAATTTTATAGGTGCTAACAGTGGCTCCACATGGGGATGGTGCCTTCTTGAAGGCATCAAGAACTTCAGACTTGTATTCTCTAGGAGGCTGATGAGTGCCTTATCCATTGGGCTACAACTTTCCTTACTTGGATGATCTTCTTTTGTTCTGAAAATGTTAGCAACCATGAAAAGCAATGGAACTTCATCAACACAAGCTTTCTACCTACCCAATCCTACTGATCTAACATTTTTTCTTCTTTTAGAGTGCACTTGGATTGGAAAACTCTTTTACAAAAATTTTATTCTTTTGAAAGCAAAAAAATAATCTAATTCTACTACTTATTTCTCCATGAACTCAGATTAAACAGTTGAGTTCATATGCTTCTCTACCTAATCTACTATCAGTTAGGATTAAACAGTCTAACAGATTTTTATTCACTAATTTCTAGAACCAAAATTTTAAAGCATACAAGTAAGGATTGAACAACCTAACATGTTGCTGATCTATGGCATAAAAAAAAACTGCTCATAGATAATCATTTACAGAAATTAAATCAAAACATTGAAGGCTTAAGATCTGAAAGTTCTAAGCACGACCTTCTCTTTTATTCGGCTCTGTTTTTTAGTTTGCTTGAGTTGTTTTACATTCCTTTTTGGTTCAAGTTTTGGGCTAATTAGAACCAGTTTACTTCTGTTTTTTACTCATAATTTTAAACATATTAGAGTCATTCTTATTTTGAAAACTTAGGCTCAGATTTTGAGCTTGTTTGAACCTTTATTTTCTATCCTAATCTACCTAACTGATAAGCCACGATTAAGGTGTTTGGAAAATCGAATTCACTAACCTATCAGCATTAAATTTAAAACTAGTTAGTCATGATTAGGCTGTATGAATAACTAGAAGTGTGTTTTTCAAGAGTGGCATTTAAGCTTGCACACTTTCAAACTTTGTTTCTCTTTTTTGCTATGGGGCTGTACCTTTCTTGTTTTTACAATCTGCCCTCTTTTCTTTCTTTTACTGTTTTTGTATTTTTTATTTTTCTAACTTTGAATGCAATTATGGATGAAATATTTATAATGAGAAAAAATATAAAAAGGCTTCAGAATATGATAGGATCAAGAGAAATAATGTTTGGGCATCTTGCCATTGACAAGACCCCCAAACAGCTCAACTCCATTCAACTCCTGCAAGAAAAAGGCATTGTTACCAGTAGCAGAATGAATGAGATAAGGGCCAAGCCATAAGTTTTCAAATTTCCCATTCTTGCCCTTGTCTTCTCTCCTTGAATCCCACTTTAACACTTTGTCCCCAACATTGAAATTGTTGCCCTTTTTTCTTTTGTCAAAAATATTTTTGATGCTCTCTTGCTTTTGTAATGCTTTGTTATAAACCTCCTCTCTGGTTTTCTAAAGATGTATTGTTTGATTAATTCTTCTAATCATGTCATTGTCTTCAGACTATACTTCTTGAATCAACTTCATAACTGGTACACCAAGGCTAGTTGGAAAAATTGCATCAGTGCTATACACAAGCTGATAGGGTGACATCCCAATAGATTTATTAAGTGTTAATCTATCAGCCCATAGTGCATGCACTAGCTTTGTGTGCCAAGACTTCTTGTTATCCTCCAACAACTTCTTGATTATGTTCACCAAACTCTTGTTTTAGGATTTTGCTAGCCCATTACCTTGAGGGTAATAAGCAGTAGAATGGCCCAATGTAATCTGATATTTGTGACAGAATTCAACCATATTCTTGGATCCAAATGTAGCTGCATTATCAGTGATGATCTTCCTAGGACAACTAAATCCAGAGAGGATATGATTCTCCATGAATTTTATGATGACAGAGTCATTGGCTTGCCTAGAAGGGATGGCTTCTATCCATTTGGTGAAGTAGTCTGTTGTAGTGAGAATTCATCTATGTTGGGAAAATGATGGTGGATGGATTTCTCCTATGAAGTCAAGTCCCCACTGTTGAAAAGGAGCTTCAACAGTGATTGGATGCAGCAATTTTCTTTTGCCTTCAAAATTTTGGCATTTATGACAGGCAATTATCATCTTATGTACATCTAGAAAGAGTGTGGGCCAATAGTAACCAGCTCTAAGGATTTTTTTGGTTGTTGTCTTCCATTAGAGGTGGCCTCCACATTCTCCTTCATGGAACTCGTGCTTAACCTTCTCTGCATCATTCTCAGGCAAACATTTAAGCAATATTCCACTTGCATTTTTCCAATAAATACATTTATCTATAATGCAGTAGTTTACAGCTTTTAACTTTAAAAACCTTGCCTTTGTTTTTGATAAACCAGGAGGTGTATTCAGATTAAACAAAACATATAGAATATCGGTATACCAAGAGGAATTCATAAAATGGTCTTCAACAATGGGAGTTGAGAGTTCCTCTTGTTCATCCAAAGCATTTATCATATTAATATCAAGAACTTCAAAATTGGATTCAACCATTAATCTAGCTAGACGTTGGCCTTTAATGAGTTTAGTGGGCTTGATCTCTAAATCGTATTCAAGTATTACCGCAATCCAATTACCTCTCTTACCATCTGGGTCCTGTTTTAGAATGTCTTTCACCACTGAATTTGGGACAAAGGCAATGATGTGTGAGTGAAGGATGTATACTCTGAAGTCTTTTAAAACTTTGACCAAAGCAAAAGCTTTCTTTTCCATGATGTTATACTTCAGAGGATCATCTCTCAATGCCTTGCTAAAGAATGCAATAGGCTGATCTTTTCCCTGTGGATTTTTCTGTAAAAGGACAGTAGCTATTGTATGTTCTGACGCGAATGAAAAAATATAAAAATATTTTGAAAAATCAGGACTTATTAGGACTGGTGTTTTGGTTAACGCTTGTTTCAATAGCTCGAAGGACTTCTTTGCTTCCAAGGTCCATTTAACTCCTTGCTCCTTTTTCAGCATGTTTGTAATGTTTCTAAGGAGCTCAGCCAAGTTGGGTATGAACCTTCTCAAGAAATTAATCTTTCCAATGAAAGATTGTAGTTCCTTGATATTTCGAGGATAAGAGATTTGCAATATGGCCTCAATCCTCTTTGGGTCTATCTTAATACCCTCTTCTGAAATGATGTGCCCAAGAAGTTTACCTTCTTGGAGACCAAATAATGTTTTCTTTGGGTTTAACAATATCCCAAACTTTCTGCATCTCTCGAATATTTTTCTTAAATGTTCTAAGTGCTCTTCATCTGTCTTAGAAAAAACAGTGACATCATCAAGATAAATAATGATGAAGTAGCCCAATTCTTCCAAGAATGCGATGTCCATGGCTCTTTGGAATGTTTCACCAACATTCATTAGACCAAAGGGCATTTTCACATACATGAAAGTGCCCCAAGGTGTAGTAAAATCTGTCTTTAATTGATCACCAGGATGAACTAAAATCTGATTGTATCCTGAGTAGCCATCAAGAAAAGAAATTATTTTGGAACCAACTACCCTTTGTAAAATATGGTCCATATTAGGTAAAGGGTAGTTGTCTTTCAATGAAGCTTTGTTTAAGTCTCTAAAGTCTATACAAAGCCTAATTTCTCCTGTTTTATTCTTAACTGACACCAGATTAGACACCCATTCAGAATATCTAATAGCGACAATAATACCAGCTTCATACATTTTCTTGATTTCCTTCTCAACCAAAGATAACTGAATAGGGTTTATTCTGTGCAGTTTTTGTTTAAATGGCTTTTGGTTTTCCTTGAGAGGGATTTTGTGCTGAATTATTTCAGTGTCATAGGATTTCATATCCTCATAACTCCACGCAAAAACATCAGAAAATTCTTTAAACATCTCTATGTATTTGAGTTTGATGTGAGCTAGTAAAGTCTTAGACAGTTTGATCATCATTGGTTTTTTTTTACTGCCTATATTACACTCTTCAACTTCAGTTTCTACAAGCTCCAGTTTTGGCTTCTTGGCCACATCGTTGAAATCAAACAACTCTTCTAAAGGGGCCAGACCCTTTGGCAAACTTTGATTGTTAGACTGTAGAGTTTCTAATTCTTATGTTTCTAAATCTGCAATCATTTATGTTGTGTTTTCAAGTTTTCTAGACAGCATATTTATATTAGCAACCTCAGGGGACTTTTCTTCTTCATCAAGAAAATTTTCTTCACTAGGGCAGTCTATTTCATAGTCTAAATCCGAACTTGGTAGTTCAAATTCATTTCTGAACTGCATGAAGTCTTATATTTGTTTGTCTCTGTCAAACACTTGCCAATACTTTTTGTTATCAGGAACAATTGGTCTGAATTTAATTTGAGTTGTGAATTATTTAGTTTCATAAGGCGTTAAGCAGGTTCTAGCAGCAAAAGATAAACTGTGGGCCATGATATTCCTTTTTCTTGGGACAAAAATCAATTGGGATTCCTAAAAAGTTTTTAATAAATCCACGAAATCGTTCTGATAGGCTCTAAGTCTGGGGTGATTAGCCTTGTATTCCCCGTTCACTTACCTAATGATTAACTCTGAATCCCCATGCACTTTTATTCTCTTGGCTCCCAATTTCTTCAAAAAATGTAAGCCTAAAAGAAGGGATTCGTATTTCGCTATGTTATTCGAAAACTGAAAGTTTAATCTGTAGGAATGGCCTTCCATGTGTTTTCTCTCAGTGTTACGTATCCAGACGCCTGCACCCGCATTGCTCCTAGTGCAAGACCTGTCGCAATTCATACTCCACAAAGGAATAGCTTCAGGTTTATCAGTTTGGTTACTATCCTCTTCAACTAACGTGCTTTTGGATTGTTCTTGAATGTCAGCACTCTGTCGAATTTGTTTTAAGTCCTCATGTTTTTCATTGCGTTGAGAACTTCTTTCTTGACTGTCAAGGTTTAAAAGCAAAGGACGCATGATTTTTAGCTCAAGACCCGGGTTTTGTTTGCTGTAGTTTTTGGTTTTAGCAAATTGTTTTGACACTTCTGTGTTGTTTTCCTCCTCCTCTCTATCTTCCATTAAATTAGTTAAAGTCACTTGTTCATTGAATGTTTCATCATTAAAAAGGATAAATGAATCAAGGCCTATGTTTGCAGAATAAAGGGGAGAGTTTTGTGGTCTGTCTTGGCTAGTAACCATGTACTGCATATGGGACTCCCTGTAAAGTCTTCTAGTCTGATTGAAAACAGGGATGGTCGCATATGTCATGTCCATCTGCATAGTTCCTTGTAACTTCGCTCCCCAAGATCTTGATAACAACATACCATACTTTGGGGGCACATTAGCCACAAAAATATTCATGACTAAACATTTGGCTGGGATTTGTGCTAAGTTAACACAGAGGTCTTTGATTAAACCTAAAAATTTTACTCTTCTTGAATCAAAGGAGTAAAGGTCTTTGTAGGGTCTAGTGATTTCAAGGCCTAGGCTCTCCATTACAACTTTGGGCATTAAATTGTGAGAGGCCCCTAAATCATGCATAACATTGTGAAAAATCTTTTCATGAACATTTAAACTAACATAAAAAGGAGGAACAGGTCCTTCTTGATATCTACCTTCAATCTGAGGACAAAATATAAGCTTTGGTTGGTCATCGTTAAGATTGACAGTGTCGCTATTCTCTTCTATGTTAAAAGCCTTAAAAATTTGAGATCTATATACATTCTGGGCAGCTAATTCAGTAAGGGGAACAGAGATTTTAATTCTGAAAATTTCCTGCTCCAAACTAAAAGGAATCTGATTCTTTGAAGTACTTGTCTCAAACTTATTAACTGCCATTCCATCAGCAAAATCAGCTTGCTAGTTTCCTCTATTTACATTTGTCAAAATTGTTTTACCAGGAGCATTAGCTGAGGTGCTAACACTACTAAGGTCTGCACTCTGTTTTGCATTGTTTTGAGTGCCTTTCTCTTTCTTTTTATTAGAATTCACAACTACTATTTTGTCTTTTTATTTTACAATTTTGGGTTTATTTACAATGTTGTTTTGTACAGATTTATCAGAGGTTTTAGTTTTGGGAGTTTCTTGATTGCTTTTACTCCTAAGGTCATATTCCTTTTGAGACTCTATGATAACATTTTCCATGTCTTTATAATAACTTTCATCCTCATCTCTTTTGTCATCATAGGGTGTGTATAGACCTTGTTTTCTATCATAATGAACTTCAAAGTCATCATGGTCTACTCCCAGCATGTTAATATCATCCTCCTCTATTTTTTCTAATGTTTCTTCAACCTCACTTACATAGTTTTGGTGAAAAGGAGTGATTTGTTGATCATCCTCCCTTGGTCTGTTTTGAGGCTGGTTTCTCCTAAAATTCTGATTTTGGTTTTGATTTCTGTTTTGAGAAGCTGTTTGGTTTTGATTTTCTTGAGCTCTCTCAAGTATGCTCATCTTTTTCATCATCTCCTCCATCATTCTCTCCATCTTTGAGCTAGATGTGGAAGGTGTAGATTCCTCTTTAAAGGACACTTTCTTCTCATTCCTCATTCTTGCTCTTTTCTCCATTAAGTTAACTTCCACAGCAAGAGCTCCTTTTTGCATATCTTCAAGAGTTAAAGGATCTTTCTCTCTCTCAGCTGATAGGCCATTTCAGGATCAAATCCTTCAGGAAACTTGTTTAAAGCTGAGCCTTGTGGAGGTTTTAAGTCTGGGGGAAGTGCATTATACACACTGTTAAATCTAGTGCAGTAAGCTTGTACACTTTCCCCAGTGTTTCTGTGGAGATTCTTGTAGTCAGAAAGTATTTGAAGAGGGTTTTTCCTCACTTCCCATTTGTTTAAGAATGACTGATGGAAGGCTTAGAGATCATTAATACTGTGAGGGGTTAAGTCTTTAAACCATTTTCTTACTTATCCCCCTAAAATCTGAGAAAATAGTATAATTTTGATAGTTTCATCATCAATCTCATTTCTGTCAAAGTAGTCATTCATCTTATCCACATGTTGTGAAGTAGTAGTAGCATTACTGGCATCATACAATGGTATTTTGGACTGATAGTCCCATGGAAGATTGAATAAGGTTAAAGGAAGGACTACGGGAGCATACCATGCTGCCATGATAGGAGGTGGAGGTGAATTTACAAGAGGTGGATTAACAAGAGGGGGAGTGGGCCGGAATGGAGTGGTTTGGACAGTGGATGTATGAAGAATAGATGTGGATGGACCGGGAATAGATTGTTGAGCTGATCTTGGATGAGAGACACCTAAATTGTGAAGGAAATGTAGATCTAGTGGTGTTGTTTCTCTGCTACCAGGATGTTCACTTCTGTCTGGGGATGAAAGTGAAGACTCGGAATCTATCTGATCTAAATCATCAAGCGACCTAGTTCTAAATGGATTTCTTAAGTCAACTTGTGATTGTTGTAGAGCTGCAAGGTTTTCCGGAACAGAATTAGCTCTAAAGGGTGATCTGAAAACAGTTGAAGATTTAATCTTAGGAGAATTCCTAAGGATTATTTCAGGGTTATCAACTATCTCAGGAGGGTCTAGGTTAGAATAGGCTCTAGCATGAATCTTTCTAGGAGCCACTATGCCGTGTTTTTTAGACCTAAGTAAACAAGAAAAGTTTAACCAAATATGACAATATTTAAGAGGCTAACTGATCTTTTAAACAAGAAAATTTTAATCTTAAAATCCTCTTACTGAGTTTAAATGATTTTATGATGATAATGGCTCTTCCTAGTGGAGTTTAAGGTCTGATTAGGATTGTGGAGTCACCAGGTGGAAATTTTTAGCTCTTTTGGAGGTAAAAGGTTTAATGGTCCACCACCATGTTTAATTATTACCAATCTGAAATATTTTTGGGTTTTTCTGAGTTTTTTCAGTCCTATGGGTTCTAAGAGTGTCCTAAATCTGTTTCAAAACTTAGCTACGGTTATGAGACAAAGATAGTCTACTCTTATGGCTAAGCTAGCTGATCCTTCAAGGTTTGATAAGCTCTTATGAGAATCCTAAGGTTTCCTTAGTTTTTCGCTGATTCAAACAAGTTTTATCATGATTACCAATTTCTTAGTAGTGCTTGAAGAGGGCTGCTTGTACTCACAGGGTTTTTATGAAGTCTTTAAGGGAACCTAAGATGAAATTTTGACTCAGTCCCCAGTGGAGTCGCCAGAAATGTTAGTTGGTGGTGGCTTAATTGGATAATATACCAAATATCCTTGAAACAAGGGATTTATGATATCCTAAGAGTATTCAACATGAAAATAACTCAGATTCCCCAGTGGAGTCGCCAGAAATGTTAGCTCCCCATAATTCCAGCAGATTGGTGAGACCAGAACTGCGGAGAGAATAGTTGAACCACTTTGGGATGCTAGGATCTAGCCCTCCTAAATCCAGAGAGGGATCTCTCTATAAGTGCAAAGATTGATTTATCTTTAAGGTTTTTATGGGTATGATATTAGGCTAGTTATTAAGAACGAAGGTTTTTGTTTGTTTTGGATGGTTGAGCATGATTTTAGTTGAGTGGAAAGTCCTAAAATAGAAATAGTTTCAAAGGTGTGAAGTTGCAAGCAATCAGAACAAGGCTTGGTTGATAAGATAGATATGACACTGGTTTTTAGTCTAATGGACTATGGAGTCATAAAAGGGTTTAATTGTGCAGCAATTTCAAGAGTGGTCCATGGGGCAAGTCATCTATATCACAAGATATTTGAGATAAAATGATGGAATGGAAACAATAAAAGTGTTGAAGGGGTGGAAACAGACCATAATTTCAACTAGGATTTATCAGTCTGTCCAAACAAGAAAAGCCTTTTAAGTAATTGTTTAAAACCAACCAAGGACAGGGCTAACCATAGACTTCTTGGACAAGTTCATATTAAAGTTGACTCAACAGAAAAACAATCCAGTAATCTGCATAATTACTTTTAGAAGGGATGAAAACAGATAAGGGAAACAAAGTGCAGCCTAAGATCAGTTAAGATACTTTTAAATCTAGACTGTTTTCAGCATACTCTTAGGGAAACTTTCAGAACTACCTTTGGAGAAAGAAGCTAGAAAACAGGGCACACCATCACTTTTCTAGTCTAACTTTACTTAGCAGATAATGAAAATAACATTGAAGAACAATGCTTAAAGTAAACAGTAGGACGAGGGAACGCCAACATTCCTAACTTCTTGAACCGTATTGAATCATTCTTAAATACACAAATTTGAGGAAAACATTGAGATAAAGCTTATCAGTCGGAAAAGGGTACTGTAAACAGTAAATCCTAACTCTATGCTTGCTATTCTTTATCAGAGAATAAATGGACAAAATGGCATACATGAAAGGAAAAAAAATAACACAGAAAGAAGCACTTCACCAATGATATAGACCATATCCCAAGAATCAGCTTGTTTATTGTTGTCAAACCAGTTACATTCTTCAAGTCCAATGTTTCAGTTCAGCAATCATCTTCACTTCTCAGCCTAACTTATATGATTACAAACAGAGCTTCAAGAGCCTTTGAACACTATTTACATGTAGAAAATTTCGAGCACAAGTATATTTCAAAGTTCTGCAACCAACCCTTTACAATGAGCTCCTCAAGAAGATTTTATAGAAATAATGAGGAGGTGGAATGATAGAAAAGATCTACAGGCTCAATTAATACATTTTTAATGCTTCTCGGCCTTTGAGGGGCTCAATGGAGAATATTACAGATATTTCTCTGTATTAATTGGCTTACATTAAGTATTAAGCTCGCTGGGGAGATTTTGTTGACTTTAAGGCTCTGTGTCATTTCTGTAATAACTTTGCTGATATTTTGCAATAAGTTCCTTTGGCTTGGAATAACTGTTCGGCTGTCGTGAGGAAAATATCCTCTATTCTGGTAATAACTCGGCCTCTTTTGAATTCTTTGAGGTTACAGGTGGCTTCTGGTAGCTGAGAGGATTCAATTAGCCTCTGATGTGGCAGTGGAGGCTTTTCTTGGTCTAGTAGATATTTTTGTTTTGACCTAAAACATGACTAATTTTCTTCTGATCTGTGTGTTAGGCATAATTGGGCATGATTATTTGTCTTCTATGCTTAAACTGTGTTTAATTTAGTGGATTAGGCTTTTGATTGTCAATCTTAGCCGTAATCCACCCAAAACTGTATAATCAATGTTTAATTCTTCATCTCTGCCATGGTTGGGTCTTCAACACTAATACTCTTTATTTGATTTAATTTTTCTGTCTTGTTAATGTGTAGGTGCGCAGAGATTTCTTATGGCATCAGTGCTCATGATGCACTGATGAAATGTGGCGTCGAAACCTGTAGATGGATTTCTCTTATGAACAAAGGTGTGGGGATCATCATCCATGACCTTTGGTTTTCTTTTAATATAATTGAAAAAACCATTAAAAAACTGCACAATACAAGAAAAATTAGAAAATCCTACGTATTTTGGTTTAACTGCTTCAGAGACTCAGGTTTAGATCGTGACCGTCGGATGAAAGCATCCAACGGTGGAGATTGTTCACGGAGGGCCAAAAGGAGAGCGGTTGATTTAAATGGTGGCGAGATTAAGTTAGGGCCATTGATCTGTGTTGATCAACGGTTGAAATGGGTCAGGAAAATATAAAGAAAAGGGGTCACTTTATAAATAAATGGACGAAAATGCGAAGAAATGGCTTAAAAAACCTTAGGCGGAGGTAAAATGCATAGGAAGGAAAATCGGGGTTTCCGAACGATCCTGGGCCGTCGGATGAAATAGGCTTCGAAGATCAATGGCTGAGGTTGATCGATGAAGACCCTTGGAGGAAGGCGAAGGGCGATAATGAAATGCGAGATTGAATGCTGGCTGTTGATCTGCAGAGATCAATGGCAGATATAAAACATGATGAAACACAATACAAATGGGGAAAGCGGTTTCAGACCAAGAAACCAGTGGTATCGTGTAGCGAAAAGGCGGGTAGGCGGTTTCACCTTTTTGAACGCGATATGTGTCTTAGCCCAACACGTGGCACTTCAAAACCACTTATATCGCATAGCTCTTGGAGAATTAACCTTCATGCTTGAATCTACGTGAAAATGCGCGCCAGCCGTCAGATCAGGGGTCTTAGATCTGACGGTCGTTGAAAGAGCGTGATATTGATAAGATGCACGGGCAGAAGCAGGCAGGGTGGTTTTATTATGGACCGTCCGATCAAGGAATCGACGGCAGAGATCTGATCTGGGAAAGGGTAGGACCCAGGGCACTGGACCTATCGAGATGAATTTGGGTCGTTGGATGAAACAGATCAATGGCTCGGATGTGATTTGTGGGTTAATGAAATGAAAAATGAGGCTGAGAAAGAGTCAGTGTGGGTCGTTGATTTGCAGAGATCAACGGCTAAGATTTCCCCAAAAAACATTATAAAGCGGGGCTTCATAAATTTAACAAAGGTGGGAGGATCGATCTAGACCGTCAGATCTTAGGGCATAGACGGCCCAGATTCAATCGGAGGTTTGCGATCGGCGAGGGAAAAAGGTGCAAGGCACCGATGTGATTGAGCGATGGCCATCGATCTGAGGATCAGATCGACGGTGGGAAATGTATCGGAGGAGTTCACAGAGGGGGAAAGGGCTTTGGGATGGATGACAAGAGCCATCAGATCTGGGAAGGAGGGGAGGAGATCAACGGCTAATATCACATCGGGAGGTAGCCAATCGGAGAGGAAGCAATAAAAAATTTAATCGCATCTAATGAAATCTCTGATGTGAGATTGCGCAGGCCATTGATCTGGTTTAAGATCAATGGTTGGGATTGGTTTCAACTATGAAACGACAGAACCCTTTGAAACATATGAAAATCGAATTATTTATGAAATACAAAGGATATTTACATCGGGGAAGGGTTTATTTATAATTTTCAGCGCCCAATTGCGGGCTCTTGGGTTATATGAAAAAGATAAAGGGACTGGGGTTTATATACACAAGAGGGGCCAATCGGAATCAAATAGATGGAGGGGCCTTTTCAAACGCGCCCGATGAAAAATATCCAATGCGAGATCTTAGTGACCATTGATCGGCCTTTTAGATCGACGGTCCTTCTCTTTAAAACAATGAAACAACGGGTTTTCATATAAAACATAGGAAAGTGGGCTTTTATGTTTATACAAAGGAAAATTTCATCGGGGAAGATTTATTTGTAGTGTTTAGAGCCCGATTGCGGGGCTTTTGGTTTTGCGAAGAGGCAGAGGGATCAGGGCTTATAACAAAGGGAGCCAATTGACATCGGGATTTTATGAAACAATAATACATGCGCCTATCGCAAATTCTCCGATGCGATAAGTGCTTTCGGCCTTTAACTCTTGGTCTTTTCAAAGAAAGCAAGGGATCAGGAGTTTATACAGAGGGAGCCAATCGCATCGGAACTTTTGTTTAAACAAAGAAACGCGCCCATCGAAAGTTTCCGATGCGATGAGCACTTTTGGACTTAGCGCTTGGTTCTAGTGCTAGGGTATATGTGGGGAAGTGGTTTAGGGCTTAGCCCAAAGGGGCTTAGGCCTGTAGTTAAAAAGCTTATTTTTTATGATTTTTTCAAGGATTTTCAATGGATTTGGGGGTTTCGGTAAGGTTTAAAAATGAGTTTTAAACCTCATAAAAGGGGTTTTATGAAGGGGAAAAGGGAAATGAGGAAAAATAGAGGATTTTTATGAGGAAAAAGGGGATAAAAAGGAGGTTAATGATGAAGGGAAGGAGTAAAATGAGGGGAAAATGGAGGTTTTTGCAGTAGTATTTTCTTCATGAAAACAACAATGAAGATTAATCAGAGGATAAGATATCTTCATAAGACTTCAAGAGATAAACAATTTTGGCAATAAAACTTGTTTCTTGAAGGCTTCAAAAATGATTTAGCCACCATTTGATATGACAAATTTTATAGGTGGCTAACAGGTGGAAGCCATAACAATCAACTTGAAGCGTCAGATAACAAAGTGCAAGAATGACAAGCTAAAAAAATTTGGATATGAATCCATCTTGATACCATTTATCCTAGAATGGTTTCCGATATTCCAACGCCAGGAGGTGGTAGTACCTACACCACCATCATAAGAGCCACGGATGGTTCGTTGGGCGGAGCTGATGCCTCGATCAAGAGGTGGTCAACATATGTCATGGAAGCCAGAATTCTTCGACTGGATCCACCGACAACTCTTCATCGTAGAGGATTGGTCATACACTGGCACCGATTTCATGGGTGATCCAGACCTTCCACTCCTGGAAAGAGAGGACTGGGATGAAGCTTTGGGTAAAAATTAATTTTTTGATTTTGATGAGTATTATGATTTTTTGTCAATATATGTTATGATTACTTATCCATGCATTGCAGATGTTGGCCTAGAGATACCTGCAGGTATGTCCCCCATAGCATGGAGGGTCCCACGCGATTTCTAGGTGGCCCCTCAAGGTGAGGGAAGCGAGGAAGAAGATATCACGCGCAACTTGGAGGGACTCACAAGCGTGATCCTAGATTATGTGAGATTCGAGGATGTTCCTCATGTGTATCAGAGGCACACTGCAGGGGTGTCTAACCGCATCCACCTTTTACTGAGGCAAGTCGTGTGTGCAGTGACATGCTATCATGATCACCATGTTAATTAGATGCTTAGGCTTTATTTCTGCATATTATTTTTTGAGAGACATGATGTCTCGGGATGTAACCAAAACACACATTTTTTTTAACTTTATGATGCACGTGGATGAAAACAATCGATATATATATATATATATATATATATATATATATATATATATATATATATATATATATGCTTATTTTCCTGTCTAAATCTTATTATGTGATGATGATTCTTTTACAAATTACGCAAATTTATATCTAATACAATATTGGATATTGCATCAGTTAATGCATTCATTCCTCTAGGAATATGCTGATATGTGATATAATCAAAATTACTTTTTAATAAATGAACACAGAAATACAACCTTAAAATCTAAGGATTTCTAACAGAGTAATGTCCATTAAGCTGGAGAACAACAAGCTGAGAGTCTAGGTTCACCATTAATTCATGAATGTCAAGAGAAATGGCTTCGGTTAAGATTTCAATGACAACACTATATTCAGCAACGTTGTTGGTTGTTCGTCCTATACAAGTACCTTGAAGGTCTATCAACTCACCATTAGGATGATAAATCACCCAGGCCGCGGAAGACAGATTCTAGGTACTGCGGGAAGCACCATTCATGAAACTAGCTTAAGGAGTGACGGAGATCTGCTGTAATATTCCTAACTTAGCCTACAGCTAATGGGAATATTAAAAAAAAATTATTCATATTGGTAGGTGAATAAGTGGGTGGAAAGACTCATAAGACTCTTTATTTTGAATAAAACCACTTCTCATGTGAAAGTGGATTATATTTTCAGCTGAATAAAGCACCCTAAGGTGTGAATAGGGGCTAAAACATATTGACTGGGTCAACCTTGACCAAATCTACAACGTTGTCATGGAGGAGTGGCCATCAATGAGGCACAACACAATTTTAGATGGAGATGCCTTGTGTGAAAGAGGTGATTTCATTGGAGGTGGTTTGGGGTTTGCAAACTCTTGTCTTATTAAAGGAAGGGGATGGAAACATTAGAGGGTTGTTGATGATATTGTATTTTTCTCAGTATATTTTTTGTTTAGACATATCTCATTCTCTTGTTGTTTAGCTGAGAATAATGATGTTTAGCATTGGGTGTTCCTAATCAGGAATCCCACCTCTTTCCATTAAGTAGCTCTTGGGAGATTTTGTACTACATAGTCCACTATCTGGATGAAGGCCAAGCTTATTCTTCCAACTACAACACAGATCCTATTCAAGGTTTGGTTTTCTTTGAAATCTGCAACAAGTGGGTCTAGATCTACTCATATCTATATCATTTCAGTGCCCTTTTTCAGTCGAGGAGGCTTCTACTCCATTGGGAGGAGTGTATTGGAGTGCTTGGGCATCATTTTCAGATCTTGGCAAGTGGCCAACTATATTATAAACCCTACAGTGCAGTTTCCCTTCCAGATCTGCGTTATTCCTGTAGGTGTTGTTGCTGGGTGTTTTGGCACATCATTTGAAGAGCTGCTTTTCAAATATTGGGGATCTGCCCTTCACTTTGGAGATCCATTGAAGGAGATATATACATTGTACATTTTAGATCTAATCTACATATTTCTGAATATATAAATATTTTTGCAGATCTGCATACTTAGATCTTAGATCTACTGCTTGTACATGGTGTTTTTCTCAAAACCCCAAGGGGAATTGAAAGAGGAGCCTCTATAGTGTATGGATCTATTATAGATCTGAATTTTCATGCACTCATATGCTCTAGATCTAAAGTGTAATCAACAGCTATTTGCAGCCCAGTAAAATAATGTTGTAAAGGCATTTTCAGTTAATACATGTGGTTGCAACACCTCTTTTGAGGGATTTTCTTCTATTGGTGACTTGTGTTTCCAGCTATGCATCTTATGGGCCTCATTATACATCTATTTTTCTGCTGTAAATACTTTTGAAAGGTCTCTTTATTGGCCTTCTGCTTTGATTTGGATGAAATGCGTTATTTTCCTACATATCTGTCTTGTATTGTTGCATTCCCTATTTGGGTATATTATAGTGGTATCAGAGCATCATCTTGGCACAGCCTGTGCTTTCTAAGAAGCAATATTTTTTCTGAAAGGGGAGAGCCTCTTCTTGACAAAGAGAGGTGGTATCAAAAGAGAATACATAGAAGATGTGATTACACTGATAAGAAAGAAGACAAGGGTAAAACCCCTTTATCTGGAGAAATGAAAGGGAAGGAGATTTCAAGACTTCTTCTTCAGACTATGCATGAGCTTAGAAGAGAAATCAAGGGAATGAAGAGGGAAATACATGAAGGTCCCTTAAGAATATTTTCACATGAAAAAAACCCCAGTTATTCATATCATGTGTGCAAGCACTCAGCTACACAATTAGATCTACAACATTATACTATGCCCAGATTTACTGCAAGAAAGATGGAGAAAGAAGATACACCCAAGGAGGAGACTTTGAGTGATTATCTTCAGGAGTATGAATCTGAATCTTGGAGATTCAAGGAGCACTTGAACTTCCAAGAGTTCTGCCAACTCAAGGAGGAAAGAAGATCCAGCAAGCACAACAGAAGTAGAAGAGGTAGATTCTTTCTGCCAAATTTTGATGGATCCTCCACATGCATAGACACAGATTGGATAGATCAGCTAGACTCATATTTGGATCTACATCAAGTTTTAGAAAAGGAAGCCCTTAAAGTAGCATTGTTTCATCTCAAAGCTAAAGCTTATGCTTGGTAGTTATTTAAATTATTTTCATTAAAGAATGCAAATATATCTACTTATGCAAGATTCACTAAGATATTAGTGAAGAGATTTGATGTAAAACAAATTGAAACATCTTTGATTGAGCTAGCAAAGCATGAACATGCAAAACCCTTGCATGAGTTGGAAAGATATATTATGCCAACTCCACTTCAGATTTCTATAGAAGGGGATAAAAACTTGTTTGATACCTTGCCAAGGGAAATATCCCCATTGCATGAAGAGATTTCTTCCAAAAATGACAACATGGAGACCCCTCTTTCAAGGGAAGACTAAGATCTAAGGTCTCTCATTGATGATCATGTATTCTCAAATATTGATGAGAAGAAATAAGATGAAGGCAGTAACAGCGCTGTCACTTCAGAAGAAGGACCATCATCACATAGAGATGGGCATGAAGCTATGGCTTCAAGAGGAGGAGCTTTTGCATCTTTGCAAAGGGTTCCCCGGGAGCATCATGTGATAGTATTATTGGGTAGTAACACCTTGATCTAAGGAGGAGAAAGGATGGATCAGCATCCAAGGATGAGGAGCATGCACCCTTGTTTATTTCAAGGGGTTTATATTCAGAAGAAGGAGACAGATTTATGCAGCAAAGAGGGGGACAAATCAGTTCACTCATTTATACAGTCTACTTCAGACTTTGATGTCTCTTTGCATGGAGGCATTCCACCAGGGAGACCCCCTGATGAGAAGATGAATAAAGTGTTCTCTCAACTTGTTGCAGCAATGACATATTTGGCTAAGGAAGGAGCCTTGGGAGGAGCTACCACAACGCTGAGAACCTTTGATGGGTTCCAAGGAGAGATGAGAAAATTTCTGAAATGGAATTTGCTATCTTCCCCTCAGTTATTTGCGCTATAAAATAAGGTGTTAGTTCCCAAATCCACCTCAGGCTGAAATAAGGCAGAAGAAGGACAACACCAAACCACGCTCAGCCTCATAGCTGGCCCTACGAGGACAGGAGAGGGCTCTCTTCGGATCAATCTCAATGAAAATATTCAAAGGGGCTTGAGATGACTAAAATAACAACTGATCTTAGGCTAGATAAACAAATAGGAGGGTTTGATTTTGATTTTTAAGGGTTTTTGTTGGAAAAAGGGAAAAACAATTTTTTGGGCTTGGGGATGAGGCCAAATTCTTGCAGAGTTCAAGTTGGGGCAGGGTAGGCAATGAATTTGATGTCTTAGATTCAATGGATGGATAGAAAGACTTCTGAGGAGCTAAAGAGGGCAAGAGAGTGCAAGGATCCTCTTCAAACTGACGAAAAACATATAAAACTAAACAAAAGTCTAAGGCAGAGCACCAGCAAATCAATGAATTCTACCTCAATTACTCATTTGTTTAATTCAGAAGAAAAGAGAAGGGAAATGGAATAAATATAACATTGATGAAACTTAAAATAACATGAGAAGAACATCATCAAAACTCAGAAGCCACAAGGATCCCAACAAGTGCTGCAAAACTCTGGTCTTTCCTTTGCCAAAAATCTGAAATGAATGTACAATGAGGTGCCAAACTTTTCCCAAGTATCCAACCCTAAAAATGCCTCATAAAATACAATATATAGACCATCCTAACCCCTTCCCATGCCTCTAGGGGTCGATCTCATCCTTCTAGGAGCTATTTCAACCAATTCTAAACATGGAACTGAAATCTAGGCAACCAAACAACTTGCCTCTATATGCTAGGAAACTGATCCATTCACTTAATTTTCACTTTTTAGTGAATCAATCCTCTAGAACAAGTAAAAATGTACCAATATTACATCATTTTCATCAAATTACATCATGGTAGATCAATAGTTACATGAAAAAGTAAAACTAGTCAAAACTGGGCGAATTTCTGAGCTGAAGAGTGAAAAATAGGCCAAATTCCTCTATGCGTCGCGCTCAAAAACTCAATGCGTCGTGCCACGTTGAGCCTGTTTTTGAGGCACTTCACGAAGTCAAAATTGAGCTCATGATAGCTCGTTGGAAAGCCCTGGATGTCTACTATCCAACCCAAGTGTAATTTGTCAATTTGGAGTTCATTTTCCCTGTCAAAAATCAAATCTCCCAAGACTGGTTCCTGCTGGTGCAAAAAGTGGCAGAAAGGCCATTTTCAAGGTGTTTTTGGCCCTTAAGACCACCCAGAACTTCATGAAATATCTCGGCCATTCCTAAACATACATAATATATCATGAAAAACCCAAAAATGCAAATTTTTTCTCCAGAATATGTCCCAATCATAAGCGCGCGTCGGGCGGAAAAACCTGTTTTGCAACCAAAATTTTCAAAATGAAAAAATCTTCTCCAAATTTGCTGAAATTTGGAGTGAAGGTCTCCCATCATGTCCCATGCTCAGCCAAGGAATATTCGGCCAAGATTCGGAGTGGATCCAGCCTTTTCCGACATTTTAGTGCTTTTCTCAACCTCGCCTTCAAGATCTTCATTTTTGCTCTGCAAATGTGTGTGCGGGCCCAATAGTGGTTTTTCATATGTCTGAGCATGTCTTTGTCCCTATTGGCCTTCACCAAGAGCTTCTCCAGATGAATGTTGACATGCGTAAGGCAAGTCTCTCGCTCAAATGGTGTCATGTCACCTGGTCTCTTTCGGGCCAATTCACGGTCTTCACGAATTTGCCGCAACTCTATGAGTGTCTGCTGATCCTCCAGTTGTTTATTCCGCTGCTCCAAGTAATTAATAATCCACTAAGCTCTCTACAACTTCACGGTCAAAGTGTCAATCTCAGCATTTTGTTCCTGGATGATTTCTTTCAGCTTTGAGCTAGGAGAGCTCGAATCAACATCGATCAATATAAAATCAGTGTCTTGGCCTCCCGAGGGGCCCTCATCGTGCATAGGTTTCTTGCCTCTGTCCTATACCTGTGCTGATGTAGAAGGCGAGACCCCTTCCATGCCATGTGGAGATAGTACTCGCGTTTCTGATGAAGATAACGAGACCCCTTCCACCCCTGGTGGAGATAGTACTCGTCGTGCTGCTGCAAATAAGGCTCTGTGGCCTCTCTGATATGTCACACACAATGGAGCACTGATAGGCTCAGTCTCAGGAACCTCAAACTGATGTGAAGGCTCTGCCTCATCATGAACAATCTCAGGAGGAGGCTGGGGGGCTGCAAAGAAGTCACGAGAGATGAACTCTTCCCATGCGATGCCCTGCAATCCAAGCTGATGTACTACAATTATTTTAATGAGCGCATAATGATAAATGCTGTTGTGTTGTTGTTCTGGAGTCTTCTTCTGCACAAGGGTAGTCATCCGCTCTATGTTTCGGCACATGAAGTATGGAAAATTCATCATTCGCACTCTCGTGAAATGCATCAAAAGTCTGATATGATATGCATAAAGGCGCGAGAATATACCCTCGCAGCTGAAGTATCTAATGATGAGTTTCATTAATGGCGCATAGGACTCCTTCAGAAACCGGAATGGGAATACTCTGCTTAACTGCCTCAAATATCCAGGCCTGATGTAAGGTTCATAATATGCTCTATCCAGCTGTTGTCTCTTATTCCACTCCTCACCAATGTTCGGTATCCCGGTCGCCTCAGAAATAGTCTCTGGTGTCAAGGTGAAGTTCACTCCAGCAAGATTTACATGACCATCACGCAAATGTAGGACAACTAAGCGAACCAACTCTGGATGGTGCTGAATCTGAGATATCATCTCGCAATACCGAAAACATGAATGTTGCTGAAAGCATATCATTGCAAGTGGGCAGGCCTGCAATTGAGCCAAAGAAGTGGGCTCCTCCCTGACGTGCCTGCCACTCTTATGAGACCTCCTCGGTACATTTAGCTCTGTGGTTGAATAACTGTCCTGCTCATATCCCTGCTCACATGATGAATTTGTCTCTGACATGGTGCTAAAAACAAGGTGTTTGACAAGTATATGCTGATATATGTATCGTGAAAACAAGAATTTTAGTGTATGTTTTAATGCCAAATGTGCCACATATATAATAAGGTGCTATGAAGAGATATCACAGTGGGAAAAGGACTGTCAAATGAGATTTAAGTGTGAGGACAGTCACTGTTTGGGGGACTTAGGGATTTGGGGATTTATAGGTAATGGGAAGGAGTGATAGTGATGGGGGGTAGTTTTAGGAACAAGAGTCAATGAAATGGGAATATATAAGTAAAATCAAAGACATAAAGGCAGCCCTTGAGTGCCATGGAAATTAGGATTTTATCAATGAAGGGAAGTGATGGTAAGTGACAGGATTTAAGGGTTTAACACATGGGAATAAAAGGGAATAAGGGATATGGGACAGCGGGAATAGGAGAGGGACTGTGGTATGAGAGTGTGACAGTAGTAGCAGTGATAACAATGATAACAATAACAAGGGCACAAATGAAAATGGAATGAGAGTTTAAGCACCAAAGTTCAAGTTTTAATCACCTCCTTTCAAACCCTTGGGAGCAGATTGCAATATGGGAAGAGGGTTTATTCTTGCACCAATTAAACTCTTTGAATATCTCCTTCAAATGACACCCAACAGGAATGAAACTCAGATAGCAAGCACACACAACTTACTTGGAGGCAAATGAACTGAATTGATTTGAGTTTTGATGAAGGAAGATGAGTTTCGGCCTTTGGGGCTCTGTGCGCCGCGCGCAAGCCCAATGCGCCGCGTTCAATGGGTGCGTCGCGCCCTTAGAAATTTGCACAGTGTATCTCGGCTCAACGCGCCGCACTCTGTGGATGCGCCGCGGCCTATCCCAATGCGTCGCGTTGAACTCAATCACACAATCGGCCCTCCTAAAACACAGTTTCGCTCTTTGAACTCCAATTTCGACTTCTCCCTTAGATTTTCTCAATAACTCTTGTTGCAAATGAATGAATGGCTTTGAGAAATATCTCATATGGACATGGTTTTAATTTTTTCTTCTTCAAAACCCATTTTGTAGTGTTTTTTTGACTTTGGCATTTTTTCATTTAATACAACTTTTGTCTTTTTGTTTCCTCACTGACTTTCTGGAGCTTGAATGATGAAATTGGTTGATTTTTTGCAGGGATGGTGGCATCGAACCTTGGCAAAGGAAAACCAAAGTCTACATGGTGAAGTACAACATGGTGGAAAGATACATTTTATTACAAAAACAAATTTAGACAATTTCTTCTTCAAAACAGAGTTTTGAAGAAGAAACATCCTCGAGCATATTAACGATGAAAATTTTTGAACTGAAAACTTATTGAAAATCTCCTCATGGCCTGCGGGCATTGTTTAACATTTCGAAAGACCAAACCCTAGACCTAGAAACTAAAATGACACTTTTTGACCAAAATAACCATTTATGACTGTAAATGACATGAACTGAACTTTGATGAATTTTGAGAAATTTTGACCAACCCAGCAGGTACAAGCATGAGGGAAAATGAGAAAACAAAGCCCTTCCGTCAGACAATGGCATGCCCCTAACGGAATGCAGATGAATGAGAAGAATTAGACACCTAAACAATGAAATGCAATAAGAGAAATGATCTCTGACGGAGGGATGTAAAGACCGACTCTAACAGAAGGATTCAGAAATTTGTGATGACGTGAGCATGGCTTCAAAGGGCCACTCCATAGTCTTGGAGCAGTAAATGATACTTCCACACATGAGAAATATTTCTAAATATGACAAGAGGGTATTAACACTCCTGTATGGATGGGCCAAACTATGTAAGTTTTGGAAGAAAGAGACATTTCAAAAGGAGGTTGAATTCCATGAACTTCAATCTTGTCTTGAGCAAGAACAACTGCAAGAGAGGCATCATAGGTGGAGTTACAACACTCCAACATGTGAATTTGGAATTAAGAATTTCAAATGGGATAATGATGATGTGATAGATACTTCATTTTATAATTTTACAGCGGTGTCATTGTTGGGAAGCTTAGATCCATATTGGGATTCGCAACTCTTGGTATAATATTCCAAGAACCTCTTCACATGTAAGGTTCTTGATGGGAAAATGGAAGATAGGAGGTATAGAGTGGTTGATGGAGTCATTTAATTTCATGATCAGATATATTTGACTAGAGACTCAAAACTCAAATATAAACTACTATATGGAGCCTATGATATCTTGCTTTCTAATCCCACTAGTTTCATTAGAACCTACTATACTATTATGGAGGGATTCATGTGGGAAGACTTCAAAGAGGAGATGCACAATCATATGAGGAAGTGCATGGATTATTTGAAGGATGATGAGGAACACAAATCTTGGGAAGAGTTATCATCACCACCTCCTTACTCATGGATGATGGGGTATGAGAGGGAGCTCATCCATAAGCCACCTCACTGATTTAAACCAAGTGTATGGTAAAGATTGTATTTTTGAACATCATGACATATTTCTTATATACTTGAATCTTTTTACCACACATGTGTAGGGTATTGCTCCAAGAAGGGGCACTCTTCCTTATTTTCTTTATTATCTACTTGGAGCCATGAGTAATGATGATGTTGATCACTCCCTACGAGATTTTGGGGAGATGATGTATTCTTTTTGGTGTGACTCATTGACACCCAACATCATACACCACTCCAATTGTATGAGGAGAAATATTGGTAAAGAATATGTTTTTGTATCTCATGTTTTTTTTTATTATTACTTGTATTATTTTACCATGTATATGCAGGCCATAGCTCCTAAGAGGAGTGTTATTCCATACAAACTTCATGGCCAAATTTGGGCCACAAACATTTCTGAACATGGCCACTCCCTTAGAGGACAAAGGGAGATAGTGTATCATTGTGGGTGCATTCCAAAAGCACCAAATATATCTCACACCTTCAGCAATGGTGAGATTACATGGGCAGCAAGTAAGTGGTGTGGAAACCACTTACCATATCACTATCTAATGTAGTTAGGATATCTACTACGTTGTTTCCACATGTGGGACTATGATCCACCTCCATCATTGCATTTGATTGTTTATGTATTACTGGTTTTGATCCCACATGATGATGATGCTATTATCTTTGTTAGGGATATGATTGGAGGGATGACACATTGGTTGGATGTGTCCATCGGGAATGGAATTTCCCACATTAATTAATGTTTCAAAAGGAGGATGGAACATTATATGGCTACTACATTGTATCACTTATTTCCTTATGCAAGGGGCCATATGTTTGACTTATGTCTTTGGGAGAAGCCTCTCACATGGGAGGATTTTTGGCAAGACATGTGTTGCTTGAATCATACTCAGCCAACACCTATTATCCTCTACTATTTTCAAGCTTTGAAGAAGCTTATGGTAGCAAGAAGGTGGTTGGGTGGCCACTTATTGTATCATGTTTTGAGTAAGCAAGAAGAAGAATGTTGGTCTCAATGGAGGGACTATTGTCACCATCCAATATATCATATGACACTTAGTCCATGTTTCTTTTGGAGCACATATGGTGATGATACTCTATTCACTATATCCATGGAGGATTGGGCAAGGAGGATCCCTAGAACCAATGAGGGGAATCATGAGGACTATATTGTTGTAGCCTAGGATCAGCAGCTCAAAATATATCATAAATGGAGGGAGAGGCAGCGTAAGTTGAACAATATTACCTCTCATTTTCAGCCATGCAACCCCTACACATTGCATAAGGAGGGGATTGATGACTGTTTCTATGAGCTACAAAGAATGGCTCACTTTGTTTGTATGATAGCATGGAGATTGGAGTTTCTCATTGGGGTTGAAGCACCCAACATTTATCATCTCACATCCCTTAAGGAGGCCAATGGACAATAGATAACTCTTCCTATATATCTCCCACTTCTTCATGATGACATCTATTTTGTTTATTCACCAAAGGCAAACTTGTATTGTTGGGAGGAGACATATCCATTAGATATTTTGCAATGTCCTTATAGTTTCTTGAGGACAAGCAAAATTTTGGAGGGGAGGGCTGTAATATTCCTAACTTAGCCTACAGCTAATGGGAATATTAAAATTTTGTTTAGTCATATTTGTAGGTGAATAAGTGGGTAGGAAGACCCATAAGACTCTTTATTTTGAATAAAACCACTTCTCATGTGAAATTGGATAATATTTTCAGCTGAATAAAGCACCCTCAGGTGTGAATAGGGGCTAAAACATATTGAATGGGTCAACCTCGACCAAATCTACAGCGTTGTCATGGAGGAGTGGCCATCAATGAGGCACAATGCAGTTTTAGATGGAGATTCCTTGTGTGAAAGAGGTGATTTCATTGGAGGTGGTTTTGGGTTTGAAAACTCTTGTCTTATAAAAGGAAGGGGATGGCAGCATTAGAGGGTTGTTGATGATATTATATTTTTCTCAGTATATTGTCTATTTAGACATATCTCATTCTCTTGTTGTTTAGTTGAGAATAATGATGTTTAGCATTGGGTGTTCCTGATCGGGAATCCCACCTCTTCCCATTGAGTAGCTCTAGGGAGAGTTTTTACTACATATTCCACTATCTGGCTGAAGGACAAGCTTCTTCTTCCAACTACAACGCAGATCCTATTTAGGGTTTGGTTGTCTTTGAAAGCTACATCAAGTGGAGGCTAGATCTACTCAGATATAGATCATTTCAGTGCCCTTTTTCAGTGGAGGAGGCTTCTACTCCATTGGGAGGAGTGCATTGGAGTGCTTGGGCATCATTTTCAGATCTTGGCATGTGGCCAACTATATCCTAAACCCTACAACACAGTTTCCCTTCCAGATCTGCGTTATTCTTGTAGGTGTTTTTGCAGGGTATTTTGGCACATCATTTGAAGAGCTGGTTTTCAAGTGTTGGGGATCTGCCCTTCACTTTGGAGATCCATTGAAGGAGATCTATACATTGTACATTTCATATCTGATCTGGATATTTTTGAATGCTTCTGAATATCTGAATATTTTTGCATATCTGCATACTTATATCTTAGATCTACTGCTTGTACATGGTGTTTTTCTCAAAACCCCAAGGGGAATTGAAAGAGGAGCCTCTATAGTGTATGGATCTATTATAGATCTAAATTTTCATGCACTCATATGCTCTAGATCTAAAGTGTAATCAATATTTGTTTGCAGCCCAATAAAATAATGATGTCAAGGCATTTTCAGTTAATACATGCGGTTGTAACACCTCTTTTGAGGGATTTTCTTCTATTGCTGACTTGTATTTCCAAATATGCATCTTATGGGCCTCATTATACATCTATTTTACTATTGTAAATACTTTTGAAAGGTCTCTTTATTGGCCTCCTCCTTTTCTTTGGATGAACTGCGTTATTTTCCTACATATCTTTCTTGTATTGTTGCATTCCCTATTTGGGAATATTACATCTATATAGTAACCAACGACATAATAAGCAGGAAAAATTGCTCACAAAACACACCAAGCCAAAAAACGTACAAAAATGAAAAACACACTTATGTACAAAAGGACATGCATGAGAAACTCATGCATAGTATTTTTTGAGGTACAACCCATTTCTAGGCTGATTCAAAGGATAGCCTTCATATTCAATTAGCTCGTAGGCCATGTTTTTCAAAAAACGCTTAATGATATAGGGCCCATGGCACATGGGTTCAAATTTTCGTGCCCCCAGCTTATCATAGGCTTGGTCATACAAGAGGACTAGGTCTCCTTCTACAAAGGTACGAGGGGAAACTGTCTGATCAAAGTGAGCTTTGACCCGCTTTTTTTGTGCTTCTATAGCTAGAGCAGCAAAGCAGCGAGTTTCATCTAACCTCTCCAAATATAGAAGATGTTCTTCCTCTGGAAAGGTATTAGGCATTAATTCAACAACTATCTTGAGAGAAGGGATTTCGCATTCAATCGAAAGGGTAACTTCCAGACCATAAACAAGATGGAATGGAGGGAATCTGGTTACATCCTTCACCGAGGTTCAGTAAGCCTAGAGAGTTGAAAACAACATGAGATGCCATTTGGATTGTGCATCCCAATCGTATGTTGAAGCATAGTGACTAAAACCTTGTTCATGACTTCAACCTGGCCATTGGCATGAGGGTAGTATGACGTTGAGTTTTCGTGACCCGAACCTGTTACACCATTTTTTGGTCATCTAACGTATTATCATTAGATGGACCTAGGTACACCATGTAAGACCAATTTTACCCCAAGCAAAATTTCTTTCACTATGAAAATAACTTAGTAAACACCTTTATTAAGTTGTTTATGGTCTAAACAGGAAACCCCATGAGGAAATATTAAATAAATATACATTTGTTTGATTTTCCTCAAGGAATAATTAGTTAAACAGTAGTTTAATTAATATTTCTGGTTATATTTAACCCAAAACAAGGAAATTAATTAGATAAATAATTATTTATCTTATTATTTTCTAAGAATAATTGTTTAAATATTATTTAAATAATATTCTTTGTTAAATATGACTAATTCATCCTTAAATAATTAAATAATTCATTATTTATTTGATTATTACTTAACCACATGCTTAAAATGATAAATAAATCATTTATTTACTTATTATTAACAAATAAAGGGATTTGACCCAAGTCAAATTCCTTTTCCCTCCAACAAATATAATAAAATATTCCACAAAAGTTGGATCTTGATTTGGTTAATAATAATTTAATTATGCACCAATATCTAGATTAACTCAATATTTTGTTATAAATAGAAGGGTTTTTCCATTCATTTATCACCTTTTGTTGCCTAAAGATCATTTTGGATCTAAACTTTTGGTCTGACTATTGATCCACCATCATAGTCATATTTTTCTATTTTTGTCTGGGCTTTCTACACCATCAAGAGAGAGAAATTCTAGATCTGAAGTGCTGAGGACTTACAAGAACCCATCCCATTGAGGAGAACAAGGAACACCCTCTTATTTTTTCCTCCCAGGTGCCATTAATACAAAATTCATTTGATATATTCTTGTCTTGTCTATTGGATGCATGGAGTAAATCTTGTTTTTTCTACTGTTTAATGTATTCTAATGCATATATCTGGATTTTTGTAGCATTTATCTTGATCACCTAACTGCAGATCTGAAGATATTAGAATTCATTTCTGTTGTTATGGTTGTTTTTTATGCGCAGCAAAAGTGGTATTTTTTCGTATGCTTGGAATTAAGATTCATACTAAGAACTGGCGACTCCAAACGGGTTTACGATTACGACCTCTGTCGTTTTTCTGATCCTTTCATATCCAGCTGCTTCAAACCCTAGGATATCTCTTCAAAATCTTGTTTTTGCTTTTCATGATGTTGATTTTAACCTATAAAACCCTAAAACGATAAAAATTCTGACTTTCGTGTGTTTTCGGACCTATTGCGCAGGAGACAGACATCAGCCGCAGCTGAGACGACAAATTTTTCTGAAACCTGCCACTGAGAGTGTCGGAAGTGAAGGTCGCACTTTTTTCCCCAAAACCTGCGACTTGGACCTTCAGGGTGCACTTTAAGCCCAAAAACTGCGACCTCTGCTGAAAACAGGTCAGAAACTGTGACCTGAACTTTTTGCAGGGATTTTTCTGAAAGTTTTCTGGGTTTGTCTGAGCCTCTATTCAGGGTTTTCTGACCTTCGTCTCCGCCTATTTTTGACCTGTACTTGTTCTGTTTCACTAAACTAAGTGGTAACCTAGCCCCCTAGGGCTTCAGTACCCTCCACTTTTTGTGGAAGAGTTTTTGCTGTTGCAGGTTTTCTGAAATTTCAGAGTCTTTAGCCAATTTTTCAAATTTGATACTTCGCCGTCAGATCCACTTCAAATCATCTTGTTATCCATCCAAATCACCTCATCTAGATTTTTTTTGGTTTTCCTCTAGGGTGCACTCTGTTTCCCTCTAGGAGATAGCCTTTCGCCACCTTTTTTTTACAACAATTTTTCCTCTGATTTGTTGTTGTTTTCTGCACCACTTTCCAGCAGATTTTGTCTTTAGATCCCTGTCCCTCTTGACCTTAGATATATTAGCTTTTTTAGTGTGTTTTGATTAATTTTTTACTCACCTATAGACTAGTTGTCGAGAGACCCGCCTCCTTGGGTTTAGATTATTGCATTATTAGCTGTTTATTTTCTGTTTTTACAGGCCTATATACTGTCATTTGCAGTTTTATTTACAGCTCTACAACACATTTTTTCTTTTTCTCTACAAATGTCTGGGTTTAAAAATTAAAATTGACACACTTTTACACACACACCCTAAGAGAAAAAGGGCTTGGTTAACACCGCCAAGCAAAGACTCTAAAACATTGAAATCATTTGATCCTGCACCTCTTTGCCCTTGTTTTGACATTGTAATCACTTGATCCTGCAGCTCCCTGCCCTTGTCGGTCTCTTTTTCCTTTGTGTCGTGTTTGTGTCATCACCATTGCGCCACCAAGGCATTTATCCTAGAGACTTCTTGGCCTTCATCCTCATTTTTCGGCAAAAAGACTTACTCCTCTGCGTAGGGTTCGAGTTAGTCCCCCACCGAGTCTGCACACCGACTCTTCTTCTGGTCCTTTGGGTTCTCCTTCTCATTCCGCCTTCGATTCTCCTCCTGACACCTTCACCATGTCTGGTGCAGGACCTGTTGCTGGGGGAAACCCTGGCCCTCAGGCTGGAAATACCACTAGTGGGACCACAACGGACACTACCCCGGCTGCAACCTTGCTCCCTTTCATGGCAAGCCTCAACCTCCCCGATTTTGACCTGTTGATAAACAACCCTATACACCATGACACTAGTTGGCCTGCTATGCCAACAAATCTCCCTTCATACATCCCAAAGTTTGAAGGCCTTGCTGGAGAAGATCCTTCAAATCATATCTGATCTTTCCACATGTGGTGTTCGTCTAACTCCATTACCAACGACTCTATCCATCTTCATTTGTTCCAATGAATGCTTACAGGTGAAGCTTCTAAGTGGTATGTTGATCAGGCCCCTTCCTCCCATACCACCTTTGCGACTCTTGCCCGGGATTTTTTGTCTTATTTCCAAATTCCCCTTCGTTACGACACTGGTACCGAACTCTTGAACTCTTTCCATCAATCGTCTGCAACCCGCCTATCCACCATTTGAAGACCTTCAAAGACCGTGTCTACATGGACTGGTTCCTTAGATGTCTCTTGCTGCCTATCGAGAAAGATGTTGCATCACACTTTCCTCAAATCGAAGAAGCTGCTCTCCAAATTGCATTAAAATATGACTTGATCTACGCTCAGTCAGGTTATGTTTATACCGTTCTACCTGATCTTCCTAGACCTAGTGGTGCCAACGCACTGAGGGCATCTCACGCCGCCGACGGTATCGTTGGAGCTCTCTTTAATCCGTATGCTCAAGCTCCCATGGGCTATGGTTCTCCTTAGGGAGGGGCCAACACCTCCTGCATTTTTCCCCCTCCAGGTAGCACGTATCCAGGATACGACATGCCTCCTATTTTTTCCCAACCTCCTGTTTACCACACTGCTACCCAACCTCCTTATTATCTGTATCCATAGCCTGGTTCTCCAACTCCTCCAACATTAGCACCTCCTCCTCCCTTTCCTTCTCAACCCTCGCAACAGCAACCACTGCCCGCTCCGGGGTAGGTGTACGCACAGCAGGGCACAACTAATCCTCCTCCCTCAAAAAGGAAGAGGAAAGGCACTCAAAATCAAGCTGCCCCTGGTAATCCTAGACCTAATCAAGGTAATGCTCCTAACACTACAAACCAACAACAAGGAACTCATCCCAAGCAGGATAGGCCCCTTCGTACGAACAAGCCCTATTCTTGTTGTGGTGTTTATGGTCATTATATGCATGATTTTCCTCTTCTGCCACAGATGCGACAGCTATGGGAATCTCAAGCAACATTGAGAGGGAAGAAATTCGTCCCTTCCGTTCCTCCCAGTCCTGCTCCTAGTCAACCGGCTATACTTACGGATCCTTTCCCTCAGCAAGGATTTGTGGCTACCCAACCACCTGAAGGTCAGGTGGCCACTCAACCTTTTCCATCTGGTTCCCCCGATTACCAGATTCTCATGATGTCCTCTAATCAGCCTTCTGAATCATCTTCTCCTGGCCCCTCACCTTCAGCTGGTACTCATGAGCACCTTTATCCTCCTGGAACGGTTCCTCCAGGTCTTAACCATCTTGGAGCTGTCCCGCCTGGTCATTACCCCTCCGGTCAGATACCATTCCTAGCTCCCCCACCAAGAGTGTACACGGTACCTGTTATGGCCACCCTCTCTCTTCCTAACCTGACCCTTGGGATTCCCATCTGGTACCTCGATCCTCCAGCCGCTACCCCACCTTATCAACCCAAACCTTATCTTTCTTTGACCCCGGTTCAACCAGTCCCCATGACTTCTCCCGCTGTAACAGTGCCTCATTCACCACAACATGAACCATCTCCTATTGTGACCACTTCGAGTAAGAAGGGAAAAGCTTGCAAGGGGGCATCAAAGGACAAGCTTTTCCCAACAAACCCTGCCCCTTCTCAGCCTCCAAAGCGTACCATCCAGTGTGCTTTGTGTGATGTTTTCGGCCACGCCACTCATACTTGTTCGAAGTTGCCTCACCTTAAGTCCATGGTCAATGAGACGTTTCCGGAATATGATATCCCAAAGGTATATGTCACTATACCTGATTTAATCCTGAAACTCAAACCATTGCGCACAAATCACCCTTGTGCTTTGTGTGATTTCCATGGCCACTACACTCACCTCTGTCCTTTCCTCGAAGAGTATAGTTCCTCTTTAGAAGCCTTGCGCCAATTCGAGGCCAAGCACAATGAGTCCACTGCTCCCTTATTTGTGCATCTTGCTTCAGAAACACTAGAGGACACAAATGCTCCCATTGAAATTCCCCCTTATGATGTCAAGATAATGGAGCCTTGGTCCTCCATCTGCTATCTATCATCATCCATGAGACCCTCGATGGATGTCCCCTTAGAGACTCTCCCTGATGTATGCCTGACCTCCCTTCAACGATCACCCTGGGCTCAACATCGGTAGATCCTTTATCTGATTACTCTTCTGTCATCACTTGTGACGATGTGCATGTGAACCTCTCTTCTCATGATCATGAGTCAGGTAGCTTCGCCACGTCAAGTGGTATTTCTTCCAGCAATCACCCCATCCTCTATTACGATGACATTGTGGAAGTAGTCACCACCCCTGACTTTATCTATCCCCCCTTACATCGAATCCATACATCCGAACCAAAAACACCTTGTGGCCATTACATGGACACCCAATGTTCGGGTAAGGGGGCACTCATAGCTGCGAATCCAGGAGAATAAATTCTCCACAACCCTCCGAGTGTATCTGATCATGTCGGATTTAGTACCATTATTCTTCTACATTTAGAAGAACCTCTAGAGTCCCATATCACTTCAGATCACTCTAGGGATGATACCCCCCATCATTCCTTCATATTAAAAAAACAACCCAGTACTTTTGACATCGTTGTTGACCAACCTATGAGTTTTCTGGGAGAGCACCAGTTCATTATCCAAAAATCCTCTCTTTTGGATAGTTACACCATGTATGCCAATCTAGAAACTTAAAGTCCATTTGTTTCATATATGAAATACCAAAAAAGATTGGTAATCCTCCATTCCCTTTCTCAAACTGCATAACCATAATGAAAACAAATGGCACACCACATCATTAAAAGGTTTTTAGATTCCCCTTTTTCTAAAAACATTTTGGCATAACCACAACATGCTTAGGGGCCCCCATGCCCCTCAACCATAAAAATCCCACATCTCAACCAAATACAGCACTGAAACCCCCTTTCTCTGATAGGTCACAATTTTTAGGTCATTTCCTAGGACAGGTTGCAACTTTCTACCCAGTACCTGCTACCCAGGTCGCAGAACAGACCCCAAAAAAGTGCGACCTGGCATGTTCATGAGCTCTGGGTACCTAAACTAAACTTTCAATCCACTGAAATGAAAAAGTAGTATTAGGCCTCTTACCTAAAACTGACGGATCTCAAATTCCAACGGTTAGTTTTTCTGCTACAATCGCTGCAAGATTTAGGGCCTTCTCTCCTCACTACATTCACCACAGCTCCACCTGCAAATGAGTGAATTTGGAGGGAAAATGCCTTATTAAAATAAAACTCTTGATTTTTCTTTCGCGTACCACGACCCAACCGTAGCTTAGTTTGACGAACCATCTATACCTTTGGAAATTTCCCACTAAACCCTCAAATGGGTATCTGTTAGTTTTGAGTGGCTTGATACTCCACCAGGACACATTTTTTCCATGAAGCATCACTTCACCCTTCCTCAAAATTGAACTTCTTCACTTGAAACACTCGTACTGGGGGCACCACTTTTCCTCCATACTGGTCCACGCTCGTGTCGACTTTTGTCATGAGTTACCATATTGTACTCATGTTTGTATGGTCCCTAGTAGACCTTTTTTGTGTGGTAGCACCATTGAGTAACCCTTGTTAGAGCATCCGAGTTGAGTCATCATTGCATTCATGGAGTCTATCCCGAGTCCTTTTTCATCCCCCTTGTTAGCCACCTGTAAAATTTGATTATCCCAAAAGGTGGCTAAATCTATTTTTGAGCCATCAAGGAACAATTTTTTTCACTAAAAACTGTTGGCTCTTGAAGACTTTTCGAAGGCCTCATACCTCTGTCCAAACCTTCACTACTGTTCCCATCTTCAAAAACTCTGAAATCTTGTTGTTCCCATCTTCAAGTACTGCTGCAAGCTTCTTTTTCCCTTTCCTTCTCTTCAAGAGCTAACCTCATTTTCTACCCCTTCATTTCCCATGAAAATCCCTCTGCATGTTTCTCCCCCTCCCACGTCATAAAAACCCTTGATAAGGTTCTGAGACCCCTTCTTAGCCTTATCAAAACCTTCATTTCCTTCCAAAATCCTTGAAAAACTGTTAAAATGCATATTCTCTATGTATAGGACTTAAGCCCCTTCGGCCAAGTCCCTAACCCTTTTTATCCATGCACCCTGGTGCCAGAACCTGGCGCTGAGCCAGTCGGGCGCTTATCCGTTAAACAAATATTTCGTCCCGAAAAAATTAAAACCTTTGTTTTAAATTTTAAAAACTTTGGGTTTTAATTTATTTTACATTTATCCGCCGGTATAATTTTCAAGCCATTCCGCACCGTCGATCTGATTTGCAGATCGGACGGTGTGGAGTTCGTCTCCCGTGGTCCCCATCGTCATAAGCCGATTGCCCAAAACCGGTGGTATCCATCGCACTGCCCTTGGGCGAAAGGTTGTTTTCCCCCGATCGCCAGCGATTCCATACACTTTCCGCCACGCGTCCCTTGTACTGTTTGTAAAATCATCGTCCATCGCGCGTTATCGTTCGGACGAGGATGTCGAGCGATATCACCGTGGACTGTCTGATCTAAAGCCACCCCATCCGACGGTTGTCGCTCGATGAAGATTCCCGCCACTTAATGTGGTCCCGGCGCGACGTTAAGTCATTTCTCGCCGTCGATCTGATCTGCAGATCGACGGTTCAGATTTCGTTCCCCAGATTCGATTGCTCGGTCAACGATTCTCTGTTTTTGACTTCCCCTTTCGCTCCCGACCATGGATCTCTGCATGATCGATGGCCCTGATCTAATATTTCTTCCGCCCATTCTATAATTCCCCTGATTAATCCCGACCGTTGGATGATGCCATCCAATGGCCCCGCTCCTTCCACACGTCCTCTGAAGCAGTCAAACTATATACGCAGGATTTCATAACTTTTTTTGTATTTTGCAGGGTTTAATGTTTTTCCGCCATACTGAGGAAAATTCGCAGGCTAAGGATGACGATCCTCTTGCTTTCGTTTCATCAGGGAAATCATTCGCAGGGGTTTTTCAATCTCACGTATCATCAGTGTTTTGTGAGGCATCGATGCTGTTTCATCTCTGCGCAGCCCTGCATATTAGCGAGAAAACCATGGACTTGGCACAGGCAAAGAGTATCAGAAGCGAAGACCAGAATTAACCAGAATAGAGGATTAAAGGAAAGATTGGTGGGGATTACGTCTAAGATGCTTATCAAAAGCCTAATCCCCAAATAAAACACAGTTTACAAAAAACCTAAAGTGTTTTATCAAGCAGGAATGCTTCCACCGCCACAATCTGAGGCAAATCGTTTCCTCTTAGCTACCACAGTGCCACCTATTCCTCAAAGTACTCAATCATAGGTAGAATTTATTGATCAGAACCGGATATCTACCTCACAACACAATCGAAGAGGAAACCCTGCCAAGGAAATTAATGATAAACATCTGCAGAGTCACTTCGACGCTACACAGAGCCTCAAAGGTCAACAAAATATCCCACAGAGCTTAATCTTTATGTAAAAACCTTTAATACAGAGGATACATATGTAAGATTCTTCATTGAGCCCCTCAAAGGCCCAGAAACCATTAAGACTGTATTAATTGTAATTGAGATATTTTATCAGATCTCACCTCCTCATCCTTCTATAAATACTTCTGCAGAAGATGAGTGAGGGGTTGGTTGCAGAACTTTGATATACACTTGAGCTAAAACTTCTGATTGTACATAGTATTCACTGGCTCTTGGAGCTCTGCTGGTGATAGATAGGTTAGGCTGAGATGTATAGACTGTTGCTAACCTAAAGCACTGGACTTAAAGCTGTAACTGGTTTGAAGCATCAATACAAGCTGATTTATGGGATCCTGGTCTATGTTGATGGCTATGTTTTCCTTATTGTAACCTGTTATTTTGTTTCTGTTTCCATCTGTGTTTCATATTCTCTTATAAATAACAGCATGCATAGAGTTAAGACCTACTGTACATCAGTAACCTTCTCTGACTGAAAATCTTTATCTGAATGTTTTCTTCTATCTGTGTTATTTAGGATGAATTAATTCAGTTTAAGCATAGGAATGCTGGCGTTCCCTCGTCTTATTGTCTTAGATGAATGTTATCCTTAGATGTTATTTTCAGTATACGTTTCGTGAAGATGAACTGAGGAAGATATGGTGAGCCCTGGTCCCAGTTTTTTCCCCACAAGCTATCTGGATGTTTCTCTTGGAATGTGTTAAAATTTGGCTATTTTCAAAGTACTTACCAGATCTTAGGCCATTCTGTTGTTATCTTAGTATTTGTCTTGAAAGTAACCAAGTAAAGCAGAGCTAGAAGAGGATTTGTGGTGAGCCCGGCCCGCTAGTTTCTAATCCAAAAGTTGCCTTCAAGTTTCCCTCTGTTTTGAAATGTTTTCTATTGAAAGTGTATCAAAGGCTGGCTAGTTTCAAAGTACTTACCAGATTCTAGTTTACTTTTATGTTTTTCTTGAGTCCATGTCAAAGTCTGGCTAGTTTCAAAGTACTTACCAGATCCTGGGCTGCTCTTGTTTCTACATCTATTCATTTCTCCTTCTTAGTGTATCATTCCATTCCATAAATCAATCTTAAAAGAGATCCTTAGACATAGATGACTTGCCCCATGGACCACTCTTGCTTCTTGCTGTTCCAATTAAACCCTATTATGACTCCATAGCCCAATGGACTAAAACTTGCAATTATCTACCTTTTGGCCGAAGCTTACTCTGATTGCTTGCAACTTCTCACCTTTGAAACTCTTTGCACTTAGGACTTTCCGCCTTAAACTAAAATCATGCTCAAACATCCAAAAACAAACAAAACCCTTGGCCTTCATAACTAGCCTAATATCATAACCCCAAACTTCAAAGACAAATCCATCTTTGTACATATTGGAGAGATCCCTCTCCGGATTCAGGGGGGCTAGATCCTAGAATCCCAAAGTTGGTTGAAACGATGTTGTTTCTGTAATTGGACTCTGCCAATCTTGCTAATAAATTACAGGGACCTAACACCTCTATAGTCCTCCATCCTTCATTTCTTGGTCCCTCTCTCGTGTCACACCCTATGGCTTTCAGTCCCACTATCCCCTTTCCCTCACGATATTTTGTTAGTCACTGCCAGGTCATCCATGCCATTTATGCTCTAACAAGGGAAGTCTTATGTTCACTACTCAGTCCCCCCCATTTCATCATCATCATTGGGGTCAATCTGTCAGTCACTCTACTATTTTCTCTTGTGCCTTAGTTGCGTATCCCTTATTGCCTCACCTATGGCGGACCTATTTCTGTCGACATCAGCTCATTCATTCCAGAAGATAGGTTTAGAGGGTGGTGTACCTTGGTTCCAGCTTCCACTCTTGTTCAGTGCCTCAGATCAGGCAAAGGGACTCCTTATTTCCATTTGACTTGATTTTTTCTCAGCTCTAGCTCCTTTCAGTGTGATCGAGATCCGTATACTCAATGGTTCAGTGATGTAGCAGCTAACATTGGTGATTCCCGGGTGTGTGTGAGATGTCTCAGCCCTCATGAGGGGGTGGCCCTACAGGTAGCCCCCCACACACTCAGATGACCTCGTCATTACAACCTTCGATGCAGCTCCATACATTTGATGATGTCGGCCTCAGCCGCTTGTAACATCGTTTTGATTGCATGTATCAGTCAGATTTTCAAAGCCCTTTCCTGTTTTCAAGGGCATCTGGGTTGCATTTTTATCTCATGTACTCAGATATCATTGTACAAGTCCTGGCCGTTATCCTAGGCACAATATGTATGTGGGATTCATTATTGTGTTGTTTATATTGCTCATGTTTATGCCAGCATGTGTTATATTGGCCAGTGCCGTGGTTTTCCGGATGCCTTATTGTTTGTACTTTGCCTCGATAGGCATAGGTATGCCTCCTCCGCCGCTTATAGCATAGGTACTCATGCTTCAAAGAGACTTGTTGTACCTATAAGTCTCGCCTCCTTAAGGACTAGTTATTTTAGCACTTTGGTCTACCTTACACTTCTCTCTCTTTGACTTCCCCTTCGATGTCTAGTGATTGAGTTCTTACAACGTACTTCGATCATACGATTAGCTCCTAACACTCGCATGCTGGGGGGAAATCTGTTACACCATTTTTTGGTCATCTAACCTATTATCATTAGATGGACCCAGGTACACCATGTAAGACCAATTTTACCCCAAGTAAAATTGCTTTCACTATGAAAATAACTTAGTAAACCACCTTTATTAAGTTGTTTATGGTCTAAACAGGAAACCCCATGAGGAAATATTAAATAACTATATATTTGTTTGATTTTCCTCAAGGAATAATTAGTTAAATAGTAGTTTAATTAATATTTCTAGTTATATTTAACCCAAAACAAGGAAATTAATTAGATAAATCATTATTTATCTTATTATTTTCTAAGAATAATTGTTTAAATCTTATTTAAATAATATTCTTTGTTAAATATGACTAATTCATCCTTAAATAATTAAATAAATCATTATTTATTTGATTATTACTCAACCACATCCTTAAAATGATAAATAAATCATTTATTTATTTATTATTTACAAATAAAGGGATTTGACCCAAGTCAAATTCCTTTTCCCTCCAAGAAATATAATAAAATATTCCATAAAAGTTGGATCTTGATTTGGTTAATAATATTTTAATTATGCACCAATATCTAGACTAACTCAATATTTTGTTATAAATAGAAGAGTTTTCCCATTCATTTGTCACCTTTTGTTGCCTAAAGATCACTCTGGATCTCAACTCTTGGTCTGGCTATTGATTCACCATCATAGCCATACTTTTCCATTTTTGACTGAATTTTCTACACCATCAAGAGAGAGGAATTCTAAATCTGAAGTGCTGAGGACTTACAAGAACCCATCCCATTGAGGAGAACTGGGAACAACCTCTTGTGTTTTCCTCCCAGGTGCCATTAATACAAAATTCATTTGATATATTCTTGTCTTGTCTATTGGATGCATGGAGTAAATCTTATTTTTTCTACTGTTTAATGTCTTCTAATGCATAGATCTAGATTTTTGCATCATTTATCTTGATCACCTAACTGCAGATCTGAAGATATTAGTAGTCATTTATGTTGTTAGGGTTATTTGTTATGCGCAGCTAAAGTGGTCTTTTTTTGTACGCTTGGAATTAAGATTCATACTAATAGGACCCAACTTAGAAGTCAACTCAGCCATCATGTAATGGCGAAAATGAGAGCCATGATCAATGAAAATGGCTTGAGGGACACCAAACCTGGTAATCACATGATTGAAAATAAATTGTGCAGCTGTCTTACCGTCAACTGTGAGTATAGGCATTGCTTCGACCCATTTAGTGAAGTATTCCATGGCTATGATAATATAAGCATGCCCCCCAACCGAGTGAGGGTTACATGTCATAAAATCAATGCCCCACTTAGCAAAGGAACCAACGGTAATGACATGATGAAGGTGAGAAGGTGGTGCACACATCTTACACTAGTAAATCTAACAATCGTGACATTGACGGACAATGACAATACAGTATTTGAAAATGGTAGGCCAGAAATATCCAGCATGAAGGATTTTTTGTGCAGCAGCATACACAGACATGTGACCACCACATGCACCAGAATGGTAGTCATTGAGAAATTTTTCAACTTCCCCAAGGGTTAAACACCGGTGAAGAATTGAATCAACTCTGATGCGGTATAGAGTATCTCCAACTATGCAATAAGGTTGCAGATGATGATGGATGCGTCGACGAGCATCCTTCGTCAAATCAGACCGAAAGGTGGAATTCTGGAGATAAAAGATGATATCATCGTACCACATATCAAGGGTGCTAACTAGAAAAAGAGTGTCATCTAAAATGCGTTCCTCAAAACCAGAGGGAGTTGAGGTAGAAGGTAAAGAGCAGATCAAATTGGAAAAAACTGGTGACTTCTTTGATTTGGCGGTAGTGAACTCCAAATATAACTCTTGGAGGATAACTATCCACTTTGATTATCCCCCCCTGCAATTTTCGAGTCAATATATAGGTCATGGGGTTGCAATCATAAATCACGGTTACTGTGCGAAGTAGAATATAATGGCGAAAAATTTGGACGATCTGAACAACAACCAATGCCAATCTCTCAACATGTGCGTAACGTTTTTTTGGTATCGAGAAGAATGCATCTCAAATAATAAATGACGTGCCCATCACCATCGTCGTCTTCCCCTACCAGAACCATGGAAATAGTGCTAAATGCGGTAGCCAAATAGAGGGAATAGTCACGATGATAATTGGGTGGACACAGAGGAGGAGAATTGATAAGCAACGTCTTCAGCACATCGAAATATTTCTAGGAAAACTCATCCTAGAGGAATGGGATGCCTTGTTTAAGCAACCGTGTGAATCCTTTGGCTACTTTATCATAGTTCAATATAAAACGACACAGGAAATTAGCTTTCCCTTGAAAACTCTGCAACTGATGTAAAGAGTAAGGAGAGGGGAGATTAACAATAGCTTCAACCTTAAGAGGGTCAAGAAAAATTCCATATTTAGAAACGGTAAACCCAAGGAGTCTACTGGAATCAATGCAAAAGACAAATTAATGTGGATTGAGCTGAATGTTGTAACGTCTACAGTGAAGAAATATTTGACAAAGGTGAGTCGGATGATCCTTATGCTTAGCGGAATGAGCTGGAAGGTCATCCAGGTAAGGTTGAACAATGTTATTAATATCATGGAAAGCGTATGACATTGCTCGTTGGAAAGTAGCACCAACATTATTTAGGCCAAAAGGGAGCTTCCTGTATGCGAAGGTGCCCCATGGAAAAATGAAGGCGGTCTCGTGTTGATCAGTCAATAGGATATTGATCTGGTTGTACCCAGAGAACCCGTCCATAAGGTAAAATATCTCACTCCCAGTACATTCGTCAATGATCTGGTCGATGAAAGGAGTAGGATAGTTATCCTTAAGACAAGCATGGTTAATGTCGCGGTAATCCACATAGAATCGACTAGTACCCTTATTTTTATCCGCAGGGACAATTTTAGAGACCCAATCTGTCAAGGGGATCAGATAAATGAAGCCAGCTTTGAGAATTTTTTCAACTTCTCCCTTTATGGTCATGATCTTTCTAGGGTGCACAGGACAAAGACATTGGCGAACAGGCTTCGCGTCTGGATAAGTAGGGATCTTGTGCATGACTATACTCAGATCAATGTCAGGCATTTCTTCGTAGGACCAAGCAAAAACGTCTCAAAACTCTCGGAAGAGACTAGTATGGACCTTGATCTCATCAGGAGAATAGTTCACCCCAATATGGATGTTCTCGAAAATCCCTATTTTAACGGAGATGTAAATAGGCATCGTCTGCGTAATGTTTCTCATGTTACCTTCCACGAAAAATTCATGTGTTAAGATGGGCATTTGAAGCGGATGGGAAAGGGCTTGGGAAGCAAAATTCTCAAGACAAGTAGACATGGCCCCAAGGCTAGGCACAAAGGAGGAACGATGATGACTATCATCCCAGGGAGGATCCTTGAGAGACATGGTTTCCATGATGGCCTCATCAGTGGGAAATATCTCACTCAAGGGATAAGGAGAATCCGAAGAGCCGAGCCAAGAGGATTGAGAATACGTGTCGAGAGACACACTCAAAGGAGTATGATCAGAGGGAGGAGGAGCCGAATCTGAGATAACTTCACAATAAGAAATTTCGATTAGGCTTAATGGCATCACGTCACCAAATGAATCAACCTACTCAGGCAAAGGGATGATCCACAGATTAGAAGACGTGGAGATCATGTTAACCTAAGCAGCGTTGGGCAGAGGAAGAGAAAAAAGACCCATAAGGGTGGGATATTTGAAAAGTCCTGGTCCCATGGTCTCATAAGGCGTAGGAATACAATATACATATGGAATGTTGCTCTCGGAGGAGGTGGAAGTGAAGAAGGACAGCTGATCGACAGTGATGATATTTCCTTTGTGCGGAAATCGAAGAACACGAAAGAGAGTGGACAGGATGCATAGCATAACATGAGTCCAACTGTGACCAAGGAGAAGATTATAATTGAGCTTCACGTCAATGACTTCAACCTCAACATTAACTATTTTCCCTTCAAACGTTATAGTTAAGCTGGTGAGAACTCGAAGAGGGCGATATTATCTTTTGTTGAAATATTCTAAAGCATTTGGAGATTGATTAAGGGCTCGAGAACCAATGGCCTTCCAACATGAAACGAACATGATGCAAGTAGATTCATCCTCGTCCATGACCACTCGATGGATATTATTTCCATTAATCCCAACTTGGATAATTAGTGCAAGCTAGTGAGGGAGACGCAGAAAGAAATTTTCCAAATCGAAAGTGATAAGGCTGGAATCGGTGGGGTCAACCCCTCCGATGGTGGATATAAAAACCTTCTTTTGTGACGAACAGCTCTAAAGTACTTCCAACGCAAACATAGCAGATGGCACCTGAGCCAAATCCTCAAAAATACTATAATACTAAGCGGCATGTGTGTTTGGGTTATAGGAAGAATTACGGAGTACGCCTCTAGAAGGTGGTCATACAACAGGCTCAGGACTGGGCCTTTCAATGTGAAGAGGGCTAGAAGCAGGCAAGGGAAGAGGACCATATGTGATCTCTTTCCCTACTGCCTGACATGGTTCAGTATAGTATTTCGATCTGGTAGAAATAGAGATGGGTGCAGCACCATTCATCATGAAAACCTGAGAACCAAAAGGTGTGATCCTTCAATCCTTGTCTTCATACCTTGCGCTTCCATGTTGGTGACGATGTTAATGTGTTTGCACAAAGATCAAACAAATGGTAACAACATAAAATCATATATATTCATCTACAAATATTCAACTAGTCAAGGAGAGATAAACACTTTTTATATAAATGGAAACAAAGTTGGAACCAGAAAACAGTCATGTATTATTGATAGAGAAAAAGAAGTTTACAACCTTATGCCTTGATGTTGCAGTTCTCCTTTGACGGGTTCAGTCGGGCACGTCTCAAGCATTCGTTCGGGATTGGACTCGATGAAAAAATGGGCCTAAACTCTCTCTCAACAATGGATTATTCTCTACCTTCTTCTACACACCAGCTATAGTAATGATTGTTCAGCTAGTTGAATCAATGTCAGGAGGAAGAATTTATAGGAGAGAAGGAGGTGGTTTGGGATCCCACATAAGGTGGAGGAAAGGTCTATCCATTTGGGGAGTTGCACAATTGTAGGAACCAACAAGCCAAAGGGAGAAACTCAACGTGATTTAGTCGAACAAACCATAATGACTCTGCTCAGGAAGTTTTTAAGCATGGAAACTTCATTTCTATTTTTAAAAAATTTCCAAAAATAGCTCGGCGCGGGTGCCCTTCTGATACAGAGCGCCAAAGGGCACAGGGCTCAGTGTTAATTTCTTCATGGGTGCGAGGCCATAACTGCCTACCAGCGCTTACCCAAAATCATATGTTTTTTAAGGTCTGCATGAGGAATGAGCAACAGAGAATATTTTCTTGACATGCCAAAGGATGCAATGACATTTATGGCAATGTATGATAGTACACAAAAGTCACTAAAATGGTCCTCCAATTTTTCGGGATGGGGTTTGTAGGGACGGTGAAAAAATATTGTGTAACACTAGGAAATGGGGTGATCAATCTCTCCTACTCCTGGATATGCTATGATAGCTCCGAGCATGATACATGAGGCATCCACATGTACATGAAACACCTTTGACCAATCTAGGAAGACCGGGATGGGTGTAGTGACCATATTTTTCTTCAGTAGCTCAAAACTCTTCTGACAATCCTCATCCCAGCAGAACATTTCATCCTTCTTGAGAAAATTTTCCATGGGTGTAATTATCAGCACATAACCCTAAATAAAATTCCTATAATACCTAGTATGCCCCAATATTGAGCACAACTACTTAAAATTCTAAGGTATCTCCAAATTAACTGTGAATGCATTCTTAGCAGGATCTACCATCAATCCCTGCTGGCAGACAATGTGTCCCAACTATCCCAAATGGTACACAGAAGATACACTTCTTCAAATTCAAGGAAATTTGATACTTCCTATAGGTATCTAGCATTAAGCGCAGATTTTAAGCATGCTTCTTCAATAGCCTGAATATAGTCGAATCATAAAAATATACCTCCAAAAAATTGTGGATGAATTCTTTAAAATTAGCAACTACCATGCGCGAAAAAATGGCAGGAGAATTATTCAACCCAAAGGGCATGACTGTATATTGGAAAGAACCCCATTCAGTAGCAAAGGTGGTCTTACTCCAATCTTCTAGCGCAATCCGGATCTAATGATATCCTGAAAACCATTATGTGAAGGAATATTCTTCTTGGCCTCCAACATTATCCAAGATTTCATCAGAGAATGGAGTTGGGAATGGATCATGCACACAATCATCATTCATTTTGCGCAGATCTACACAGATCCTGATTTCTCACTTGGTCTTCTTATCTTGCACAACCATTGGACTTACCTAGTCAGACTCTTCTACAAGTTCAATGATCCCTCCAGCAACCATTTTTTCCAACTCTTCTTTCACCTTTTGTTTATATCTTGGTTCAGCCTGTGTGGTTGTTGTTTCATTGGGCGTGCATCAGGCTTCAATGTGATTTTCATAAATCCAAGTTCCCCAAAGATTCCTTTCAGCTTTGAAAACTTTGTAGGCAATAGATCTTGATATTTTGTTAGCAACTCAGCAACCTTGTCTATTGTATCATCATCTGAGTAGTCTCCAATATTTTCCAACTTAGGTTGTTCATCATATCCAATATTCACCTCCCTTATTCACCACTGCGAGGTGATGAAGCATCACTTTTTCTTCTTATTTCTCCCATATTTAATGAGCTTCATACATCATGTCCACCATCTTGGACATCCTGAGCATGGCCTTGTACATGTATTTTCCCTCCTCCATTGTTGCACGTTCAATCGTTGTTCACGCTCGCAATTCGCATCAGCAAGAAGACCGCTCTGATACCACTTGATCTGGGTCCGTCAGCTATCAGATTTACCCATGATCTTTTGCTTTTGTGATGTTGTTATAATTTCATTTTAAAATAGAATAAAATAACACATGTGAATGTTTTAAAGAAGAGAAACAAGAAAACCATCAGCAACATAAAAACATGAGACGTTGATAATGAATTTCACCCAATGTGGGCTACGTCTCCGGCCTCAGTGTCAAAATGGGGTAGGCCAATTCATAAAGTGATGGAAATGGGAAGATGTACATGGATGATGTTCATACAAGGATGTTCCCTCAACATGAGTGGCTTGTCACTCCACGAGACATTCTGCTACAGGAACTCTCACTCACAATGGACCTCCTATCAGCACGACATAATCTCTTTAAATTCTAAATCTTCCAGGAAATCACATGAGAATTTTTGGAACCGACGCGTTTCGAACTACCAGCTGTAGTTCATCCTGATGATGAACTACAGTTGGTGAATCAACGCTCGATCAAGTGTTCTGAAGATTTTAGGGCCCCAAAATGTTATGGATCACAAAAGCTTGCACTCTCAAACGACATAATCTCATATGAAGCAAAAACAAGATCCTGCAACATGCATCAAGCAAGGATCTAGAATTCATAATACATCTCATAGCAAAAAGAGGCACATAATAAAACTGCATATACCTCAACCCCTGAAGTTGGCTGAAGAAGTAGATGGTCAGCTGTTGAATCTGGCTGCACCGTCAAATTCGTGGGGTCAAGGGGCATAGAATCAACTATACACACTGAAAAATCTGACACTGTCATCCCAATCTGGAAAATGGCCAAAATATGGGAAGCTTTGTAGCTGAAATGGACGTCACCATTGAGATCTTGTCACCGAGAGGTATAAAATCAACATAACGTTTGTCGAAAATGGACTCCAGCAAGTTTTGGCCTCAATGAATCTTTTCAATGCCCTCAAGATTCCCTAAGATTCTGTTCTATAGGGAATCTCCAAATCTGCTGCTTAGATGGCCATTTGGCTTTACCGCTACATTCCCTATGAAATTCTGGTTAAAATGAATGTAAAATTCATATCATTCTGACAAAGTGGAAATTTTACCTCTAGAGAATCTTTCAGAAATCAAAGGAAAATTCCCTGTAAAAATTATTTTTCTTGAAAAGCGTGCCAACATGGTTCCGCCCCTCGTTTGGGCTTAGTGTTCCACTGGTCCGTCTCTGCTAGTTCTCCCTTGCTTCTACTCTGCATCCTCTCCTTGGGCAAATGAAAAAAATGCGGCATTTAACTATTAAACTAGGCAGATTTTACAATGAATGGGTTGTTGGGTCGTTGGTTTAAAGGCCCACTTGGGCACGTGAGGCCTTGGGTCAAACCCCATCCACACCATATTACATTTTAACCCACCCCATAACTGGTCTTGGCGGTTAACATAAATGTGTTGGTTATAACAAACCAATGGTTAACATTTAATTTTGGAGTCGTTGTATTAAATGGGGCGCGTTATAGTTTGAATGATATATATTTTTTAAACTGTAAAATTTTAATTTTTGTTTTAATGGTTATTTTTATTTTAATTAATATTTGAGTTTCGTTTGAATCCACTGTTTGTGAGACTTTCTGATGGGGGCTGACCACATGGATCGGGCGGGTTCGAGCCCCGCTGGTCTTGGCGTATATGGCGGTGGTACCTCATTGCTTATGATGAAGTTTCGTGTTGGGTGGGATCCACTCCACGCGGCCCTGACCACGTGGGTCGGGTAGGTTAAAGCCTCACCGGTATCGGCATATATGGCGGCGACACCTCATCGCTTATGGTGGAGTTTCGTTTTGGGCGGGGTCCGCTCCATGCGGCCCTAACCCAAATTTGTATATATATGTCATATATATGACCGTTGTGGGTGGAGGGTGCAGTGAGGGTCATGGCCCACCACCCATAATTTTTAATTTTGTTATAATATGGTATGACGGGGGTGGCGGGGGTCATGATCCGCCACGCCATTTTTTTAATATTTTTTGTTTCTTTAAAACGAATTGTTTATTTTTTATTTTAAATAAAATAAGGGTCATTGGGAAAATTAAAGAGACCACAATTTCACCCATTTTTGGGAGCTGGTTTCTCTATCGGTTGACGGTGAATTTGTGGGACACTTAAACCTGGTCCACTGCCCAAATTTGACCAAAAATTTTACTCACTCTAACTTCTCCATACGGGCTTGGATTTGAGATATGTTCACACCATTGGAATCAATGCGACGAGTACTTAAATCTAAACCTAGTTTGAGAGCAATCCGACCACCTTGAATGTTGACCTATCATCAGCCCTCTTGGTCTCCTGAGGGTGTCTGGAGCCACCCGGATAAATCATCCCCACTAAGGAGATTTTATTCCACCAAAAGAATGAACATAATCTACAGTTTCTTTTTACCTTGTCTGCACCACAAGTGTCCTGAAAGGTCACCCTTCATTCTCCTTCACCTTTATCCTTTGGAGCCATAAGTGATGAGCCGACATCTGCATCCTCTGCAAACCTATAGTACAATATTTTGAAAATTGCATGCTTAACTAAGTGACCAATCTATGACCGAAGCATTCCCCACACTTGGCATGACCATACTCTGTGGTCAAGTTTACATCAAATGGAATCAATACCCTAACTATATATACAAGGCCAAAATATCATTGTTGCTTAACAAGCGATGGAAAACACATCGTCACTTTTACATTTTAACATGAAACATACGATTTACAAAGTCAGGCCATGACACTCTACCACACCTAGAAAAACCATCTCTCACTTATCAAAGTGAATGGGTCAGCCCTCTATGCCGCATTTTCTCGTCGAATAGTCATTTCAACTGGTTCATGTATGGACACTTTGTCCTTAAGACGCTGCTCTAGATGGAGCCTCCAACACGTGGTTCTCTGATGGCCACTTTTGTCACAATGACTGCAATGAGTCTTCATCCTCCATACCTGCTTTGCCTTCTTCTTTTCCTGCAGTGGAGAAGGACTTTCACGCCTCATCCTCTTTTGTGTTGTCATTCTTTTCCAACACTTAGCAAATACATGGTTATGTAATCCACAAAAACTACATGTTTTCTGATGCCATGATCTATGTTCATTGTTAGCGACATGTTTGTAATCAAAATGAACATTATAATACCAATACTTGTTATACCTTTATTGGTTGTCTCTAGCACGATCATGGTGACTGTTATCACCAAAATAGGACCCTGATAGGCTGCTCATCAAGTCAATCTCAGTGTAACTATTTCAAACCAATCTTTTGGCTGAGGCTTAGCCTCCTCAGCCTGAGAGGGCTCTCTCAATGGTTAATGATTTTTGATTAATGATTAGATAGATGTCTAACTCTATTGTTTTTATCGTGTTGGTTTTATATGTTTTTAGGTTGAAAAGATGAAGGCTTACTACCATTGGGCTATGGAGTCAACAAGTCAGTAGATTCAGTGTTAAGATCTCTTGACATGGCATCTGAGACAAATAGGGTTTTTAACAAAGAAAATTCACTCAATAACATAGGTAAAAACATTCATTCCATTAATAAAGGAAGTCAGAGCATAGGGTTATTAATTCTGAGTAATAGTATGGAAATCTACTGCTAGTGTTTCAAAGGTAGTTTACTCACAAGATTCAGAAAAAACACAATCATCCCATTACTAAAGGAAGTCAGAGCACATGGTCGTGAATTCTGAGTAATAGTAATAAGATCTACTGCAAGTAATTTAAATTAACATATAGATCAAGAAAACATTAAACCCCATGAGAAACTCAGATCTGTCAAGAAGAAAAAAAACCTCTCTGTATTACTGATTATAGTCCATAACACAAAGCAGCAGCTGGGCCAAAAAGTCTCCAACCCATATGAATTCGACCTAATGCTTTATATAGAGCATTTAAAATCTTGGATTCCATCATCCATCATTAGGAGAATTCGAATTCTATCCTTGACACCTATTCTATTCATCAAACAAACTATTAATTACAAGCTGACAATTAATTGTCTTTTAGGAGTCCTAATACAAATAGGAGTGAAACTCCTAAACATGTTTGAAAACAAAATTATCTAAACCTTTAATGCTTCCTTTGACAGCTGCAACCTCATGAGGTCGAATTTGGATGATGCCTTTAGTCTTGTTATAAACCCTGCTAATTCATGACCCAACTGTCCTAAAAACCAGGAAACAGAGTTCCTGCTTTTTAGCCCCTTAACCTTCATGCTTATCTTCGAGCAGCTTTGCTGGCCTTGATGATTGTTTCATATCTGTGTCATGTGTTAAATTTTCATTAAAACTTCAATCATCCACCTGTTCAAAAATAAATCCTCGAAAAAATGGAAAAGGAGATGAAATCTGACTGCGCTACGAAAATAGTCTGTTTTCGTAGCGTAGATTTTATAGCACTGTAAAATATTCCTTTAAACCATTATTTCTTTTGTTCTACAATATTAATCTTCATCTATGATCCTCATATGTCTACCAGCAACATTAAAACTTGAAAATCAACAGACCTTACCACCAAAATACATATATAAAGTGCTAAAATTTCACTTTCAGCAGTTTCGTAGCGCGCTACGAAACTGCTGTGTATGCTCTTTTTTAACACAGTCTTCAAAAATTTAAAGTTTTTGGATGCTAAAAATTTCATAAGGACTGGTGTGATCACCAAAAATAAAAACAACTTAACGTTATAAGATGTTCTTTTTCAAAATGGTCTTCTTCTTAATATCAAAACTGATTTATGATTTATCTTTTACTGCACTTTTTCATCTCAAAAATAGATGTTGAGACAGAGCTTTTATCTTCTCACCCATAATTTATTTTGCAAAACCGAAGGAGGATTTTGGAGACCAATCTATTTTGAAGAAGAACCTCTCTTGGTTTTTTGAAATACCTCTCCTACTACCCAGAAACTGTCTTTGAACAACATGTGTAAAACTAGAAAATTCCGATTTCTGAAAATATGGCTTCAAAGAAAGCCTTGTATCTCCCAACTGGTAACACTTGTGAGAAAAGTGAGATAGGTTATTGTAGCTGGAAATTTTATGAAGATAAAACTCCTTCATAATTTCAAAATACCTTTTCTTGTGGCCAGAAAATGATCTTGAAGTGAACTACTAAAACCATAAAGCAGATTTTTTCTCTCAATGACTTTCAACAGTTTCGTAGCGCAAGTTGAGTCATCAATTTCTCCCACCTCATAATGAATTTAAAGAAAATAAGAGAGGTTTTTGTAGTTAAGTATTTTAGGAAGAAAATAATCTTTCAGTTTTCAAAAATGACTTTTCAGTTTCTCAGGAACCCCCTTGGAAGTTGACTACTAAAAACAGAAAAACAGGGTTTTTGCCTCATAGTGCGCTGCGAAAACAACTAGTTTTCGTAGCGCAAATCACCTTTTTTGAACTAGTTGCGCTAAGAAAATGTGGATTCCTGTATGATTGCAAAAATTTAACCCAAAAATTCATGGCATGACCCCTAAATGAAAAATATGACCTATTTGACCATGAAGTGAACCTAAAGCACTTTATTTGAAAATGAAAACTGACCTTTTAAAACTTCTAAATGGATGATGGGGTCTTTAAACCATGGAATAAGACTTATAAAATTTATTTGTAAATGTAAGATGAAATTTTGAGACTCTAAACCTATCACTTACCCTTTCAATCATGAAATGACTCAAAACCTATATAAGACCTCCTTGAAATCATGACCAAAAACAGAGTTGACACAATGATGTTTTGAGAATTTTTGGGTGATAACAGTGGCTCCACTTGGGATAGTGTGCCCTTGTGGTACACTAAGAACCGGTAGCTCTAGTGCTGCTATCCATCCTTTAAAATAAAACTCTGAAATTCTATCCAATCTGCTTCAAAATTTTATGGCCTTCACCTCGGGCTCAAGTTTGACGGTCTCTGCAAGAAGCACTCAAACTGTACCTAATAAAAATTCTCAGTCAACCTACCTTGAGCTTATTTTCACATTCCTACCTACCTACCCTATCAGCTGCAATCTCCATTTGTAGCTCAAGGAACATGAAACTTCCAATGAAGCCAGTCATTGATATGATCTGACACTTGAATCTCTTGACTGTGCTTGAAGAAAAATTAAACATGATACTGAAATAACCAAGGCAACATGAGATATATTTGATCTTCAAGATGAAAATATAACTGGAAATCTGAACAGTAAATATTTTCCATGTAATCAGTTATAGAACCATAGAAGACATAATCTATTTGAAACTTCTCATGACATTCTAAGACTTTGGACCACACATACATGCTTTGATCAAACAGATAAGACATCAGTTGTGTGCTCTCAAACTGGTTTTCAAACTGATTTTAAAAAACAGTGCATTCTTCCTCAATCTCAAAGGAGAAAGGTAGAAACACTCTCTCTTTTTGTTTTTTCATAGAAATCTTTTGAAAAGAATGACCATGATCATGAATACTGTATGATTGAATTTGACCTTGTAAGCCTTCAATGTATTTCTCAATGTTCTTAGCAACTTCATCCAAAAATTTCATCTTATCTTTTGTCTTGCACTCAAATGATTTTAGATAAGAAGACAAGGACAAACAAAAGTTTTCATCTATTTCTTCATTAATATGATCATCATTCCATTGTTTGAAACCTTGAATTGAAGGAGAGTTTGCCACGAACTCTGTTCTGTCTATACATTCCTCCAAAAACATAAGCCAAGAGTTTGCAAATGACTTAATAGACCTGACAGGAAAACTTTCAATCCACTGTTTACATTTCCCTTGAAATCATAGAACAACATAATGCAAACATCTTCATGTTTGACTCTAAGAAGCTCGGTAAAATCACAGAAATCTGATATATGCTTCAAAGTTAAACTCAAATCTTCTCCATTGAATTTTGGACCATTCCTTAAAAAATATGTATCCTTGGGAAAATTATTTGGGAAACCATGAATTCCTAAAAAAATTATCCATGCATACCTTGAAATAAGGATGGCAGCATTTGAGTTCTTCATAACTCCAATGGAATCACCATGAATCTATGAATTTTGAATTGTTCAACAATGGAGTCGTCAAGGTAGTTCTGCAGCCTCGAACAGATTCTGAGCTCCTGCTACCTTCAAGAGTTCAGCTTCATAATTTTTGGGAGATGTATATCTTCAAACTCCCGACAGACGCACCAAAATGTTATCACCAAAATAGGACTCTGATAGGCTGCTCATCAAGTCAATCTTAGTGTAACTATTTCAAACCAATATTTTGGCTGAGGCTTAGCCTCCTCGGCCTAAGAGGGCTCTCTCAAGGGTTAATGATTAGATAGATGGCTAACTCTATTGTTTTTATCATCTTGGTTTTATATTTTTGTAGGTTGAAAAGATGAAGGCTTACTACCATTGGCCTATGGAGTCAACAAGTCAGTAGATTCAGTGGTAAGATCTCTTGACATGGAAGCTGAGACAAATAGGGTTTTTAACAAAGAAAATTCACTCAATAACATAGGTCAAAATAGTCATTCCATTAATAAAGGAAGTCAGAGCATAGGGTTATGAATTCTGAGTAATAGTATGGAAATCTACTGCTAGTGTTTCAAGGGTAGTTTACTCATAAGATTAAGAAAAAACACAGTCATCCCATTACTAAAGGAATTCAGAGCACATGGTTGTGAATTCTGAGTAATAGTAATAAGATATACTGCAAGTAATTTAAAGTAACATATAGATCTAGAAAAATTTAAACCCCATGAGAAACTCAGATCTGTCAAGAAGAAAAAAAAAACCTCTCTGTATTATTGATTATAGTCCATAACACAAAGCAGCAGCTGGGCTAAAAAGTATCCAACCCATATGAATTAGACCTAATGCTTCATATAGATCATTTAAAATCTTGGATTCCATCATCCATAATTAGGAGAATTTGAATTCTATCCTTGACACCTATTCTATTCATCAAACAAACTATTAATTACAAGCTGATAGCTAACTGTCTTTTAGGAGTCCTAATACAAATAGGAGTGAAAATCCTAAACATGTTTGAAAACAAAATTATCTAAAATTTTAATGCTTCCTTTGATAGCTGCAACCTCATGAGGTCGAATTTGGATTATGCCTTTAGTCTTGTTATAAACCTTGTTGATTCATGACCCAACTGTCCTAAAAACCAGGAGACAGAGTTCCTGCTTTTTAGCCCCTTAACCTTCATGCTTATCTTCGAGCAGTTTTTCTAGCCTTGATGACTATTTCGTATATGTGGCATGTGTTAAATTTTAATTAAAACTTCAATATTCCACCAGTGCAAAAAGAAATCCTCAAAAAAATGGAAAAGGAGATGAAATTTGACTACGCTACGAAAATAGTCTGTTTTCGTAGCGCAGATTTTATAGCAATGTAAAATATTCCTTTAAACCATTATTTATTTTGTTCTACAATATGAATATTCATCTATGATCCTCATATTTCTACCAGCAACATTAAAACTTGAAACTCAATAGAGCTTACCACCAAAATACATATATAAAGTGCTAAAAGTTCACTTTCAGCAGTTTCGTAGCGCGCTACGAAACTACTATGTATGCTCTTTTTTAACACAGTCTTCAAAAATTTAAAGTTTGGGGATTCTAAAAATTTCATAAGGAATGGTATGATCACCAAAAATCAAAACAACTTAACTTTATAATATTTTCTTCTTCAAAAATGGTCTTCTTCTTAATATCAAAATTGATTTAAGATTTATCTTTTATTGCACTTTTTCACCTGAAAAATAGAAGTTGAGACAGAGCTTTTATCTTCTCACCCATAATGTATTTTGAAAAAATTAAGGAGGCTTTTGGAGACCAATCTTTTTTGAACAAAAAACTCTCTTGGTTTTTTGAAATACATCTCCTACTGCCCAAAAACTATCTTTGAACAACATGTGTAAAACTAGAAAATTCTGATTTATGAAAATATGGCTTCAAAGAATGCCTTTTATCTCCCAACTGGTAACACTTGTGAGAAAAGTAAGATAGGTTATTGTATCTGGAGATTTTATTAAGAGAAAACTCCTTCATAATTTCAAAATACCTTTTCTTGTGGCTAGAAACTGATCTTGAAGTGAACTACTAAAACCAAAAAGAAGAGTTTTTCTCTCAATGACTTTCAGTAGTTTCATAGCGCAAGTTGAGTCATCAATTTCTCCCACCTCATAATTAATTTAAATAAACTGAGAGAGGTTTTTGTAGTTAATTAAGTTATGAAGAAAAACCTCTTTCAGTGTTCGAAAATTATTTTTCAGTTTCTTAGGAACCCCCTTGGAATTTGACTACTAAAAACATAAAAACAGGGTTTTTGCCTCATAGTGCGCTACGAAAACAGCTTGTTTTCATAGCGCAAATCACCTTTTTTGAACTAGATGCGCTACAAAAATGCGGATTCCTGTATGATTGCAAAAATTTAAACCAAAAATTCATGGCATGACCTCTAAATGAAAAATATGACCTATTTGACCATGAAGTGAACCTAAAGGACTTTATTTGAAAATGAAAACTGACCTGTTAAAACTTCTAAATGGATGATGGGATATTTAAACCATGGAATAAGACTTATAAACTTTATTTGGAAATGAAATATGAAATTTTGAGACTCTAAACCTATCACTCACCCTTTCAATCATGAAATGACTCAAAACCTATCTAAGACCTCCTTGAAATCATGACCAAAATCATAGCTGACACAATGATGTTTTGAGAATTTTTCGGTGATAACAGTGACGAGAGCTTTCCTCAGCTCTTTCTATTTAATATGCACTATCATAAGATGATGGTGATGTGTTCCCATAAATCTCTTTCCCCAATGGTTTCAACTATGTATTGGAAGCTTCTAACAACATCGAGCACTTTCCTCCAGTGTATCCCAATCTTATGAATCGGGGTCTCTACACAACCTCCAATGGATGAGTTATGCCTTGGCCATTCACACCAAGTCCTCCTATTTTGTATCTCATATTGGTGAGGAGTCTCATGCCAGTTCCTGTAATGGGTATCTCCACATCTCCCACATAAATGATAGCATGTGAAGATGAAACTGAAGAAAAATCAACATTGTTTACCTCATATGTCGATTCAAAAATAGGTGATGATGGCTTCTTCAAGCCCTTTTTCTGCTTCAACTCTTCCAAGGCCTCTTCTGTGGCTCATAGTTGAATCTGTAGTCTCTTCTTATCCTTTTTCTCTTCTTGTATAAGCCTCCTTAATTCAACATCCTTTGCTTGAAGGCTCTGGTCGTTGTGCTTCAGTTCTTCCAAGGTTTCCTATGCGGCTTGCAACCGATGCTGCATTCTTTTCTTATCCTATTTCTCCTCTCATAGAAGAACTTTTAATTCAGTGTTATCTGCTTGAAGGCTATGGTTGATATCCTCATTCAAATGATGAGAATATGGTGAAGGTGATGAATATTCACTGGAAGATGTGGATGAAGCATCTTTCTGCTTCTTCTTTCTCCTATCTTTCATAAGCTTCATACATCATGTCCACCATCTTGGACATCCGAAGCATGGTCTCGTACATGTATTTTACATCCTCCATTGTTGCACATTCAATCGTTGTTCACGCTCGCAATTCGCATCAGCAAGAAGACCACTCTGGTACCACTTGATCTGGGTCCGTCAGCTACAATATTTACCCATGATATTTTAATTTAGTGATGTTTTTAGAATTACATTTTAAAAGAGAATAAAAGAAAAAATGTGCATGATGTAAATAAGGGAAACAAGACAACCATCAGCAACATAAAAACATGAGACGTTGATAATGGAGTTCACCCAGTGTAGGCTACGTCTCCAGGCCTAGTGTCAAAATGGGGTAGGTCGCTTCATAAAATGCTGGAAATGGGAAAATGTACATGGATTATGTTTTTACAAGGATGTGCCCTCAACATGAGTGGCTTGTCCCTGCACGAGACATTCCGATACAATAACTCTCACTCACAATGGACCTCATATCAGCATGACATAATATCATATGAAGCAAAAACAAGATCCCGCAACATGCATCAAGCAAGCATCTAGAAATCATAATACATATCACAGCAAAAGGAGGCACATGATAAAATTGCATATACATCAAACCCTAAAGTTGGTTGAAGAAGCGGATGTTCAGTTGCTGAATTTGGATGCATTGTCGAATTAGTGGCGTTGAGGGGCATGGAATCGACTGTCCACACCGAAAAATATGACCGTCACTCCAATCTAGAAAATGGACGAAATATGGGAAGCTTTTCTACTGAAACAAACATCGCCATTGAGTTCTCGCCGAGAGGTGTAAAATCAACATAACGTTTGTCAAAAATGGACTCCGACAAGTTTTTGGCCCCAATGAATCTTTTCATTGCCCTCAAGATTCCCTAAGATTATGTTCTGTAGGTAATCTCCAAATATGTTTCTTAGATGGCCATTTTGTCTTTACCATCACATTCCCTTTGAAATTCTGGTTAAAATGACTGTAAAATTCATATCATTCTGACAAAGTGGAAATTTTACCTCCAGAGAATCTTTCAAGAATTAAAGGAATATTCCCTGTAAAAATTCTCTTTCTTGAAAAGCGTGCCAACATGGTTCCGCCCCTGGTTTGGGCTTAGTGTTCTGCTGGTTCACCCTTGCTTCTTCTCCACCTCCTCTCATTGGGAAAATGAATAAGATGCGGCATTTAACTATTAAACTGGGTAGATTTTACAATGAATGGGTTATTGGGTCGTTGGTGTAAAGGCCCACTTGGGCGCACGAGGCCTGGGGTCAAACCCCATCCACACCATAATACATTTTAACCCACCCCATATATGGCCTTGGCGGTTAACATGAATGTGTTGGTTATAATAAACCAATGGTTAACATTTAATTTTAGAGCCGTTGTATTAAATGGGGTGCGTTATAGTTTGAATGATATATTTTTTTTAAACTGCAAAATTTTAATTTTTGTTTGAACAGTTATGTTCTATTTTAATTGATATTTTAATTTCGTTTGAATCCACCGTTTGTGAGACCGCCCGGTGGGGGCCGACCACGTGGGTCGGGCAAGTTCAAGCCCCACTGATCTCTGCGTATATGGTGGCAGTACCTCATCTCTTATGGTGGAGTTTCGTTTTTGACGGGGTCTGCTCCACGTAGCCCATGATCGCTATGGGTGGAGGGTGCAGCGGGGGTCATGACCTGTCGCCCATAATTTTTAATTTTTTTATAATATGGTCTGATGGGGGTGGCATGGGTCATGGCCCACCACCCCTTTTTTTAGTATTTTTTGTTTCTTTAAAAACAATTGATTATTTTTTATTCTAATGAAAATAAGGGTCATTGGGAAAATTAATGAGGCCACAATTTTGCTCATTTTCGGGAGCGAGATTATCTACCGGTTGATGGTGAATTTGTGGGACACCTAAAGCTGGCGCACTACCCAACTTTGATAAAAAAATTAACTCGCTCTAACTTCTCGATACAGGATTGGATTGGAGATTTGTTCACACCGTTGGAATTAGGGCGGTGAGTACTTCAATCTGAACCTAGTTCGAGAGCAATCCGACCACCTTGAATTTTGACCTATCATGAGCCCTCTTGGTCTTCTGAGGGTGTCTGTAGCCACCTGTATCACTTACACACAAATCTACATGGTCATACGCATATCCCTACCCATTCTCTTCTTGTTCTTGTATATTTTGTTGACCGCTCGTTGTTCTACCATGAGTTGTTCCTTCTCTACACAATTATCGATCAAAGCCTGAAGTTTTTAGACTTCCTTTTTGTTGCATAATAACTTGATACATGCTTGTAGAAAGAAATGGTTTGATCTCTTCATCTCATCCTTCTTCCTTCATTGGTCTTCCTAAGGTTGATGTGCTTTCTTCTGTAAATTCTTTCCGCGCTTCAATAAAGGTATCTTTTGCGCACTGAAGATTAAAGCCTTCCTTGTTTTCAGGTGCCTTACGGATATATACAGTAGTGATTAGTTTTGTTCCCTTATCTTCATTGGTGGCTACATCTCTCCTAGTAACCACATTCACACTGTGATATTCTGCATGGGTTTTTGCTCAAACCATCTGAAGATTTTGTGATGGATTCTATGTCTTATTCTCCTGCATTTTAGTAATCAATACAGGACAATCTTTTACGACATGATCAAATTTTCTACTGTTAGTGTCCCGTGATTTGGCTGATTGGCAAGCCAAGTGACAGGGTAACATCAAACCAATCTTTGGAGCCCAAGGACCTAGCCTTCCTGGACTCAGAGAGGGCTCTCTCTATTTGTGTAAGGGATATCTATGTGTTTGCTTCTTGTGTTTCTGATTTTAGGCTAGTTATGAAGTAGGTTTTTAGTTTTGTTTTTAGGTTTGTGAGGGATGAACTGATAAAAGACTAAGATAGATAAAAATATTGTCAGATCAACTGGGCTATGGGGTCGAAAATATCAAGAAAGATTTCAGATGGTGATACAAGGTTGTTGAAGGGCCGATTTGATCGAGGAAAAATGGATCTTTGGGTAAAATGGAGTGAGATGGACACTAAATTTGTGAAGAACAAAGGATTTCAAACATAAATAGCTCAATAGATGACATAAACATGGTAGGGATAACCATTAATCATGAGTAATGTAACTATAAACTGATAAATGTATAGAAATAAACATTCAAGCAATGCATAGAGATATATGACTCTCTAACTTTAGGAAATTGCTATCAGACTTTGGGGAAATACAATTAATACAAACAAACAACTCAAATCACTATGAGGAAACGCCTAAGCATAGTATTTCAAGCTATTGGGCACTTTGAAGCAAGATTGCATAGTTTTAGGCAAAGGGCAAGATCAATACAAGACCTCCTTGGTTCAACAAATGATAATCAAACAATCAAAAAAAGGTTTCAGAGGTGGAGCTATGACTAGCCATGAGTAAGCAGGGCATACCATGAATCATACTTAGCATGCATAAAACCATAAATGAAACAAGCAAACAATTTCTTCAGTTATCAAAGAGCAATCAAAGATTCTTTGATATGACTAAGAAGGAAGAAAACATAGAAGCTATTAAGAAACATGAAATTTGAGGTGCCTCCAAGGGCATGTCTCAAATATATTCTCTACTGTCTTATAGCAAGCAATAACATGGAATATGAATGAAAACTAAGAAGCATAACAGAGAGGGACACTATACCATTTTACCAAGTCAAGGAATCCAACAATAGTCCTCTTTCATCATCCAAAAACATTCAAGAAACTATCCAATGCATGAGACAAGTGTTTCTTCCAAGATTGTATAACCATATATTTCTTCTATTCATCAAGTTCAGCCTTATTTACAATGAATTCTCTCGGAATATATAGGCCAAGATGAGGGAAAACCTCCCAGTGCAACTTGCAATCTCATTGGCCTATCAAAAATATCTGATTTTGTCCTTGAGGCTTTGCAAAGCCCAAGGCACAAAATATCTAATAAAATATCTCAAAAATTCTAAAAAAGGAAAATATATTGACTTTTCATAACTAATCATGCCCAAAAATAGCTAAACGCACATGAGGAAAAGTCACTTTAGAAAGGTACAATTTTCACAAAAATACTTAAGAAATATATCAGCAGAAAGTCCTATGTCTTGCCAACAACTTTTGGAGGCCTTCTCGATGTCAAAATGAGGCCCGTGATGGCTCGTTGGAAAGCTCTAAATGTCTATTTTCTGAAAATTCTTAGTTTGCTCCAAAATTATCACTGGAAGTCTATCAAAAGCTGACCTATGTGTAAAAAACCAAAAAATAGACTTTCCTGATAAACGGGGCAGAGTGTGGAAAAAGTGAGTGTTTTTCGCCATTTTGGGGGAGAAAATCATCTTCAATTGATCTAAAAATTTCTGAGTAGATGCCCCTGAAATTATGGCATCCAATGATACCATTTTCATCCGTTGAGGATGTCCCAAAAATAAATGGCGATGCCCATGATTTTTAGCCAAAAGCCCAAAAATGACAAAAAACCAAAACTTGTTGAATTTCGCCCAATTTTGGTGAGCATGACCCTCAAGGGTTTTCAGAAACATGCTGAGAAGCTGAGGCCAAAATTTGGAGCTTTGAGGTGGCTTTCTTCATTTTTGGTTCCAAGCGCCTCTTTTGAGCTTCCTTGAGTTTTTCCTATGTGGCCTTCAATTTCCGTCGGGCAAACTGATTGAACTTCTTATAGTGCCCGGTCATCCTCCTTTGAAGGTCCAAATCTCTATTGGCCTTTTCCAACTTCTTTTCCAAGTGATCATTCACCCTCTCGAGCCATGATTCTCGATTTTTCTCTATCTCTTGGGTGAACAAAGTAGTGAGAGGAAGATATTGGAAAAGGGAAGCTTCTTCCTCCTTTTGTTTCTCAAGGGATTTTCTGAGTCCCATGGTCCTTGGCCTCTTTCTCCTTGGATGATCCTCATATTCTCTATCATTGAACTCGCCCATGAGTTCTTCCAACTTAACTTGCGCCTTGGAGGCCTCTTTTTTATATTTGATGGCCCGTGTCTCATATACCGCCATGTGGACACTCATCTGTTTATTTTGTGTTTGCAAAAAGTGATTGAAGTTTCTATACCTCTCTAGATCTATCCTCAAAGCATCAATTTGTTTTTCTCTATTGATCAAGAGAGACTCTAGGATTCGGGCCTCATTGTCGCTATCATCACTTTGGATTTGAATTATGTCAAAGTCCCTCTCCTTCTCATGGCTACTTTCTTCTTTCTCCTTTTCCCTTGCTTTGGGTGGCCTTCTTGGTCTTCCTCCTCTTGGGTCATTCGACATTGGGTTGCTTGGGAAATTTCCCCTTGCTTCGGAGGGCCCTAGTGACATTTGGAGTTATAGTTTGAGGCACCCTTTTCCTTGATGTCCGGGGCTTGGCCACTTTTGGAGAAGAAAGCATGGCCCCTTGCCTAGGAGAGGAAGCTAGCACATGCTCTATTGGCTCTTTGCCCTTGTTACTTCCCTCATCATCCTTGCCACTGTTTTGAGTTTCTTCATGAATGCTTTGACTGTCCTCTTGCATATATTTTTGAGGGTTGCCCTCTTTACTCTTGTCTTTGCTATCTCTAGGACTTTGAGGCTCTGTCTCTTCAATGTTTTGGGCTTCATCTTCATCTTTTTTGCTGCTGTGAGGGCTACCAATATCCTCATCAAATTGCTCAATTTCCTCATCATTTCCCTCCTCACTGTTTTTCTCTTTTTCATGGCGCTGCTCTTCATCACTGTGCTCTTCTTCACCTTGCTGCCCTTCCTCACTGTGCTCTTTTGCACTTTTCTACCCTTCTTCATCATGTTGTTGTTGTTCATCATCATGCTGCTGTTCATCATGTTGCTGCTGTTCATCTTCATCATGCTCTTCTTCTTCTTCAATTATGGGAAATTTGAGCTTCTTGGGAATGGGCTTACTTGAAGAAGGCGAAGGATGGTGAGTGGAAGGTGATGGAGATGCATGGGATGAAGGAACAGTGGCGAAATCTGGATGTGAAATGAAAGTGTCCCAAGAGATTCCCTTCTTCTCAAGCTGATGAAGAATGACAACCTTGATGAGGGAATGATGGAAAAGGCAAGCTGACTGCTGAGAAGGAGGTCTTTTTTGAATAGTGGAGGCCATATTTTCAATACTTCTATGGAGGAAGAAGGGGAGATTTAACAATTTGGCTCTTGTAAAATGCATGAGCAACCGGACATGGTAAGCATAGACCCGGGAGAACCTTCCCTCGCATGTGAAGTATTTCATGATTATCTTCATGAGGGGAGCATAACTAGTCAACATATATGAGAAAGGAAATATGGATGGACATGTATCCCGATGCTCAGGCTTCAAAAAGGGTTTGTATTGTTCTGAGTCTAGGTGGCACTGTTTAAACCACTTCTCTCTGACATAACGGATTTTTGTGGCCTTGGAAATGGATCTAGGAGAGAACTTGAAATCCAAGCCTGCCAGCTGAAAGTGTTTCCCTTGAAATCTCAAAGCACAAAGATGTGTCAAGGGGAGATAGCTTTTCACCTCCTACACCCTTTGACAAAACTCTAGACATACAACTTCATGAAAGTTAAATAGGACTGATGGATGAGCATTTATCTCTTCAGTTGAAATAGGTTCAAACCTCCTGTGAAGGCCACTTCTATTGTCTTGCCTGGGAGGCATTTTGTTTTGGATACTCTTTGCTGACTGAAAAAAACAAACTGTCTCAAATGATCCTTGAAATGGTTTCTCAACAACACCCCTGTCCTCCTTATAAGTCACTGTTTTATCCTCTTTTGATGCCAATCAACAAGTGCTTGTCAAATAAAAACAAAAATTCAGTTTATCACTGTTCTTGGGCAAGGTCTTGAAAAGGTGTGTTTGTGGTCTCTTGGTGAAGAAAGAACTCTTGTGTTTTGACAAAAACAACAACACCTTTCCTCCAAACAATGTTCTTTTGCTATTCACTGTTCTTTACAAAGCAAACAAGACACCCTCAGCTGACTTGAAAAACCTTTCACACACTCAGTTTTTGGAACTTTGGTGGCTGCACAGGGTTCACTAATTCATGATACAGAGAGGACACTTTAAAATGACAAAGATTTTAGATTATGATCACTGTTTTCCCCTTTGAGTTTCAAAAAAACTCTGCTCTTGTTTTAACACTATTAGGACACTCTTCAAATTGATTTGAGACCTCTACAACTGTGTATTTCTTTTCCAATAACTGTGGGCAGTCACTTTTCTTAAAGGCAGTTAAGGCCCTTTAAGATTGTTAAAAACAAACCCTTGCCTATCACTGTACTAATCCTTAGTAATCATAGCAGCAAGACTCTTTAATGTTTTACCAAAGGCTCTAAACTTTAATGACTACCTTTCTCTTGTGCTTTTTTAAATGACAAAATGCCCCTAAAACCAGTGTTAAGACACCTCCAAATTGATGAGACCCCCAAGCACAAGAAAGCTTTTCTCCAGTTTTGACAAAACTCTGTCTCATATACCACTGTCTATCTCATGGTTTTTAGATGATGAAGTGGTTTAAAAACCACTATTTCTCCTTAGGGAAAAGCATAGCAAAACACCACTTCAAATTTTTAAATTTACCATGAGGTAATGGAAAATACCTCGAAGATTTTTCACGGGCCTTGGTTGATCGTTGGAGTAGTTTTAGAGCTTTTTAGAAGTTGAAAGGAGGAGCGGTGCGCTCACTGCAGAGGGCGTCATGTAATGAAAAGCTGTCGGGTCGGTTGTTCAGGCGGTTGGTAAACGCGTGCACAGGCACGCCACGCATTGCTACAGGCGCGTCGTGCAGCCGTTGAAGACCAGTGCAAATGCGCTCACAGTCGTGCTGCGCACTTCTACAGGCGCACCGCGCAATCCTGGAGCCTTGAAAAAACTTGAAATGTTTTCCTGTAACTCTCGTTTCATCAATGAACAGCTAGAGGAGCATTTCTTCGTGTTTTAATTTTCACAAGTGGTTGTTTCAACGGTCTCTCCACCTTTAAATGAACTTAGAAGCATTTGTATTTATTTCATAAGGGTTTGAATGCCTTTTGAAAAGGCTTTGTCATATAACAACACAACATGCTATTCTTTATCATTTCATCACTTTTTTAGATATCATGAAGCCTTCTTTTCGAACAGGTTTATGACAAAATGTTGTGGATTCTATTTTGAAGGTCTTCATAGATATTACCTTTCCTAAAGCGAAGAAGCCATCTCAAAGCTAAAATATTTTCACTGTTTCTCATTAAGGAAGAAAACCTGTCACTGTTGGTCTATTTCTGACCTTTAAAGGAGCATTTCTTAAGAGTCATATCCAAGATTTTGATGCATCCTTTGCCATATCTTGGAAGGATATGATTCACAATTATAGGACTTTCTTTGACAACTCAACTCTATTGGTGCTTGATGAGGATTATGCCTATTGTGAAGTTGATCAAAATAGTCAGGCGCCCTTGGATATTTTCCTTTGACTATGGATGAAGAACCTTATTTGCATTCACCCATGGCTTGATTTATATTTGTTGATCAAGGAGAAAAGCCTTTGGAAACTCTTAATGCAAATACATACAACAGCAGGGTAAAGAGGTCTTTGATTGTGATAGTGATATGGCTTGATTCTTTGAATATTTTTTTGAATTTGAGACATTTTTTCATACCCTTTCCTCACATTGATGAGCCTGTCCAAGTTTTGTTCACTTTAGCTTCAGATTTCCTTCGAAGGATATCTTTGATAGAAGAAAAAAAAAACCTCTTTGATTATTATAGTACCACTACTTTTCACCTTTTTAACACCATTTTCTACTAATGATCATTCAATTGTTTCCCACTGCATTTGAATTCTGTCTTTCAATCAGTGAAACTATATAAACAATATTTTAAACACCACTACTGTGTTAGTGGTTTTCATCCATTGGAGAAAAGGTGAAAACAATATTTTTAGGCCATTTGCAGCATTGTTAGCTTTGTGCTTTTTGGATGAGGCTACACCTCTGTTCCTGACCCTCTGCTTGTTAAAAGAAGGAGGCCAACATAATATTCCCAACCATCTACTCATGTTTGGAGGAGGTTTGCAACAAGTGACCCAACCCTCTGCTCATGTTTGGAGGAGGTTTTACACAGTCACCCAACCATCTGCTCATGTTTGGAGGAGGTTTTACACAATGATGCTATTTCATCTCTCTTCAAACTGTGTCATCTTTCCTTTTAATGCCCATCTCTGCTTGGTATATCACAGTAAGTAATAAGGTGCAAAATTGACAATATGCCATGAGGGGCATGCTCTGAGATGTGTATTATGTTGTTAAAATACCCTTATGCATCTTTGGAAACCAGAAGCAACCTGACTTGTATCTGCAGAGTATTACTTGCTCGTCATAAGTCACTAACCTTTTGACTGTGTTTGCAAGAGTTCATTGAATTACCTCTCTGACTAGTACTTGCATCCTAGGCTCAAAACAACATGAGAAGCAGTTGTCTTATCATGTTTAGTTTAATAATGTCTTCTGGAACACTGGTACCTTTCTGATTTGAAAAATACATTGAAACACTATAGATCAACACAATATGAGTTTGGATTTTGAAACATGCACTGCTAAGACACCAAGACTTGTTAGTGGCGTGACCTAAGGGTGTATCAAGCTTTGTTTGCAGAATAGGAGGGCCATTAATGACTGGTTGGTGTTAGACATAGGTTCTTTTGGCTTAGGATATTTTGCCAAGGGAGGAATGCCTAAAGTGCCACTACCTAACTTAGGGGAGATTTTTGACAGATTTGGAGTATTCTCTTTAGAGCCGATGGACAAGTTTGTATGACTGAGACTAGATAGGGCTTGATAATTAGGTTTTTTCTCATCATAGGCTGATTGAAAAGGTAGGAGGGAAAAATGTTTATGGGTGTTTTCTAGCTGACAAATTTGACAAATTGGAGATCAGCTGCTAGAAAACTTGGCTTTAAAAACTAGTCATCATCAACAGGTGAAAAATAATGATGACTAACATCTACAATACCTGCATGATTGTCGTGTTTGATTATGAAAATCACGTGCATAATGACCAACATCGCCACAGTTATAGAAAATTACTTTTCCTCTTCCTCGACCAACCAATCCACCTCCTAGGCCTCTTCCTCTGCCCTGAAATACTTCGCGCCCAGAAGGGGATGTTGGTGATGTAGGCTCAGCCTACATCCTATATATTTCAGCTTTATCTAACATCATATCATAAGTGCGACAATGTTTCTCATCATGTCCTAATGATGAAAAAAAATTGCAAAACAACTACTTCAAGTCAGGTTGGTACTTTCCCATCCTTGGGCGGGAATTTGTGTCATGTAATCTAGCGATTTGAAAGATTGTGCACCACACAAGACTTTTCAATGGACTAGTACCTCCAGCATTCAGATAATTGTTGAAGACAGGAAATTGATCTTTATGGTGCCTATAAGATTTACATTTTATGCACCAAACCTCTGTGCAAACCTCCTTTCCCTTGTCCTTGCACAGGCTTTGAATTTCTATATCCATGGCTTCCAGTTGATTCTATATCTATTGGGTTCCCAGCGCAACAGGTGTTGGGGTAGCCTCTAGTTTCATTGCAACCTCCACATCCTCAGCCTGTGTGGAAATATTTTTCTAACCTAAGGGTTGGCATAGATGTGGGATCAACATAGCAATTAACCATTCCTTATGTTGAGTATCATCAATAACAAATATACCATCTCTGATGGTGTGCTTCAGTCTCTGATCGGCCTCCCATATAGATTCATTAACCTCCTGCCGAATCTCTTTCATTTTTGTCACCAGTTGCGCGCATGACATAGGCTTCTTAAACTGCTCTTTTAGGGAATCTTTTATTTGGTCCAAGGTGGCATTAGGGTTTGCTTGAGCATACCTGATGTACCAATCTAATGTGTGATCTTGGAAAGAAGTAGCCAGTTGCGCCTTTCTAATATCAATATTGTTAACCTGTTGAGCTTGCCATACGGCCTCAGTCACAAACCAGAAGTGTTTAGTATCCTCATTTCCAATTCCTCTGAAATTAGGTAACTTTATTGATGCAACCATGTCTACTTCTGGGGGAGGTGGAGGTAGTGGTGGGGATTTACTGTGCGATAGAGTGGGCATTCTATGATGTGAGTGCAGAAGAGGGGTGGATGGATTTCGAAACAGACTCAAAGGTATCTGGGGTGATGAGCTTTCTCCTTGAGAGTCACTAGAGCTACTAGTTTCTAGTTAAAATTCACTATGAGATCTAGGCTTCAAAGGGCTACAAAGAAAATTTTCAAAATATTCATAGTAAAATTTTCCACTGCATGTAGTTGGGCCTCTTCTAGGCATTCAAGCAGTATGTTTGCACAAACAACCCCATTCACATAATAGCATTTTCAACAATAATTTCAGTGAGCATAGGAACTTACCTCTAGGGCCTTTGAAAAAAATTCTTTCTGTTTCAGAATATGACACAAATTGATCAATGGAAAATTTAGTAACAAATCCTCCCAAGAGGCGATCGATCCAATGATCTATCACACGGGTAATATTATTGTCTAGCTTCTCTACTTGTCGGATCAATTCAGGAGTCCACTCACTCACTGTGTCTTCCTTTATGCAGGTATTGAATTCAGCTAAGCGCGACAAACATTCCTGAAACTTGTGTGCAAAGGAGAAAAATAATATCTCATGCATTTTTTTATAGATATATTTATGTACCCACCTTTCATCAGATAGCTTAGTGCTTCTATTATCTTGGAGCGTGAATTCAAGGATATTTCTATCCATCCAATCTTGTAATTTGTTTCGCGAAGGATGCCACAACATCAAATCTCCCACAAAATGATCCCGGTCCCAGCAACAGAACCATTTTTTGGCTTGAGGGGTCCTGACCCAGGTTCATATTTTATGAATAAACCAACAAACCCTCCAACTACTAGCCCTTTCAGCAGTGATCTACTTGCATAGGTCAAAGTCTCACCCGAAGAAGTATGGGGGGGTGGTGGAACTAGGTTTATGCACCCTGAGGAAGAAAATAGTGAAGTGGTCCTAATCAAATCGGTTGTAGACTTATATCAACGATAAATAGATGCGCGCAATACTTAACAGAATAAGACAGAATCACAGATCGCTTCAGCGCATATAACTCATAACAGAACCAGATCCAGATATAAGTAAAGTGTATTCACTTACACAGATTTATCAACCATAAATATGCATACATAACGATAATAGATATCCTTGCGCAATGACTAATAAGCAATAGGAAACAGTGCGATCTCAAGAGAACAAAAACAATAAATAACACAGATAATTCACAACAAGTTTGCCAAAATCTGTCCTTTATATCAATATAGATCCCAATAATACATCATACTTTCCCCTTACACATAACCCTTCCACGTGCACAATGAGTGGAGTTCGCACATAGCTAGGACTAGGTCTTTGCGCACACAGCCAACAAAAGCCTTTCTACCCAACCCCGAAAAAACCCTTACAAAGTGTCACATACGCATAAACTTACCAAAACATCAATAATAGTCTTATACAAAATCACATCAAAAATTATTTCCCAGGGGACCCCACTCCAATATTTACAAAGGACCTAGATAAGGTCAAGTTGTATATCAACACACTGCTGCTCCCAGAGAATGTGTCGTTTGAAGGGGACATGTTTGCAAAATTGCCTTTGTTTTTTAGGTCCCTATATTACTAATATAGTCCCTTATTGTTGTTAGTGTAACCCCCTTATTGTTATTATTATACCCCTATAACCCCCATATTGTTATTATTGTGCCCTTAAATTATTATTGTTAGGTCGGCTAGGATTACATTGTGGCCCCATGGACTCCTATATATAGAAAGGAGGTTTTGTAATTTGTATCATCCAAGAATTTTTAATTCATGTAATTTATTGGATGTTTCCCCCTCAAAGTGGCTTATTTCTAAGGCATTAATATCTCTTTTCTTCTATTTTTGGAGCTGGTTTCACAACATTTGGTATCAGAGCTTTGGATTCTAGGGTTTCGTTGCTCCAAATAGGTCATCATGGAATTTTCGCTATAACATTTTTTCTACGAAGGTTCAGAAGCTGAAATTTTTAGAGTGCAAAGCCGAAATCCTAAGTAACATCGTCGCAAAATTTCATAGCTTGGTTCGCAATATTTTCGGAGATATGATATGTGGAAGTTAGATATTTTTGTAGGCTCCTGAATTTCACTTAAAAAGGTCATCGCAGACTTTTCGCTATAACTTTTTGTCTACGAAGGTTCAGAAGCTGAAATGTTTAGAGCGTGAAGCCAAAAACCTGAGGAAATTTTTTGTAAAATTTCAGATCTTGGTTCGCAATATTTTCGGAGATATTATCTGTGGAAGTTAGGTCTTTTTCAGGCTCTTGAATTTCATCTCAAAGAGGTGATCGTGGGAAAATCTTCATAACTCTCTCTCTGAGCATTAGATTGGAATTATGTAAAAAGTGAATGGAAGTACACGAACTATAGTTTCCAGTCTATAAATGTCAGAGCCAAAGGAGTAAACAGTGACACATGGAAAGTCGTACAAGTTCGCTCTACTGAACCAGTCCATAATTAGGTCATTGTGGGAGATTGGACATAACTTTGCCTTGAAGAATCTAAATCAAGTCAGACCTGTGGCATTTGAAAGAAGCTTCAAAGGAATACTACAGGACCAAATTTCAGATATTGAGGATCTGCAAGTATAGAGATAAGTCAATTTCAATATTGAGCTTCTCAAATGCAAGTAAAAGGTGTGTATTTGTTTTTTTCCGAATTGCATAAGTCTTGTTTGAAGAATCAAGTTGAATTAATTCCAAGGGCATATTGTAGAATAGATATCAGTATTGGATTCTCAAATGGCCCCTAAAAATAATTCAACACCCATTAAGCCTTTAGAAGGCTCTACTATGACTCATGAAGATGAAGAATGGCAACATGACATATAAAAATTACAAGAGCAAGTGCAACAAATTTCACTCTCGCAAAGAGCAAAAAAAAATGACATGGAAGTTTTGAAGAAAGGCGTGGAAACTAAGATGGATGGTTTGAAGAAAGGCGTGGAATCTAAGATGGATGGTTTGAAGAATGGCATGGAAGCTAATATGGATGGCATGGAAGCTGGCATGGAATCTAAGATGGATGACATGGAAGCTAAGATGGAAAACATGAATAATGATCTAAAAGCAGACATGGAAGATTTGACAAAGTTGATACAAGAAATTTTTCCTAATGGTGAAAAGATAGTAGAGGAAACTCGTGATGAGAACAAAATAAATGTTAATTGTGATTTCATAAACTCTAATGTTGGAGGGAAGAACCACCATATTCCAAAAATGGATATGAGGAAGTTTGATGGAAAGGATCTTGTAGCATGGATACTACAGATGGAGCAATATTTTGATCTCAATAATGTGCAAAGCACACAAAAGGTACGCATTGCAAATTTACATTTAGAACAAAATACATTTATATGGTATCGATGGATTTTCTCCTATAAAAAATTGTCACTTGGTGAATTTTTACGGAGGAAATGATAGCACATTATGAGGATACAAAGAGCAACACTTTCTTTAGCCAATTGATAAATCTCAAACAAAAGTGTTCAGTGGGGGAGCACATTGAGGACTTCCAAAAATTGAATATAAGGGTAACTAATTTTCCAGAGGAACACAGGATTGATCTCTTCATAAGTACTTTAAAGAATAACATCCAACATGAAGTTCGTGTTTTGGAACCTGATTCATTGGAGAAGGCATTTAGGTTGGCAAGAAAAATTGAATGTAAAATTATGGTGACAAGGAAGCCTACCACTCACTCCTATAAAGATGGAAGTGTTGCTACTCCTAGATTTCCACAACCTACAAGGTTGACACCACAACAATTGGAAGAAAAAAGAGCAAAAGGGATTTGCTACAGTTGTGATAGCAAATACACTAAAGGTCATAAGTGTGCTGAGAAGAAATTATTTTACATAGGTTGTGAAGAGGAAGAAGAAAATGAACAAGAAGAGGATATACACCAGGAACCAACCCAAGAAGAGGAAGAAATGAGTCCGACCATATCGTGTAATGCATTGGCAGGAATTACCACTCCTCAAACTCTCAAGATAGAAGGACATATCAAGAAGAAAAAGATAATAGTGTTGATTGATTCAGGTAGTACCCATAATTTTATTCATTGTAAGGTAGCCAAGGAATTGAATTGTTTCCTATACCCAACACCAGAATGTCAAGTGATGGTTGCAAATGGAGGAACTATAAATTTCTCTGGAAAATACCATAATATCAAGCTAACCATGGGGGAATATGTATTGAATAGTCCAATGCTTTCCATTCCTATGGGAGGTGTTGATGTTGTACTAGGAGTACAATGGTTACAATCTTTGGGGACGGTAGCTTTTTAATTTTCAAGAACTTTTCTTGAAATTATTTTCAGAAGGAAAGGAGGAAATTAAATTCTAGGGTATTGCGGAAGCAGGAGAAAGAGATATAATAAGCTCTAATGTCATGAAAAAACTTCACAAATAAAGAACAAAAGGGCATAATTGCTGAAATTATGCTCACTAAGTTCAACACATCAAAATCATTTATTTCTACAAATCTCAAATGTCCTAGAAAATCATTGCAAGGTGTTAAACTTTAAAGGACTCACTATACCGTGATCATGATTGTGCTATTAGTGATTCCGAAGTGTTCCTCTGAACATTAGGCCTTATAGATATCCTTATGTGTCTAAAAGAAGCGAGTGAATGTATGATTATGAGAAATGTTAGAGGCGGGTATAATTCAACCTAGTCAAAGTTATTTCTATGCTCTTGTAGTATTGGTACACAATAAGGATGGATCATGGCAAATGTGTCCAGATTATAGGGAGCTCAATAAGCTCACCATTAAAGATAAATTTCTCATTCCTGTGATTGATGAATTATTGGATGAATTACATGGAGCAATTTATTTTATCAAGTTGGATTTTCGTTCAGGATATCATCAAATTAGAATGAAGACTGAAGATATTTTAAAAACGGCATTTAGAACTCATAGAGGGTCATTATGAATTTTTGAAGATGTGCCTTTTATTACCAATGCACCTTCTACATTTCAAGGGTTGATGAATTCATTTTCGAAACCCTTCCTTCGAAAAATTTGACTTTAGTATATTTTGATGATATACCAATCTATAGCAGGTCTTGGAATGATCATGTTGAACATGTTGAGAGGGTGCTCAAACTATTGCAGGAGAAACAATTACATGCAAAAAAATCGAAATGTTTCTTTGGAGTACAAGAGGTGGAATATCTCGGTCATATTGTATCTCACGAGGGTGTTAAAATAGACCCTAACAAAATTAAAGCCATTAAGGAATGGAAAGTCCCCACAACCATAAAGTAGTTGCGAGGATTTCTCGGGTTAACAAGGTATTATCGCAAGTTTGTTAAGAATTATGGGAGAATAGCAGCACCTCTAACAACATTATTGAAGAAAGATGCATTTTTCATGGACTCCTAAAGCAACTAAGGCCTTTGAACATCTTAAAAAGGCAATGTGCCTAGCACCGGTCTTAGCTACGCCAGACTTCACAAAAACCTTTATTGTGGAATGTGATGCCTCAGAAAATGGAATTGGTGTTGTTTTAATGCAAGAAGAAAGACCCATTTCTTTTGAAAGTCGATCGATCAAAGTATTCCTGAGGAAAGCTGTTATGAAAAGGAAATGTTAGAAATCTTGCATGCACTAAATTATAATGAGAACTTACCTAATGGGAAGACACTTTAGGAATGGCCAGTCATGATAGTCTTAAAAACTTTGGAACAAATACTATCTTGAAGAAACAGCAAAAAAATGGGTCACAAAGATGTTGGGTTATGACTTTGAAATAATATACAAAAACGGGAAGATAAATGTTGTTGCAGATGCACTCTCAAGAAAGAATGAAGAGGTAGAAGCATTGCTTTGTGCCATTTCTACTATCCAGCTAGATTGGATAACCGAAGCAAGGGATGAATGGAAGAAGGACAAAGAAGTGTGGAAACTCATTCAAAAGTTGCAGTAAGATCCTAGTACATCTGATACATTTAGTTGGAAAAATTATTCCTTATGGTACAAAGATCGCTTATATCTTTGTAAGAATTCCCAACTAAAACAAAAGTTTCTTCTAGAATTTCACACTTCTCCTTTAGGAGGACACTCAGGATTTTTAAAAACTTACCACAAGGTGAAGAAAGAATTTTTTTGGGATGGCCTTAAATCTAATATTCAAAATTTTTTGGCGGAATGTTTGGTTTTCCAACAGAATAAATTTGAGACAATTAAGACCTCGGGTCTTCTACAAACTTTATCCATTCCAAGTCAACATTGGGAGGAGATTTCAATGGATTTTGTCATAGGTTTACCTAAGTTCAAAGGAAAGAGTGTCATCATGGTGGTAGTTGATAGAATTACCAGGTATGCACACTTTTGTGCATTATCTCATCCATTTAAAGAAAGTATAGTTGCTACTGCATTTATGGACACAATTCAAAAGCTACATGGAAACCCAAGGGTTATTGTGAGTATGAAGATCATTTTTGCTGGAAATTTTTGGATGGAGTTATTTTCTTATTTGGGTACTCAATTAGCTCATAGCTCATCTTATCATCCTCAATCTGATGGTCAAATTGAGATAGTAAATAAATTTTGGAAGGATATCTTCGTTGTTTTGTATCTGATAAAAAAACACAATGGTTCAAGTGGTTACGTCTCGTTGAATGGTGGAATAACACTTCCTTCTATACTGCAGCAAAAATGACTCCTTTTATGGCACTTTATGGATATCATCCACCATCCATCACATCATCTTTAAGAGAAAATTAGAAGGTTCAAGCAGTGGAAGATCACATCGAGCATCAACAACAAGTTCTCCAACTCTTAAAGAATAACCGAACTTTGGCACAAAATCGAATGAAACAATAGGCATATCAACATCGCAGCGAGAGAAGTTTTGATGTAGGAGACTGGGTATTTTTACGGCTACAACCATACAAACAAATATCCCTCAAGCAAGCTAAGAAGGATAATAGATTATCTCCAAAGTACTATGGTCCTTATAAGGTGTTGCATAAGATTGGTACTATGGCATACAAATTGGAGCTTCCTGCTTCTTCACGAGTGCATCCAGTTTTCCATGTTTCATGCTTAAAGAAGGTTATAGGTGAAAATATTCTAGTTCAAACAATATTTCCAGAACTTGATGAGGAAGGAAAAATCATATTGGAACTGAAGCGGTCATAGAAACAAGAACTCTACAACTACAAAATCGATCAATTTCAGAGTATCTTATCAAGTGGAAGAACTTACCCACTGGAGATTCTACATGGGAGGATGATAATTTTATACAGAAGCACCCAGAGCTACTCAAGCATTGAGGACAACACTTTTTTGAAGGAGAGGGGCATTTTAGGTCCCTATATTACTAGTATAGTCCCTTATTGTTGTTAGTGTAACCCCCTTATTGTTATTATTGTACCCCTATAACCCCCATATTATTATTATTGTGCCCTTAAATTATTATTGTTAGGTCGGCTAGGATTAGATTGTGGCCCACTAGGATTACATTGTGGCCCCATGGACTCCTATATATAGAAAGGAGGTTTTGTAATTTGTATCATCCAAGAATTGTTAATTCATGTAATGTATTGGAGGTTTCCCCCTCGAAGTGGCTTATTTCTAAGGCATTGATATCTCTTTTGTTCTATTTTTGGAGCTGGTTTCACAACTTTGTTGAAGTTGGAGGATTGGGACCTGGATGACGGCACGAAGTTCCCCGAACTTATGCCATCGGAATACGTGGAACAAGTGCAATATGATGGAGGATTTATCAAGGTTAAACCAAATACATGGGCATTGGGATTACAGTAGTCTGGGCTACTAAACCTTTTGACCATTCCGTGCTTTAGGTGTAGCACGATAAATGATATATGTCTGTGCCTACTACTCGCCCTAGTGCATGATAATTTTTTGTGGCTAGGAGAGCCCATCCTGATTGACGACATGTTGATTCATCAAATTACCAAGTTGCCTTACCAAGGGGAGGATCCAGAGGCAGCCTTCGGAGGGAACAGGAAGAATAAAAAAGGTCGTTGATGATGTTAAGAAGACATATGGGGTGAACAGGAATACCAGAGGATTTGTGATCCAATATATTAATTATTTGGTAGTTAAATTTGCTACCCTAGTCCTCGCATGAAAAATTATGAGGAAGTGTCGCACAACAGAATTACCTGCGTACTTTATTAAACTGGTTCGGCAGTGCGTGAAAGGGGTGTAGTACAACTGGGCAAGGTACCTCTAAAATGAGTTTTTGGAGAATGTTCGAGAAGCGCAAGAGGATGATAAACATTTTTATTATGCTCGGTTACTACTGCTAGTCACGTTGGTTGGTTGGAAACCATCGATGGAGTCCCAGTTGCCAGATATTGAGCCTGATCTCTGCAAAGCTGCAAAATATGCATCATTATGGAACTTGAAGCTTCCTTCCAGGGTGATAGAAAATAAGATATTTTGGGTTCTATTTGATGCGGAGATGTTTCAAGTGGTGCAGTCCAAGCCACGACTGTCACCGATGTTGTATGAGTAGTATAACCACATTACATACTTCAAGGCCACCTTTCACAATGTGCATGTTCGCACAAAGAGGGACATGCCAGGATTCTGTTATGAGCTGCCATACATGGTTACATAGGATTACCTTGTGCGCACTATGACTAAGTGGCCCTCTTTATGGTTAGAAGCAAGTACAACTGGTGGTGTGTCGTCATCAACACCACCTAAGACTCCTACGAAACCACGCACGTTGACATACCAACCAAAGGATGCACAGAAGGACCAGGAGCCAACCACTACAATAGAGACATTTGACCTGTGCAACAATGATGATATGGAAGATTAAAATGGAGACAGTGTTGATGCACCTTCAACGCCACCATACACACGACGAGGGACTAAGAGAGGGCCACGTAACACATTAGGGTCGTGCACAAAAATGAAAGCCTCTAAGAAGATCGAGACTGACCCAATGACACTGATAGAGGAATATTTTTACAAGATTGGTGACATAGTCCAGGCAGTGACTAAAGATGTCTGGAGAAAAGTAGAGTCCCAGTATAAATCGGTCCTTGATGATGTGCAGCAAGGACTCCAGCAGCTCAGAGTGCAAGCGAGCATTTTTCAAGTGAGCACGGGACAAGCGAGCGAGTTGGTCGCTCGACATTCATCAAGTTTAGAAAGCTGTGTATTTCAAGTTTCAGGTGCAGCGCTTCACATTGATAATATATAGCTGCGCACAATCATTCCTGCAGGATTTGAGGTCGAAATTGGTTTGGTCGTTTTCCCCAGTGGAAAACTACATGCAATGCATACCATGATTTCTGATGAGCTAAAATATAGGGAGTAAAAGGCATTGCAAGACACTTATAAGGCTTATAAGTAGGCTGAGACAATGCATAAGGGACAATAGAAGTCATAGGATGTACATCATGCCGCTGAAAGCCATCACGCCAATTTTGAATATATGATCGATCAGCTATGTTCTGGCCTCCCCGAAATCACAATACCAACTACTACAACGCCAATTGTCAAATTGGAAAGTTTGGTAGCCACAATGAAAGCCTCATGGTTAGAAGTAGAAATTTTCTGTGTGGATATCGAGCAGAAGATCGTAGATTTGCAGACGAATTTGCAGCTTGATATGCCTCCGAAATTTCGCATACAGTGCGTCATCGTGATACAGGAATTGACAGCTAGTATCACTGCTTATGTGGAGGCTTGCAACAAATTGTTAGAGGAGGCCATGGGAATTTGAACATCCATCCAGGTTGACCCCATCGTACAGCAGTTGAAGACAGATCTACGAGCCAAGGAGCAGCAGTTTAACGAGATCTGAGTCACTGTGCCGACCGTAGTGTTGGTCTAAATATTGGCCTGATTGCAGGAAATTCGAGCCATTTAAGAAGAAATCGACACACTAAGTTGACAAGATCAGTTTCTCGACAAAAGAATGTAGCCTTGGGCTGAGGGTCCCTTGTAGCTTTTCGAGAGCATTGATGGTGCCCTTAGAGGCCTGCAGTAGACCCAGTGAAGTATCAGCCTAGCAGTCGAGGGGCCAACAATAGAGAAATTGGTCGAAGGAGCGCAGAGCACTGCAAAGAAAAGTATAGACATCATTCAGCCACTTAAAGCTTCCTTTTAGGTGCTAAAAGACAAGATGAAGGAATCGAGACCAAAGTGACTCGGGATGAGTCCATAGATTGTGTTGGGGGCCTGTTGGGATAGGGTCCCCTGGGGTTAGGTTTTTTGGTAGATTTTGTAAATACGCACTATGCGCAGAAGTCAAGGTCCTTTGGGGCGAGTCAAAGCTCCTTAATAATTGTGATGGGTGAAAATGGAAACCATGAGTCTCAAACCATGGTTAGAGACCATGGTATGTGCGCGTCCGAGTCATATAAGTATGTAAGATTTGAGTCGAGTAAGGAAATATTTAATTGTTGATATTTATGTTGTTTATGAATGTTTTGACCTAAGTTTTGGGGAAGTTTGGGTTAGGTATAGGTAGAAATGCTCCTGCTAGATGTGTGGGCGGAGACCTAGTCCTAAGCTATGTGAAAGGACTATATTGTTGTTTTCGCAGATGGAAATGATTGTACTAAATTGAAGATCTATTAATAAAGAAAAATATTTGGTGCACTTTTTCCCATTGTGATTTATGTGTTTATGCATGAATATGTTGGTTTAATTATCTTTTGGTTACTGCAAGTTATATATTTGTTTATGTTTCTGGTTGAATGGGCATTTATCTGATGTTAATTATTTGTGAAAAATATTTGTATTCGTGCAAGAGTTTCATTTGTGTTTAATATTTTATGGAAGATCCATCTATGTGATTGTGCAAGTGTTGGTTATGCTCTCATAAGCTAGATCTGACTCAAGTATATTGATATGTTTTACACATAGCTAGAATGATACCTGCTCTGGAGCTTTCAGTGGATGGAGTGGTGGATGGTTTGCACACTACCTACAAAAATAAATACCCCAAGTGAAAGCATGTTATTTATTCAAATATTATTGAAATACATGTGCTTTTTTAAAAAAGAAGATGAGAGAGGGCATACCTGTCGGCACTAAAAAATTATTCTTTCGGGGGTGCGAATGCGTGGCACCGCCCTTGGGTGTTATGGAATGTTGATCACAGTGTTGCTTTTAGTCCAGTAATTGGGCCTTCTGAGCTCTCGTTATGGTCCTCAGAAGTTTCTGAAAAGTGCTACATATAGGTGGATATGTCTCAATTCAGTTCATTTGTGTCAGTTGAGCAGTTGAGGTTTTGAGAGGTCAGAGGCTTCTGCGGAGCATTTCTTGCCGTTGCGATCAGCCTGAGTACTGGGGACTAGCGATTTTTTAGTCAGGTAGCTCTCATGACGTCCTGCATTTTAATTTTTTCAGTGTTTTGGTGCCAGGGTCCGTACAATATGGTTTTGTATGGATCCTAGGCCAGTTTTTCCCTTGACCGTGCGGGTGATCAAGGTACAGGCGCATAATTTGCATGCAAAAATAAGGTTTTGCATGCATTTATTGTGCCTATCCTAGTTTTGGGAGCGCCATTGGTGTGTCTGTGAGAAAGACAAATGCGCTCTCCTTGCGCATGCCTGAGGAACATGGGCACAGAGGGCCGAAGCTATTTTTTGCAAAAATTTTGGGAAATTTTGTCAAATTTTTAGTGTTTTAATTGTGGCTGATGTGTGCCTGTTTGATGACAGGATGTTGTGGAGGGAGAGGGATTGGCCTGATCTTCGGGTCACTTTGGTTGTTTATGGTCACACGCGCCAACAGTTAGCGCGTTGGGGTCTTCTCAAATTTATGGAGAATGACCTGTTACGATCATAGGATCGTCTTCTGTGCTACCTAATTCGATGTTGGAACAGGGGGCGCAAGGTGATGGTGCTATGGGGGTATGACCTTGTTATCCGTCCCGAGATGAATATCTATTTTGTGACCGGGTTTCTGCCTCAAGGTAAGGCTCTCCCATATCCACTTCCTTCTGGGAGAGTGGATCTTGAGCGATTTTCAGCAGGTCATTATGGTGGGGCGCCTCTTACGGAGGGGTGCATAGCGATTACTACTGTCACTGACCTGGTCGAGCAGTGTGCTCTGTCTGCTATTGTACAATTGGCAGGGTCATCTGCGCCTCATTGGGCGTCGGGGCCAGAGATAGGAGTCTTGCGTCCATTGAGGGTCGGGCACTTTTTTGACTTTTTCCATTTTTTGTTATGATGCGATGCTGGAACAACTTTACAAGGTCTGGGATGGATCGAAGGTGTTCGCTTATGCCATCATTCTATGCAGCATCATGTCTGAGTGAGTGGTGCTGCTAAGACCTTTGGTGACTCTGCCTACTGGGGGGCCACGGAAGCCTCGCATAAGGAGGTGAGCCCCTGTGATGCCTCGCGGAGGGGGAGGTAGGGTGGGGCATTACTGTAACGCCACCACAGAGGCTTGGTTTGAGGCCAATCCTCAGATGTTCCTGTCATTTCCTTATGTGGGGATAGAATTGCGGGGAGATCCATACATGGGTCTTCCTGCTGGATATGCTTGGGGGCCAACAGGTATGTTTTTGTTTTTTATTCTGTGTTTACTTGAGTATATATGTTTTGTAAGTGTATTATGATGACATTGACATCGTTTTGTTACTCTTGCAAATGTTGGCGAGGTCGGACGTCCTATGGCTCGGTTGGTGGGAAACCATCCAATTCGGCGACCTCGAGGAGCTCACGGGGGATAGGGAGGAGCTCCAGCACAGCCTCTGGGTGGAGCAACGGGTAGAGGGGTTGGACCCTCAGGGGAGGGTAGTAGATCGGCTGCTGCCGAGACTGCTATTGAGCGAGCTCATGTCGATGCAGAAGAGGCTCGTGTAGCTAAGTTGACAGAGCAGGTGGCTGCTCTAGAGGTCAGAGCTCAGGTGCTAGACAATTCATGGGGTCGAGTGGACCTCTTCAACTAGGGGATAACTACCTGAGGTTTCGTAGATGACCTCGAGTATGTGTGGCTAGAGACCTTGATGGCCCAAGAGAGGGGCTATCGGCCGGTTTTACGTCGAGTGGCAATCTCTGTTTTGACGGTGGCTCCAGTATTGGTACTGGGAGTGGCCGTGGGTCCAGGTGCCCTACCTGGGGGAGCACCACCCTGGATTCTTATTGTACATGGGGAAAGAACTCATTATGAGGATGCTTCCCCTATTTTTTTCTACTTGTACTTGTGTATATTTTGGGCTGACTTATGGGTCAGAGACACTATTTTTTGTACTCAAACACATACATTTTTGGTTTATATAAGAGAGATATTTTTTACAGCTCTACATGGTATGCCCCCTACTTTTTTTTATGGATTATGCTATGCTGATGGATATCTATGTTTTCTATGTTTTTGTTTTTTATGTATGATGGTTTCTCTGAGATGCATTCCAATTTAGAATATTGTTAGCTATGAGATCAATTGTTTGGTTTTGATTTCTTGGTACATGTGTGAATGTAATGTGGTCAAAATGTTGGCTTAATATTTTTTCACGCAAGTATTTTCTAAACAGATGTGAATCCCTTACCTCAAATGCTTTGTTTAACTGTGACACTACTAACTGGGAATCAAGGTAGATATGCATATGGCATATGCCCTAATTGAGGGCGTCGCACATAAGTCCGGTGACAGCGTCATATTATACCTGGTTGTTTGTTTCTGAGCTGATACAAACACCATTGGTGCAGAGTGGTAATCGGTCAGGGTGGTAGATAACCCAGGCAGCTGCTACTAAACTTTGAGACCATCGCGATGCTCCATCAGCAAATCTGAAGTAATGGCTGGGTTGGTAATCCATTGTGACACTAGAGCGCATTTTGTGACAATTATTTTGGTCAAAATTTAAAGTGTTTGGGTCTGTGTACGTTGACTCTAGGGGTGGGCCTTCTCGGCCCTTATGGGTAGAATTTCTTGAGATAAAGGTCGTTGATGGGGTTTTTGAGGCATGTTCCATCCGGCTCAGTCAAGATGTATGCCTCTGTCGAGGAGGAAACGTTTTATGATGTAGGGTCCTTTCCACAATGTTTCGAAATTTCTTGGCCCTAGGGCTTCTTTTGCGACATCGTAGCAGAGGACTAGCTCTCCCTCAGTGAATGAGCGAGGGTTGATGTGGCAGTCAAACGATGCTTTTACCCATTTCGTCTGGGCCTCGTTGTGTTGCAGTGATTTCTGTCAGATTTCGTAGACGAATTCTAGTTGTACTAAAAGTTGTTCTAAAGGTTGGGTATCATCGAGGAGTTTGATGGCGGCATGTAAATTCGAGATCTCACGGAAATCAATGAAAAAGCGTAGGGTGCCCTGATTTTTCACGATGGGAATAGGATTGGAAACCCAAGATGTGTGGGCGGCCCGAATCCTAGTTCTGATATATGATGATACAAATATTATATGGTGTATCATGTCTTCGACATTTGGTGGGGGGGGTGGGGGGGAATTTCCCTAATGGGAGCTTGCGTGAGCACAAGGCTAGATCCCTCGTTAGGATGGGAAATTTCTAGTAGGTGGAAACTGTGTCTATTGCAGAGGTTCTTGAATGTTTCCATTAGCACGTATACCTCTGGTTTGTGGTTATGGCCAGTGAAAATGGTGCACGGGACCACTGCGCCAACTGAGTAGATTGTGTGGGAGTTGGCACTAATCCTCATCCTAGACGTGGACGCTCGGAAAGAATCTAATGTAGAAGATGAGGTCTTCTGCTTCCATTTCCATGTTTTTGGCTTGGGTATGTCTAAATCTTTTGGGGAGTGTAGACATAACATTTCTCTTGCTGCTCTAAGCTTTGAGATATGCTCGCATTTTATTTTAAGATGAAAGTGTGAAAAAATATAGCAATAGCTATGTGTGATTTTCTCTTTGTTAGAGAGAAGTCTTTGCGGGAGAGAAGAGACTGTGTGAAAATTGTTTGCGAGGTGCTTCATTCTTTGCACTGATTGACCAGGTAGCTGATCAGGTCGCATAGTCCGCATGTTATCCTAGGTTGAAACTGGGTCATGCTTGGTTGGCGTGCCTTCCCAATTTGCCTCTCATGATGACCTAGGTATGGGGTAGATTGCCTGGGGGTGTCATGCCTCCTATATTGGTTGAGAAGATCTTCACATTTCTTCTCTAATGTATGAATCATATCAATTAGAGTAAAAACTCGCGGAATAGAAGCATAGCTCTTCTCATTGTGATTGCCCTAACACACTAGGAAAAACATCCTAGATATGGGGTTCCCGTCCTGCTCACTTGATGGCGTGATTGGGTACCATTGATGTAGCGCTTCTAAGTCAAGGCACGTGGTGACCACATGATTGGGTATTTTACACAACATAGATGTTGGTATTTTCTGCAGAGGGCGATTGGGGGTAACTAAGGGTTCCCCGATTGGTCGCTTTTCAACTGACAGAAAGAGGATGGATCTACTCTGTTAAAATCCTGGATTTCATAGTATCACAAGGTGATTGATTATTGATTAGATTTGTCATTACTAAAAATAACATTCTATGGATATCATTTATTTTCGGAGAAAGAAAGGGAACTCCTGACTGTAAAGAGCTTCAAAGAAATCAATCCACCTCTCCGCCAAGTGGAAGGAAGGAAGTGTTGCTGACAAGGTATAGTGGGGATCATACTTCAGCTTTGCCCTCGTTTCATTTTATATTCATTCACCTTATTTCCCCCCTTCCATTCCTCCATAGTCTCCCATTCTCTGAATCCCACTCAAACCCCCCCAAAAACCCACATAGATAACTTTTCGGGGCTTATTACTTTATAAACCCTTTTATTATAAAGTTTCAGACTTTATAATTATAAGCTCTGCCACCCACGAATGTCCATATTATATTAAACCTTATCGTTATATCATATATATATAACAAGGCCCATTTAAAAACTTTGGTGGGACCACTTATGCCTCATCTCATATCGTCGTCGCAACGTTGTGTTCTAAATCAAATTCCAAAGCTTATAAAACCGCTAATGTGATATAATGTGGGACCCAATCCCTGCCACCCTTTCCTTTTTGTTTCATTTTTCCTTTGAAAATCATTTAACTTCACCTTTTCATTGCTTTTTCCTTTTTCCGCCTCCCGATTCCTGATCGTGATCAAAAGTGGGCCATCATCGCATTTCACAAAATTTACATATTTGGCATGCAAACTAAACTCTAAATGTTGCGATCGTCGATTTTTGATTGCAATATCGCATCACGTTTGACTTACCATTGTGCACACCCGCAGGTACATCCATTTAGTTTTGTGATGCAATAAGTTGGCCCCACCTCCGCAGCTCTGCTCCCGCTTCATAAGCCATTGCAATACATATGAGTATCATATAAATTCCATAATACTTACCGCCTTAAAATTTCTGCCGATTCATAAAAACTTCGCCGCATTTTCCAGTGGGTCCCTCTTCCCCGCATTTCGCAAAATTTAAAATTCAACCCCTACAAGTTAAAATATTTAACTTGCGATGTGACCCAAGAGTAGATCACACATCAAAAGTTTTACAAGTTAGATGCCAAGTTAAATGCTAAAAAGCTGACGTGCGATGTGCGATGCCTGATGGGACCCGATCGCACTTTGAAGATCCTAAGTTTTACAAGTTAGCCACAAAGGTAAATGTTAAATTCGCCAAAGTACGATGTGTGAATGGCCTGATCGCAAATCGCACATCAAAAGTTTTAAATATTAAAGTGCGAAGGGTGAATGTTAACTCCTGCGTCGTGCAAAGTGTGATGTTGGCGCAGATGCGATTTATTTCAGAGAAAAGGTGTAAAGGACTTCAAGTCCGGGTGAATGGTTTTTTATGCTATTTGGCTTCAAAAAGGGGTTGAACACGGTAAGAGGACTCAGGTAGGACCCGACAAAGGAGAAAAAGGAAAATCTAGGCTGAAACATCACAAAGAAAAAGACAGTAAAAGTTGAGTAGGGCATGTGCGCAAAGATCAAACAGCAGAGACTAAAGGGGCAGTAGAACGCACCAGCACCGACACCAATCAATGAGAAGTAGCCAACACTGCACCAGATTAATTACTAAATGCTATTTTTCTGTAGTTTAGAGCCAGATGTCAAAGCCTTCATTGGTTACCTCTTCGAAACCATCACAACCACCTCCAAGACACTTTTTTGATTCACGAAGAGCCTCCTCAGTTTTGCATTCCTGAGGAGTTACCATAATAAATTCTACATGCGGTGTTCGTCAGAGATTTTCTTGATTCGGGCCTTGCATGGAAAAATTTTCTAATCTCAGTTTGTTTGTAATAAATAAAGGTTGCTAGAGTAGATTAGGGCAAAATAACTTAGTTATTAGTTAAATACTGCTAGAATTCTCATTAGCAGGGGTTGGATATTTTAGCAACTGTATTGTAAGAAATATTATTGGAGCACTGTAATTTTTGAAGCTGGACATCAATAATCAAAGACCGGTTACAGGATTCTTGAGCTGTGTTAAAGTGACGTGTTTCTTCTTTTTTTAAATGTTTCGGTTGTTTTCTCTGTTGTGTATCTGCTCATCTAATTTTAGATTAAGATCCGCTGTCGGAGCGCCTTAATTCTATCTACAATTTACAATCTAAATGTTTTATGCAGAAGTCTGATTAAAGAATTATTAATTTCTTTTTAGTCACTACTGAACCTTATTGTTTCTCTCACCTCATAATTCATACATCTCTTGAGATCCATTTTGCACAATTAGCTTTCCCTGTGATTTTCTCTTGATTTTGATGTGGCATTCCAGCCTTTGACTCCATCGCCCAATGGAATAGCTTCTGCAGCCCTATGTTTCCAACCACACAATCAATCAAACAAACAACCCCCATCACTATAACTAGCCTAATATATGAAATTATAATCATCAAGTTAAATCGATTTAAATCATAAAATAGAGAGAGCCCTCTCTGAGTCTAGGAAGGCTAGGTCCTGGACTCCAAAGAGGTTTGATGTTGTGCTTTATAGCTTAGTTTTTCCAATCTTATAAATTATAGAGTGACAACATAATGGTGACCATACTGGGGAATTATTGAAAAACTTAGCATTTCATCAAAACTTAGAAACCCAGTCAAAATATTGTATGATTCAAGTATGTTCCAAGATTGGTATCTGGTTGTTGATGGTGGACAACAGTCGAACACAAGAAAGTTGAAATCATCCACCTGGCAACTCCACAATTTTTAGTTGACCTAAAGACTCCAATGGTAGAAGAATCCAGATTGGTTCTGGAGATACAGTGACCCCACTCTCTGACTGATAGACAAGATGAATCCAAGAATACAACGCAAGTATGCTCCAATGAACAGAGATCACATTCCTAGATTCCCACACAAAATGCCTCAAGTAAATTGGCAAAGAAATATTCCTATTTTTCAAGATGAGACTGTTGATGATGCTTCATTACATATCATTAAATTTCATATACATTCTTGGAAGTTGAAGGTTGAGTGGCATGAGTATTTCCTCATGAAGATGTTCATGGCAACATTAGAAGGGCAAGCGAGGGAATGGTATGAAGGTCTGAACCCTGTTAGTTTGTTTTCTTTAAGGATTTCCACAAATTTTTTTATGAGCATTACAAAGAAAGTTCTCCATCTTTATTATTAGTTAAAAATTGTTGTTATCAATCTGAGGATCTTATACAATACCTTGTAAATATTGATGAAGATCTAGGAAATTGGCATCCTGAGGATCTCTTAGAAGCAATTCATGAATTTCATTCTCAAGTTAACTGTCATGATAACCAAGAGAAGTTAGTTGAAAATGAAAGCAAACAATAAATGAAAGAAGATCCACAGGATCTCTCTGTGGGGACAAATGATAGTTCATATGCTCTTTTGTGTGAGGCTAAAGAAGGCATTCAGCCTCATGACCAGTCTTCATAGGAGAAAGAAAAAAATTGGTGTTCAATACAAAGAAAACAAAGACTCCCTCCTCCTTTAACTGAAGAAGAAATCAATCAGATTCTGAGCATGAAATCGACCTCTCAATTTTTATGTAATGAGGAGATTATTGCTATTGGTTCTACTATTAATTTATGTACTGAAGTATTTTCTCATGAAGAAAAATATGTAGAATAGATTGATATTGATGATGTTCTACCTTCTCAAGAAGGCTTATTGCTAGAAACTGCTTATGTTCATCAAAATGACAGCCTTCAAATATAAGTTAGCCAACTCAGTTGAGACATATCAAGTTTGCTTGAGGACATCATATTGGTATACAGTGAAGATTCCATATCAGATGACCATGAAGAATGTGTAGATATTCTCTTTCAGAAGGATCCTGAGCATGACAAAGTGGAACAAAGAGTGGTCTTGGATGTAGCTAGTTACTTGAATCCTCAGGGCCAGGTATTGTTCCAAGATCCTTTTGCTGGCCTTTTAGAATCATCTAAGGAAGGAATATGCTATGCCATGAATGGTTTTCTGCCGATTTTAAGGAAAATTTTGAACACTGTTGTTCAGTGGCAAGTAAGATGGGAGTGGCCCTTTTGTTTTTTCAGCCTACTCAAAAAAGTGGACAAGAATCAATCATGTAGTCATTTAATTGATTGGTTGCATTGGAAAAAAGAGTCCACTTAGTGTATATATCATCTCCAAGTTATATTAGGGTAGGTATGTACAAATAAGCTCAGTACCTTGAGCATTTTCTCAGTGTTAGTTTAAGGTTTCTTTTAGTCTTTAGTTTCAGCATGGTTCATATTTCAACATTCAGATTGTTTGGGTGCAACAATATGTTCAGTTTGATGTTTTGCAGTGGATGAGTTAAGTTGTAGATTCAGTTTAGATTTATAGTATGTAAATAAGTTGGGTGGAGAAGCATGTGGGCTATTTTTATCAACCAAAGTCAGAAGGAATAATCACCTAGTTTCCAGTCACTGAGTTGCAGGAAAAATCAATATACAAACTATTGGGATCAACCCAATGGATCATGCCACTAGTCTACGGTGTTCTTGACACCTCTTGAAAAAGTTTCCATCCCCATTTGGAGCCACTGTTAGACTCTTGTATTTCACAGTATCACAAGGTTACTAATTATTGATTAGATTTGTCATTACTGAAAATGACATTCTATGGCTATCATTTATTTTCATAGAAAGAAAGGGAACTCCTGACTGTAAAGATCTTCAAAGGAATTAATCCGCCTCTTTTCCCAGTGGAAGGAAGGAAGTGTTGCTAAAAAGGTATAGTGGGGATCAAACTTCAGTTCTGCCCTCGTTTCATTTCATATTCATTCACCCTCTTTCCCCCCTTCCATTCCTCCATAGTCTCCCATTCTCTGAATCCCACTCAAACTCCCCAAAAAACCACATAGATAACTTTTCGGGGCTTATTACTTTATAAACCCTTTTATTATAAAGTTTCATACTTTATAATTATAAGCTCCGCCACCCATGAATGGTCGTGTTATATTAAACCTTATCATTATATCATATATATATATATATATATATATATATAACAAGACCCGTTTAAAACCTTTGGTGGGACCAAGTATGCCTCATCACATATCGTCATCGCAACGTTGTGTTATAAATCAAATGCCAAAACTTATAAAACCACCGATGCGATATAATATGGGACCCAATCCCTGCCGCCCTTTCCTTTCTATTTAATTTTTCCTTTGAAAATCATTAAACTTCACCTTTTCATTGCTTTTCACTTGTTTCGCTTCCCAATTCTCGATCGCGATAAAAAGTGGTCCCTCATCGCATTTCGCAAACTTTACATATTTGGCATGGAAACCAAACTCTAAATGTTGCGATCATCGATTTTTTATTGTGATATCGCATCACATTTGAATAACCATTGTGCATGTCCGCAGGTCTATCCATTTAGTTTTGTGATGCGATAAGTCAGCCCCACCTCCATAGCTCCACTCCCGCTTCATAAGTTGTTGCAATACATATGAGTATCATATAAATTCCATAATACTTACCGCCTTTAAAAAATTTCCGATTCATAAAAACTCCGCCACATTTTCCAGTGGGTCCCTCTTCCCCGCAATTTGCAAAATTTAAAAGTTAACCCCCGCAAGTTAAAATATTTAACTTGTGATGCGACCCGAGCGCAGATCGTGCATCGCAAGTTTTACAAGTTAGCTACCAAGTTAAATGCTAAAAAGGCTAACGTGTGATGTGCGATGCCTGGTGGGACCCAATCACACTTCGTAGATTGCAAGTTTTGCAAGTTAGCCACAAAGGTAAATTTTAAATTCGCCAAAGTGCGATGCGCGACGTGGTGGGACCCAATCGCAAATCGCAAGTTTTAAATATTAAAGTGCGAAGGGTGAATTTTAAGTCCTGCATCGTGCGAAGTGCGATGTTGGCGCAGATGCGATGTATTTCATAGCAAAGTTCTAAAGGATTTCAAGTCTGGGTGAATGGTTTTTTACGCTGTTTGGCTTCAAAAATGGGTTGAACACGACAGGAGGACTCAGGTAGGACCCGAAAAAGGAGAAAAAGGCAGAGCTAAGATAAAACATCACAAAGAAAAAGACAATGAAATTTGATTCGGGCATGTGCACAAAGATCAAACAGAAGAGACTAAAGGGGCATCAGAATGCACCAGCACCGACACCAATCAATGAGAAGTAGCCAGCACTGCACCAGATTAATTACTAAATGCCATGTTTCTACATTTTAGAGCCAGATATCATAGCCTCCATTGGTTACCTCTTCCAAACCATCACAGCCACCTCCAAGCCACTTTGTTGATTCATGAAGATCTGCCTGAGTTTTGCATTCTTGAAGAGTTACCATAATAAATTCTACAAGCGGTGTTTGTCAAAGATTTTCTTGATTTGAGCCTTGCATGGCCAACTTGTCTAATCTCATTTTGTTTGTAATAAATAAAGGTTGCCAGAGTATATTAGGGCAAACCAACTTAGTTGTTAGTTAAATACTGCTAGAATTCTCATTAGTAGGGGTTGGATATCTTAGCAACTATATTGTAAGAACTAATATTGGAGCACTGTAATTTTTGAAGATGGACATCGATAATCAAAGATCGGTTACAGGATTCTTGTGTTGTGTTAAAATGGTGACATTTTTCTTCTTTTTTTAACTGTTTTCATTGTTTTCTCTATTGTGTATCTGCTCATCTAATTGTAAATCTGAAATTTTAGATTAAGATTCGATGTTGGAGTGCCTTAATTCTGTCTACAATTTACAATCTGAATGTTTTCTGCTGAAGTCTTATTAAATAATTATTAATTTCTCTTTAGTCACTACTGAACCTTAGTATTTCTCTCACCTCATAATTCATACAGCTCTTAAGATCCATTTCGCACAGTTAGCTTTCCCTGTGATTTGCTCTTAATTTTGATGTGCCATTCCAACCTTTGACTCCATCGCCCAATGGAATAGCCTCTGCAGCCCTATCTGTCCAACCACACAATCAATCAAACAAACAACCCCCATCACTATAACTAGCCTAATATCTACAATTATAATCATCAAGTTAAATCGATTAAAATCATAAAACAGAGATATCCCTCTCTAAGTCTAGGAAGGCTAGGTCCTAGACTCTAAAGCGGTTTGATGTTGTGCTTTATAGTTTAGTTTTGCCAATATTATAAATTATAGAGTGACAACATACTCATCACATATTCTTGACTTGTCTATTTTTTCATGGATTCATTGTCTGAGCCATCTTCTTGGGAGAGGCGAACTATGGCTGAGCTCAAACTAGCGAGTGCTAGGCGGAATCGGGGGATATAATGGCATTGTTGTAGAATGTGGTTGTCAGCACATAAAGGAAATGTGAATTGTGTGTCTCACAAACCAACATACTAAACGCACTCTATTGGATACCACCTGTAGATGAGTTCGAGGGTTGCGCATTCTTTGATGAAGTGACCATGTTCATCACACAGTGCACAGCATATGATAGCAGGGGGGAATATGAACGGGAGTCTTTCAGGTGAATATCATTCCTCCTGCAGGTATAGAATGACGCGAGGTTCATCTCCATATGACTAGGTGGAGGGATCCTCTTGATAGGATTGCTCGATGGCATGTAAGGCATACCAATATCATGGGATATTTGGGCAATGATGGGTATAGTGTCCATAATTGCTGCAGATAGTGCATGCGTGATTTGTACGCAATGCTTTGCCTTGAATTTTGGTGGCTGGTTCCTTTTTAGGGGAACTGAGTGCCGCAATTTTTACCGAAGAGCTAAAGAGCGGTTTTAATTCATTCATCTCTAAGCAGATGTGGGTAGGGTGGCCTACTACGTCACATATGGCGCAACGTGGTGATTCCCGTAGCATGGTGGGATTCTCCACCTTCTTTCCTCTTCTATTGGTTTTCTTAGTCGTATTCATCGGCTTTGCGATAGGAATTTCCTTTGAATGGATATTTACGACAGTCTCCTGAATGGTTGGGGCCTACTCAGGATTGAAAGGGATTAAACCTGTAGAGGTGATGTGTGTGACTCCCATTGTGGTAGGTGGGACTAGGTATGAAACGGGTATTACAAATGAGAAGTTTTGTAGGACCACCGTGGCCATGCCCTGTTGTGACACAAAACCAGCTAGGGGGAAGAGAAAAGGAGTTTGGGAGGCAGCGTAGGCTAGAGAGGCTATCGTGGCTGAGGATTTGATGTCATTACTACTCATATTTGTGTCTTGACTAGCTTTGGTGCTTGATGAGGACATCATGCACATCGGAGCCTCTATGACATTCTGTGATGACTCAAGCATAACAAGGCGATCTCCTAGGAATGACCCTAGGATGGACAACGGTTTGAATTGGTTGGGAGCATATTCTTGGTAACATGTAAGTGTCTCGGCAAATGTGTCTACATAGAATGGCATCGATATTTGTTAGGGGTCGCTTTTCATTGTGTGTCAATTGGTCGATAGTAATGATGTGGTCCTCATGGGGGAACATCATGATTCAGAAGACGGAGGAGGCTATGGCTGACATCGCATACATATAACTCCAACCAAGGATTATATTGTAATCTAGTTGGGTGCCCAAGACTTTAATGTCTATAAGGACAGTCTTGCCGGCTAATCAGACCGGGAAATTTTGGTAGAGACCGACGGGAGCTGAAGGGCAGCCATCATATGCTCTAAGCGTGATGTCTAATGGCTTTAATTCCGGAGACCCTAACTTCTGCCAAAAATTCTTTGACATGATGCATGTGGATGCACCCTCCTCAATTATACATCGATGAATGGTGATGTTTTGAACTGACACCGGTATTTGAAAGGCGACCATCAAGGGAAGCCTAGAGGTGGCTTTATCTAAATCAAAATCCATTAGGCGTGAATCAAAAGGGTCGATGGCGCCTAATGCAGAAAGTAAGGCTTTCCTTTTCTTTGGGCATGATTGTAATACCTCCAAAGCTGACATAGCGGCGGGAGATTGCGCTAGATCAGGCCACAATGCTATAGTTATGGGCTACCTTGGAATGGTTTCCTACCCACCTAGTTGGTCCCTTAGCCATTTTTGGCAAAGGTTAAATAGGCATATTTGATATGGTCAAAGGTGTTGTTGGTGCACTTGTACTAGACCTTAACAAATTTGTGTCTTCTCGGGTATCGTAGTTTCGGTTCTGTGTCTGAAAAAAAAATTCTTCGCCATTCATGTAGATTTCATGGTTGTTCTTTTCATAATTGTTGGGAGTTTTTTGTTGTTGCTGAGTGCTAATTGTCCCTTGATAGGGGAAATTCTCCTACATAACTGATATCTGCTAGGAGGATCCCCCTTGTCCACGGTTACCTTGAAGCTTCTTTAGCTCAGGGAGGTCGGGTTAGTGGTGATTGTAATGGCCGTACTCACCAAAGATTGAACAAGACTGGTTTGTCCAAATATTTTCCCTCTTATTCTGCCTTTGGGGGTTACTTGATTTCTGGTTTTGATTTCGGTTGGAGTTGCCTCCAGCCTAAGATCGTGGAGGTCGTTGTTGATTGTTGCCCCCCTGTCTAGGATTTCCTTTAGGCTTGTTTTTTCCTTTTTTCTTAGTCGCGTTGGGAGGAAAATTTGGATTCTCCTGATTGTATGGTTGACGCGGTTGGGCTTGGGCACGTTGCACAAATTTCACCTGTGCATTATTCTGCATGGGTGGGTTTTGAGCTGGGGACTAGGCATATTGCGGTCCTTGTCCCTAGTTTAAAAATGGTTGTTGGGGGAAGCTCTTCCGTCAGCATATCTAGCTGTGTACTGGGTCCCCTGAGGCGGAGGATAGGGTCCTCCATGCTGATGGTGGTACGATGATGCCCTACTGGTCAAATTTTTTGGAGGCGCAGGATGACTTTGGTAGCCGGGTTGCGGTATGTTCTGGGTAGAATCATATGCATAACCAGGGTATTGAACACTGCTTAGGTGATTCTGGGTCAATGACCCAATCAAACTGTCTGTGGATTTCAACGTGCCTGCCAGTTCTTTGTAAGTTTGCAAGCACGGGGCGTTAGGCAAGATATTGTAAATATACCCTGACTGTGTATAGATCAGCCTGAGTTGTTGGGCCTTACTGATGGCATCCTCTTCGGATATGGGCTTTTGTTGCACCACATCCTTTGAAATATCTACGGTGAGAGATTTTAGGAACAGGTCTAACAGAACTCGATCGTCGAGTTTGGATTTGCACAAACTACGATGTTGCTGCCATTCGTGGAGATGGTCCGAGATATAGATGGCGGTTGTTTGCCTAAAGTGGGTCAGTAATTCCATTCTGGAATCGTGGCGGATGGGTAACTGAAAATAGGTCAGGAACATAGTAGCAAGGGAACTAAAGGTTCTGTGTCTAGCAAAGGGCTACTCCACATACCATTTCGTGGTTATTCCGGTTGGGTTGCGTTTAAATAGTCTTAGTCGAATAGTATCATCAACGATGTTGTTCAACGAACACCACAGGTGGAAATTCATAACATGATTTCCAAGGTCTTCCACTTGCTTTCCTTCAAACTTTGGAATGTACGAAGGGAGCTTCTTGGGCATGGGGGGCCATGTGGGGTTGTGTGCAATGGGTTCATTTGTCAACTTGGTTAAATATGGTAGATTTAATGAAGCTAAGAAAGGTGACTACAAGTTTGCAGTTATTGCAATTTGTAAAAACACAATCTTCTAGTTAGGAATAGGGTTTTTCTATGACGTACCATCCTATGCATTCACCTGGCTTCCCAGATGGGTAGCACTCCTTTTCCCCCTAGGGGTTGTGGGAGGAGTGGTGTGTGGTGACCTTGTGGGGGTGTTCACCGGTGTGGCATTAGGTACCAACGAGGGTTCCCAACTAATTATGCCCCTATAAAGGATGAACTAGTAAGGGTAGCAGTGTTCCATCTTCGACGCCTAAAGGGTGAAAGACCTGGAACCCCTCCCGGTAATGGGGGGAGGTCCAAAAGATGTCTATATCGACGAGGTCTCATTGGGTCCGTTATGGCGTCAACTAGGTATGGTTTTGGAAATATTTGAGAGGATAGAGATTACAATCAAAGAAAAAATCTGATCACATACATAAAACAAAGCGAAAATAAGAGATAATCTTCCCTTTAGATTAATCCTATGTGATCAGTCAATCAAAAAATATGGTTTTCTGTTGTTTGTGTGTGATACTCAAATCCTAGAAGACCTACTCGTCCTCACACACTCAAATGTAACTGGGCCTTGAGAAGATATCTTGCGAATGATAGCACAATGTCCCAAAATAACTGGTGATGCCCCTAGTCAACCAGAGAAAATCCACCAAGGTAAGGGTAGAGGATCTAGTGCTTGCCTACACCATCACCTATAGGTAAGGATTCCCTATTTTTGGCCACTAAGTACCATTGTCCCATGTGAGCGTTCGAGTCTTGAGCGTCTTGGTAATTAAGCTACCAGTACCGAGTATTATACGGGTTAGGTAGCCCTGAATAATACCACACGCATTGGGCCTAAGCTTAACCCCCTCTGAATCGGGTCTCTGTTGTGCTGGGGTTTTATTTATCGTGGGCAGATACACAGATTTAAAAGTTCCCTAAACAGTCAACTCCTATGTTTCAATATGTAGACTGACCAAGGTGTCTTATTGGATGCATACCCCTTTGGTCCTAACTTAAACTATAAATTCTCTAATGGCCCCTGTGGGGAAAGTTTAGTGAGTTTGGTTAATTTAGTTTTAGGTATATTTAATCTAATTAGGGTGTGAATGTGTATGAAAAAAAGGTGAACAAGCGTATAGCTTTAAAGTTTGGATATGCGGTGATCCTTTTCAAAATCCCCTATTTAAACTATGTTTGGTTATTCCTTGCTCAAAAGAAAAACATGTGTGAATATGGGTCGCTTCCAATGTTTCCTAGTTAATCTAAATGATAAAATATAGGGAGATGGTGAGTTATCAATAGAGAGTGTTCATATGCTTGCCTAGGATCACCCAAAGGTGCAAAGGAAACAGAGATTACTTGCTCTCTACAGAAAATTTGATCCTGGTCCCGAATCTTAGTGCAAAAAATTGAACTAAAATAATGACTTTTACACTAGAAAATGAAAAATATTTAGCTAAGCATGCGTGGACTGGGGCCACTTACTTTGGCTAATTAACTAAGTGTTTTTTTTTGCCTAAATTTTCAAAACATAAATAATTTTAGAATGCAATTTTATTTCCCCCTACTTAAACTATGTGTTAACTTTGCGAAAATCAACTTGCAATTTTTAAAACTAACACCTAAACTACTAAAACGCGGCTAAAAGTGAGCTTTAACAAGTTTTGGGACACCTCAAACAGTGCTGGCATATTTATTATGGGTCGCCGGTAGTCACTTTACATGCAAGAAATAAATGGAAATGGCAGCAAATTACTACTTTTGTTTTCCAGGTGCAAAAGGTTGAGACAGGTGCGAAGGTTGCACGCAGGTCACTGCTGAAAGCACGCACTAGGGCACATTTGTCTGTGAAAAAACCACGCAATTTTCCTGCAAATAAATTTATGGGAGCTCTTCAGCTTCAGCCTCTGACTAAGGGTGAATCAGGTAGTGAAGGAGAGAAAGGGAGCAGTTCCATCCCAACTCCACAACAAAGAAAGAGGTATCTGCAAAAAGGCACAACCACATAAACTTGGAAATAAAAGTAGTGGAGTTGCCAATCCTGTGTATGTGTGTTTGATGCTCGAATGTACCAAATCACACCTACTTAAGAGGAGTGGTTTTCCCCTCTTAATTTCTTGTTCATGGGCTGAAAATAAAGGGAGTCAAGCAAGTTAGGGAACATGCTAAGACATAAACATACTAAATAGTGAAACAACATGCATATTCCAACATAAAAACTAAACTAAAACACATAATACAAAATCTCTAAATAGAGTCAAACAACTTCAATAATCCAAACGGTGGCACTTACATCCCCTCTTATTGAGTGTTGGTAAGAATAAAGGATGAAAGGTTTACCCACTTTCCAAGGGGCCCTTAGAACTAGGGAGTTCTAGGACCCAATGCAAGGATGTCTTTACTTCCGAGCTACCTTGGCGCAAAGTCTCCCTCTCTCTACTCTGGTGGACTGGAGTTGTTGGATGGCCAACAACTGAGTCCCCTCTATCTCTACTCTGGATCACACACTGTTGGATTTCTTGGGGCAATTATGGCCAGCATAACAATGTGTTCTCATATTTTTCATCTCTTGGTGGCATTTTATAGGAGAATTCAAAATCTCCTTCCCTCTCTTGGTACATTGATGGATGGTGACCCAAGAGAGGAGGGTGATTCCATTGTGTGCCACATTTATTCCATTTTGTGCTCCCTTGAGGTCCTAAGGAGGCTTAGTGGGATACCAGGCAGCCATGTGGTGACTTTTGAGGAAAAGTCGCGCAAAGATGCACTTATCAAAGAAAAGTGTGCGCAAAGGCACATTTTTCTGGTTCCTTCAATGCGCAATTTGATTTTCCTCATAGACCTTAGAGATTTTTAAATATTTTAGATTCTCTAATGTGCCTCAGCCTTATAAATCCTTCTGCCTGACATTTAATATTGTCATCTTTGCATGTCCAATTTTCAAGTGGTAACACTAAGCTCAAAGGCATTGTCCCCTACAGCCTTGGTGATGGTGTATGGCCCATATTGGAGCGAGTGAAGCTTGTGGTAGGGTCCAACGAGGCATTCGTTCTACAAATGTAGCCACACTTTGTCGCCCACCTAGAATTGGTGTGGCACCCAATGTTGATCATCATTAGAGAACTTTTGAGGTCTAAAATGGACCTCCTAAGAAAAATGTACAACCAAAATAAAATTTATAAGAACCAATAGGATTCAAGATGATGATGTCAACCATGGCGGATGATCTACCATTTTGGGATTAAAAATTAAAAAGATTAAAAATTAATAAAATAATAAAACTACTTTTTCAACTTATATACCTAACTGTTTACTCAAATTTTGAGTGGGAGTACTCATTGGATACAAAATTTTATTCCTCATCCAAGGAGCACCCATGTTTTATGCTTTTGATGGACACTCCTAATCAAATTATGCATCCAATGAGTGTTCCCACTTGAAATTGTAGTAAACCCACAAGGAGATCAGTTGAAAATACGAGTTGAAAAAGTAGTTTTTTCTTTTTCCCTTATAAAATTTGATGATGTAATCTAATCTTATTTTATTATTTCCACTATTATTTCCTAGTTTCCTTGGGAGGCCCATTTTAAACCTCAAAATTCCCCTAATGGTCAATTCTTGTCACTTAGAATTGGTCATGTCCAATATGTCATGAACCTGTTGGCAGATGTGGTGAATGCACTCAATGAAGTTGTTCACCTTGTCATATTTAGACTGGACATGAGCCGAATCGGCCTGAGTAGTTGCAAATGGCATGGCTACGTCAATGGGACATAGTGGTTGGAATCCCAAGCCCACCTGAAAGGGTCTGTAGCCGGTTGAGTTGTGGAGGTATCGGTTATAGCTGTGTTGTATATAGGGGAAGCTCTCATCCCATGTGCATTGATGCTTTGAGTTGTACATGTGCAGATTTTGTATGATCATCCTGTTGACGACCTCTGTCTGGCCATCAGTTTGGGGATGGAAATTTGTGGACTTGGTGAGCTTGGTGCTCGGCATTGATCAGAGGTTAGACCAAAATGTACTAAGGAACCTACTATCCTGATCTGAGATGATAGAGTGTGGGATCCCAAAGTGTACCCACACTCGTTAAAAGAAGAGTTTAGGAGTGGCTTTTGTTGTGATATTCTTCTTGAAAACTTCCATAATGGAAATCTTCGAGAATTTGTTGATGACCACAAAAACACAATCATTTCCATGCTTAGTAGAACGAAGGTCGGACATGTAATCCATGGAGATGGATTCCCAATGTCGACTAGGGGTAGGCAATGGAGTGTAGAGGCCTTGCTTTTTGATGGTCAGTTTGGAAATGACACAGGAAGTGCAGGATCTGATGTACTTCCCGACATCCTGTCGAAGTTTCAGCTAATATAAATACTTATGCAGTGCTACCATTGTTTTCTCGACCCTGAAATGCCCAGCGACCAAACTGTAGTGTGCTTCCCAAACCATCTTTCCATGTTCGCTTGAAGGAACACAAACGTGTCCAGGTGACATAGCACTACATCCTGGAGGTGAAAATTTGGAACTTGGTTACCCTCCAAGAGCGTCTTGTATGTGTGGCCTAATTTTGAATCCCTCTTGTAGAGAAGCATCAAATCAAAAGTCTCATGCCCACAAGAGTTGAGTGCAGTGGTTAGTGCCACATTCAGTGGTCGGCTGAGGCAGTCTACAACATTATTGGTGTTTCCATTCTTGTACTTTATGTTCAAATTAAATTGTTGCAAATATGTTGACAACTTTTGATGGTTACCATTCTGCAACTTCCCTTGTGTATGTATGAACTGCAGGGGTCGGTGGTCTTTTTGGATGACTATTTCCTTACCCAAATTGTAATGCTTCCATTGCCGGTAAGCCTACATAATGGAATACATATCTTTGTCATAAGTGGGATACTTCCGGATTGTGTCAGACAATGTCTCACTGTGATATGCCATTGGATGCCCATGTTGAGTAGAAACTGCCCCAATAGCATAGTCAAAGGCATATGTCTCGATCTTAAATGGTTGTTGTAAGTCTATTAATGTGAGCATTGGGGAAAATCAAAGGCGATGTTTGAACTCTACGAATTCCTTTTGTTGAGATTTAGACCAAAATAATTTATTTCACTCCTCCCTTGGTGACTTGACTCAAGGGCCAAGTGATATGAGAGAATCCCAACATGAACCTTCTGTAGAAATTAGCAAGACCCAGAAAGCTATAGAGATCTATTAGAGTGGTTGGGGGTGGGCAATCCCGAATGACTTGGATCCTGGATGGATCCAAATGCACCCCCCACTAATCAATATTGTATCCCAGATACTGAACCTGGGTCATGCAAAAAGTGCACTTCTCCAAATTGGCACACAACTTGTGGTGTTGCAAATCTGAAATTGATTGTTAGTTAATGTTGTGCTAATATCAGTTTCAGAATTAACATAAAAGTTCTTTGTTTTACTTATCATACGAGGGTTTATACATGTGTTTATGATTGACAATTAATTAAACTTGATGAGATTAAGTGTATTTCATGAACTTAAAAGCATGGAAACTCAATGCTGAATAGTAGCATAATAAAACACAACAAGCACAAATAACGTCAGAGACAAATACATAAGTTTTTGATGAAGGAGTTCACCCATCCTGGGCTACATATCCTTGGTCCAGCTTCATAGTGTGGGCCTTTGTATTAGCTTAAATTGTAAAAAATTGTTGTTTACAGTCTCCTGTTGCCTCTGCAAACTGCTCCAATGGCTCCAAAATGTCAAAATCTACGAATATCCTGAGCCAAAATTGGTCAAAAATTGCCCCAGTTATGGAAAAAACAAATTTTTCCTAGTTTTTCTCCACTAAATCTGGAATTCCGCCAGTTAACTCCACTAAATGTGGCACTTATATGTATTTGGAAGGTACACTAAACCTTACGCCGACATAATCCACACTTAATTAGTGGATAAGTATGATTTTAATGTGATAAGCAGGTGCGTTTAGCACTAACCCGCACTTAGCGCAAATTACGGATTACCATGGCCTAACCACGTATTAACATAAATAAATACAAATTAATCTCGTTTAATTCTCCGTTGGATTTTTTTCTTAGCTCTCGGTCTTCAACTCACAGTCGTGTGGGAGGGGCCTGGCCACCCTCCGGACCCCCAACTCCGCCTGCATGTTAATTTAAATGGCATCGAAAACCTTATGGAGTAAGGTCCGTAGTATATGGCATAGTGGTAAGGTGTGGTTGTTGCATGCGGGTGGTTGTGGGTTCGTCCCCGATAAACTTTGCAACATACCTTTGGTATGGAATTTACTTATAATGGATATGCGTTGATATATATGGTGTGCACGTTTGATATGCTTCCAACCTTTGTAAAAAAAATATATGCACCCCATCTAATATTTGAATTTTGACTATGGTCCATAAAAATGAATATGCCTTCCAACCTTGCCATGGGGGGGCACGTGGCAGCCTCCGACTATGCCACGTGGCCCTTCCCCAATGGCCTAAAAAATTCCACCATAATAAAAATATTCCACCATAGAATAATTGCAAACTTAGGAATAGGAGAAAAATTCAACTTCCCCAAGAAACATTAGCGAATCTGGTGATGACCCTTATCACAGTGTCACTGGCTGAAAACTAGAGAATATTCCCTGAAGATTCTTGGGGTGTTGACCAGACTGCCAAGTCATCAGTCTGTCACTGTTCTACACAATTTTTTCTTATTTGGGAAAACGAACAACGGACCATAACTTACTCATACGAACTCATATTTTTATGAAACGAGTTGTGTTAGAATCCTGGTGACGAGCTATATCCAGTTGCTCAGGTTTGAGGCATTTATGAGAACTTTCATTTTTTAGCTAAATACTAATCTTTTTATCATTCCTCCCCACTAGAATCCTTTTGGACCTATCAATTTTTCAACAGGTGAGGGTAAAACTCCCTCACCCTTTCACTATCCATCTATTTGGCCTTTCAAGGATTTTTTTCCCTTGAGTCCCACTCTCAGGTATGCAAGAAATCATCTATTAATGGCAGTTGAACATTCTCTCTTTGATCATCAATCAAAGGAGGCTCAAACAATCTCAAATTCTCAACATTAACGACAAAATATATTTGCATATAAGGAGGAAAATCTAGCTTAAATGCATCAGCACCACTCTTTTCTAGAATTTTAAATGGACCATAATAGATTGGCTTGATATTTTTACCTTCCCCTTAAAATATTTCTTTGCTGATATACAACCAAACTTCATCTCCAACCTGGAATTTGTGATCAACACGGTGTTTATCATGTATTTCCTTGTAGCTTCTTTGACTCTTTTTAAGTTGCTCTTGCATTGTATGATGTATCAACTAAATTTTCTCAATGAAATTCCTTGCCTTATCTATGTCACTATGACCATCTATAGCGACATCTTTCTCGAATATGAAGTCCAAAGGTGATCTTGGAAAGTACCCAAAACATGCCTCAAATGGCGATGTGTTTGTGGAAGAATGCTTTGCCCTGTTGTATGCATGTTGAATGTAATCCAACTATTCATCCCACAACTTGGAATGCTTGCTGCAATAACCTCCAAGAAGATGAATAACTGTCATGTTTACCACCTCGGTCTGACCATTTTGTTTGTGGATGAAATGTTGTACTCTTCTTCAACTTTGTGTCCATCATGCCCCATAATTTTGACCAAAAATTCCCAACAAACTGGGAATCCCGATCACTTACAATAGAAGTAGGAAGACCAAAATGAACCCATAAATTTTGAAAGATAAGATTAGAGGTTTGTTCAACTGTAATTGTTTTCTTACATGGCATCAAAAGTGTTACACCAATTTTTGGTCATCTAACCTGTTACTATTAGATGGACCAAAGTACACCATGTAAGACCAATTTTACCCTTGTAAAATTGCTTCCACTATGAAAAATAAATTAGTAATCCTTAATTTATTAAGTTGTTTAAGGGCTAAACAGGAAACCCCATGAGGAATAATTGAGTAATCCTTATTTGTTTGATTTTCCTCAAGGGATAATTAGTTAAACAGTAGTTTAATTAATATTCATGGTCATATTTAACCCAAAAAAGGAAAATTAATTAGATAAATCATTATTTATCTTATTATTTTCTAGGAATAATTATTTAAAACGTTATTTGAATAATATTCCTTGTTAAATTTGACTAAATCATTTATAAATAATTGAATAAATCACTATTTATTTAATTATTACTCAAACACATTCTTAAAATAATAAATAAATCATGTATTTATTTATTATTGAAAAATAAAGGGATTTTACCAAATTCAAATTCCTGTATCCCTCCAACAAATGTAATAAAATATTCCGTAAAAGTTGGATCTAGATTTGGCTAATAATATTTTAACTATGCACCAATATCTAGACTAAATCAATATTTTTTATATTTTAATTATGCACCTTTTGTTGCATAAATATCACTCTGGATCTATACTTTTGGTCTGACTTTGATTCTCCATCATTGTCATATTTTGCTACCATTTGTTGCTTGTGAGCTTCCTTTGAGTTCCATTTTTTTCTGGGTTTTCTACACCATCAAGAGAGAGAGATCTTAGATATGAAGTGCTGAGGACATACAAGAACCCATCCCATTGAGGGGGACTAGTAACATATTTCTATGTTCCCTTCCCAGGTGTCATAAATACAAAAATTCTTTAAAAATATTCTTGTCTTATCTATTGGATGCATGGAGCAACTCTTGCTTTTATTTGTTGTTTAATGTATTTAATTGCATAGATCTATATTTTGTAGCATTTATCCTGGTCAACTAATTGTAGATCTAAGGAAATTGGTAGCCATATTTGATGTTAGTGTTGTTTGTTATTGTAATATCCCAAAATGGGGAAGAAGCAATATATGAATATAAAACTAGAAATAGCAGTGAATAACATTACACCAAGATGTAAGAAAACCATGGAGCCATTTTATTATGTAAATCAGCAGCAAATAAGTACAATAAAAGCAGGCACAACTCAAATAATCAAGGCAAGCAAGCCTCCCATGAATACATATGCCAAAAGAACAAGTACAGTGCAGTTATAGATGGTAAACTACTACTAGAAATGTACAATAATGTAGATCTGTAAATATATGGCTCATACAATGCCGGGAACAGAGATCTAAGCTCCCAAATACAGTTTCAAGACAACCCGGGAAGGATTTCCGGAAATATGCAAAAGTACAAAAATGTCGAAATGCAGCCCTAAGACTAAATAACAGTTGCAACTCAATAACTAGATGAAGATGGATGTATATGACACATATGAAGAATGGATCTCTTCCAATAGATCCTTCAGGTGAAAGGCTGATCCAATCACTGAAGATCTCACCCTCCGATCAAACACTCCAACCCCTCACTGCAATTGCTCACTGAAATAATGCAATCCAAGAGGGATACTGCACTGTAGGAGAGGGAAAATAGGTTGGAATAGTGCCAAGATCTTAAATATTCTCCAAAATCTTCCACACTGATCTCCCAAAGAGAATAATTCTTCCTCCTCTGAAAAACTAGCTCCGGAAGTGGGTTTCTCAACCCTCCACTGCAACACCCTGCAACACAATACAATCCTATGCAGAAATTGTGTTGTAGCTGAAGACTGAATCTTGGCCTTAAGTTTGAGTGTGGAAAATGAAGTTCAAGCTCCCCCAAGAGGCCTCTCAAGAAAGGATATGGGATTTTCGCTCGGGAACACCCGGTGCTAAACAGCACAGTGATCTCAACTAAACAGCTGAAGAATGCACAACAGTCATGCAGACCATAAAATCAATAATAAATAACCTGCCTCACTATGGCTTCCTTGCCCTCCTTATAAACAAGTGTGAGCCTTCTTACCTTGGGTCCCACAAATTAGGGTTTCCACCTTCAAGGAATCTTCCTCCCACTATCACTGTGTTGTCTCTATTGATGAGCTACTCCATCCATAACAGCGTTGTTGACTTCGTCAAACTTGACCTTGTCCACATGTATTTGCCCCTGTTCACACATGAGGATGCTATATCAAACTATTATTATGATCCCTTTTCACATAAAGAGGGATTTTATGCCTGTTTAAGATATGTATGGTCCTCCTTACCCATTTATTCATCTAGCTAAGTGTTAAAAATAAAATTAATATTCCCATTAGCTGCATCCTAATTTAGGAATATTACAGTCCTCCCCTCCTATATGTTGCTTGTCCTCAAGAAACTACAAGGATAGGACTGAATAGCCTCCTCTCCTCCTCATGTAGCATCCTCATATGATAAACTCCCCCAAGAAACAAGATGTTGTCTCATCAATACATCTCCAAGTTGCCCCTCCCAAATATGCAAGTTAGCTTTGGTGACCATCCCAAATAGCTATCATCATGAAGAAGTAAAATACCCATGGAGACAACAATGTTTTGTCTAGAGGTCCTCTTGAGGAATGGAATCTGAAATGCATTGGGAACTATCATTCCCATGTGAAATCTCCATCCCCAAGCTATCATCCATACAAAATGAGTCACCTCCCAACATGGCAACTCCTGAAAAATTCCCTCCACCTGAAGCTCCTGAAGAATAGGTGGGTTGCATAGCTAAACATGACAAGTCAAATTTCCCATCCCACGGTGTATCCCTCTCCACTTATGGTAATTGTAGATTTGATGTTGAATGTGGGCTGCAATGATGTTGCCTTCATGAAGCAAAAAGGCAGTTGGATCTTCAAAGATCCACTATTTGGTTTTTGCCCATACCACCCCATATAAAGTGAATGTGACATGATCATCATATGGGATCCAAATGAAAGAGGTACTGAACAATTTTCATGGTGCTAGAAAGTACCAACAGTCTCCCAAGTAATCACAGCGCAGTTTTTCTAACTGTTGTGTCAGAAAATAACATGGCAAGTTGTTTCTTAACAAATTGCTAGTTGTGTATGTTATCACATCTACTAGTGAATAGTAAATGGATTTTTGTATCAACTAAGCATACAGAAAATGATAAAACACTTTCCCAAGGCCACACAGGGGATGGTTGTCTCCATCATAGAAGTTGGCCCAAATTTGACCATGAAGCTTAATAAGAGGCTTGCCCTCTTGTGGAGAAATGCACTCTATAAAAATGGTAAGAGAATGCAAACACTGTGTTATATAATCAATAAATGAAAAAACAAAATTATTACCATGTACTAAGAGTAAGATGATGATAATATCCATGAATAAGCCCTCCATAGTGGTATGACATACTCCCATGAAGAGGAATGAATCATTTTCTGCATGAAGATCTTTCTTCTTATGCTTGCAAATCCAAGTCAAGAAGAGAATATCACAGTAATAGATGTCTCCATCCACTACTCCATCACTCTCATCTCCTTCTTGTCCACCAAGTGCATCATATGTGAAGTGATCCTGGGAGCACTCCATCAATAAACCCAAGCTCCCAAGTGACAGCACTATTGGTCTCTGCAATAAGGCTTCTGTCACCTCATAGCTCCATTCTTTGACATGTCCAATGTCAAAGCCATCTACCATAATGTTGTTGTATATGGGAGATTCCTTCCAAAGTGGAAGTACCTCCTTATCTTCCAAGGCTAAGGAGTATCCCCTTTGCACCATTATAGTGCCATCACCTACTCCTGCAACATCATGCCAAGCACGGGAGAGGATCAACCCATACTCTCTGAGAAAAACCAAGGCAACAACATCTCTTGTTGCTCCCTTATCTCTCCCTCATACAAGTCATGGAGTAATATCACGATGGTTGACTTGTAGAATGCTCCATACAACCAAATCTTCTGCTGCCATAATATATGGGTGTCATGCAATGCCTCAACCCATAACATGCCTTTTGACAAAGGATATTTCACATGATGGCCAAACTCTTTTAAGAGTAGCCAGCGTAGCCTTGCCTCCTGCTGCCCTGTATCATAGATCTACAAGGGGCTTTCCGGCCTCTTGCTCATCAACATCACCCATCCACCAATGTTGAGTGTCTGTCATCATGCCCAACATTGACATTCTCCCAATGAAGAATACCATCATAGTAATGGGAGACAAGATGTATCCCATCAACCATCTGTATTTCCTCTGCTACACATGTGGAATGCTCATTGGAATGCCCCACTAATGGCTTGGCCCCCAACTCATCACTGCTACTCAAGGACAGCTTTGCTGATCTCCATGATGATGCACCTGTTGTTTCAAGATCATGTTCACTATTGAACACATAGTTCTGCATTTCATTTCCTAGGACAATGCTCATCCCATCCTCCAAAAATCTACACTCCAACCCCAAGAGTTGTGTGCAGCTCAATAATGAATGACCAGGATGAATGTTTTTCTCTTCCTTGATTCTATCAAGGCTCCTCAGCGCAGTGATAGTGTGTTGCTCCAAATCAGTAGTGTATCTTGACCATAGGTCATGCAATGGCATACAACTCTCCATAACATCTGCTGAAATAACATCAAATGGAAACTTAGGCATACCTTGGTGAAGCTTGGGATCATTTTGTATGGCTGCAAGAGTTCCTTCCTCCAATGTGATGATTCCCCCAACTGTTGGTGTTGCTGGCTACTCCTCCATAGTTTCATCAGCGCTAGTACAAGTTTCCTCAAGTGGTGGTGAGGGGTTCTCCTCCTCTAATTTCTCCTTGCCAAATTTTTTAATCACCCTTTGAGTAAATTCTACAAAATTAGTCACTCTTGCATGACTCGAATGGTTGAACCACCAAGTTTTTGCTTCACCCTCAAGGCGCAGTGCTGCAATCTCTGCAGCCTCTCTTTCTACCACTGGATGTAGTAGGAAGAATGCATCTATCTTTCTTTCCCAAGCCTTTGTTGTGCACGTGGATGACCCATCAAAAGTAAAAAATAGAAATATATTGCCCCTCATTCTCCTATTTTTGTAGGGCCTCCTTTCTTCTTCAAGCTGAACAAACTGAGGAAGAGCTAGATTCTCCTTGAAAGCTCTAGGTTGAGACTTGTATTCTGCAAGGTATCCACTCAGGATCTCATGTTCCAAGTTCCCTCCATTCCCATGCCTCTTGTCTTATTCCTCAAAAGGAAAGGGAAAGGTGTAATGTTTTGGAGCTTGCTTCAACATTGGTTCTTTCTTTTGAGAATATGAAGTACATGGTCCTTCCTCTTCTTGAAACCCTCTAAAATTTTCATTGCATTTCTTCTCTTTCATCTGCTTAACCTCCTTGGATAGGTTCTTCATAGATATGAAAAGTTATGAGACCAAGCTCATTACTTCCACCATTTTAGGTCTCTTCTCCTTCTCTTCTTCTTCTTATAGCATACTGGTTGTAGCACACAGGCTGAGCCAAGATTAGAGCTCTGATACCACTTTAATGTCCCAAAATGGGGAAGCAACAATATATGAACATAAAACTAGAAATAACAGTGAATAATATTACAACAAGATGTAATAAAACCATGGAGCCATTTTATTATGTAAATCAGTAGTAAATAAGTACAATAGAAGCGGGCACAACTCAAATAATCAAGGAAAGCAAGCCTCCCATGAATACATATGCCAAAAATGAAATGCTACTACATAGCATGATGCTCATGAACAAGTAAAGCACAGTTATAGATGGTACACTACTACTGGAAATTTACAATAATGTATATCTGAAAATAGATGGCTCATACAATGCCGGGAATAGAGATCTAAGCTCCCAAATACATTTTCAAGACAACCCGGGAAGGATTTCCTGAAATATGCAAAATTACAAAAATGTCAGAATGTAGCCCTAGGATAGAATAGCAGCTGCAACTCAAGAATTGGATGAAGATGGCTATAGATGATATATATGAAGAATGGATCTCCTCCAATAGATCCTTCAGGTGAAAGGCTGATCCAATCACTGAAGATATCACCCTCCGATCAAACACTGCAACCCCTCACTGCAATTTCTCACTGAAATAACGCAGTCCAAGAGGGATAACGTGTTGTAGGAGATGGAAAATAGTTTGGCCTAGTGCCAAGATCTGAAATATTCTCGAGAATATTCCTCACTGATCTCCCAAAGAGAATAATGCTTCCTCCTCTGAAAAACTAGCTCCGAAAGTGGGTTTCTCAACCCTCCACTCCAACACCCTACAACACAACACAATCCTCTACAGAAACTATGTCGTAGTTAAAGACTAAAGCTTGGCCTTAAGCTTAAGTGAGGAAATGAAGTGCAAGCTCCCCTAAGAGGCCTCTCAAGAAAGGAGATGGGATTCCCACTCGGGAACACCCGATGCTAAACAACATAGCAATCTCAACTAAACAGCTGAAGAATGCACAATAGTCATGCAGACCATAAAATAAATAATCAATAACATACCTCACTATGGCTACCTTGCCCTCCTTATAAAAAAGTGTGAGCCTTCTTACCTTGGGTCCCACTCATTAGGGTTTCCACCTTCAAGGAATCTTCCTCCCACTATCACTGTGTTGTCTCTATTGATGAGCTACTCCATCCATACCAGCGCTATTGACTTGGTCAAACTTGACCTTGTCCACATGTATTTTCCCCTTTTCACACATGAGGGTGCTATATCCAACTATTATTATGTTCCCTTTTCACATCAAGAGGGATTTTATGCCTGTTTAAGATATTTATGGGCCTCCTTACCCATTTATTCATCTAGCTAGGTGTTAAAAACAAATTTAATATTCCCATTAGCTACATGCTAATTTAGGAATATTACAGTTATGCACAGCTAAAGTGAGCTTTTTTCGTACGGTTGTGATTAGAATTCACACTAAAAATTGGTGACTCCACAAGGGTTTATAATTATGACCACTGTCGTTTTTCAGATCCTTGCATGACCAGTTGCTTCAAACCCTATGGCTCTTCTTCAGCTTCTTGTTTTTCTTTTCTTAATGTTGTTTTCAACCTCTAAAACCCTAAAACAATAAAAATTATAATTTATGTGTGTTTCCAGACCTATGGCACAGGTGACAGGTATCATTCGCAGCTGAGATGACACTTTTTTCTGAAATCTGTTCCCGAGAGTGTCGGAAGTGCAAGTCACACTTTTTCGGCCAAAACCTACGACCTCAAACTTCAGGGCGCAGAAAACTTCCTAAAACCTGTGACCTCAATTGAAAACAGGTCAGAAACTGCGACCTGTACTTTTTGCGGGAATTTTTCTATGATTTTTTGTAATATTCCTAAATTAGCATGCAGTTAATCGGAATATTAAATTATAATTTTGCTTTCTTGTTTGATGAATAAGTGGGTAGGGAGACCCATAAATCTCTTTATTAGGAATAAAACCACTTCTCATGTGAAAGTGGATCATATTTTCAGCTTAATAAAGCACCCTAAGGTGTGAACAAGGGCTATAGCATGTGGACAGGGTCAACTTTGAGCAAATCAACAACCCTCTGTCATGGATTAGTGGACATTTATGGAAAGACAATGTAGTTTTGGAGGGAGATCTCATGCCTGGAGATAGTGCCTTTAATGAGTGGGGTTTAGGGTTAGAAAGCTCATCACTTATATAAGGAAGAGGATGGCAACCATATTGATTCATGTTATGATATTTTATGTTTTGATTATATAGTCTGTTTATACATATAAGCTTTCTTCAGCTGTTTAGCTAAGATTGCAGTGTTGTTTAGCACTGGGTGTTCCTGGTCGAGAATCCCACCTCTATCCTTGAGAGGCCTCATAGGAATAGCTTTGCACTACATTTCCACATTCAGGCTTTAGGCCAAGCTTTATTCTTGTAGTACAGTTCAGTTTCTGTTGAGAGATGTGCTGAGTTGTAGGGTGCAACAGTGGAGGATTTTATTGGGTGTTTTTTGAGCTATTTTGCAGTGGAGGAAGGCTTCGTCCCATTGGAAGAACAGTAAGGAAGCCCCGAGGGATTTATTGACATATTTGGTAGTAGGCCAAGGTGATTTTATCCCCTACAACGCAGTTCCAGTCCAGATCTGCATTATTTTAGTGAGTTGTTGCAGGGGTAAGTTCAGTACTCCATTTGGAGTGTTTTCTTTCCATTAAAGGGATCAGCCCTTCATTGAGAGAGTATCTTGGAGGAGTTCTTTCAGATATACACAGATTCAGCCACCTCCTTATAATTCTTTAGTTGCAGTGAATCTTTATCCCTAGGGCTTTAGATCCACCATTTATATTTTGTGTATTTCTAGAAACCCTTCCTCGGTTGTCTAGGAAAAGTGTATGGGAGCATAGATCTCCATTTTTGGCCTTGTATGAGCATGATCTTATCAGATCCATTTATATATATTTCCCAGTTGTAGAATTAGTCACTAAAACTACGATGTACTTGCTCCAATGTTTTGTGTAGAAATGTATTACATGATTTGGGTGCTTTTGGGCATTGGAGGCTTATTTTCCCTATCTTGAGGGACTTGATCCCCAAGACCTTGTAATTATTTATTGTTGTTACACATAACACCATGGATATATTGTTTGGCTCATATGTAATGTGTTAATACTTTCTGCTATTTCCATTATTATGAGCTATATTCCCGCTTTTCCCATTTGGGAATATTACAGTGGTATCAGAACATAATCTTGGCTCAGCTTGTGAAGACATTGCATCTATATTATCAGAAGAAGAAGAGGCTTCTCACGGAAAGGGGAAGACTCATAGAAGGGACAAAGGAAAGTCTCCATTATTTGGAGAGATGGAGGGAAAGAATTTTTAAGAACTTCTTCTCCAAAATATGCATGAGCTTAAAAGAGAAATCAAGGGAATGAGGAGGGAAAGACATGAAGGTCCCTCAATAATATTTTCACATGAAGAAAGATCCAGTTCATTAAGGGAATTTTGAGGTAAAATGGGCCTCCTAAGGAAATTATAAAACAATAGTGGAAATAATAAAATAAGATTCAAATTTTAGAGGGAAAAAAGAAAAAACTACTTTTTCAACTCATATTTTAACGAGCCTCTAGCGCATTTGATGAAATGCATCTATACCATATTGAGATGGGTCCTTCTACACGAAAAATGAAAAATACATGAACAACGTGATTGTAATAACGTTTTTTTATGTATTTCTCATTTTTCGTGTAGCAGGATCCATTGAAAGTATGCAACATGGGTACTCCTTGGATGAGGAATTAAATTTTTCATCCAACGAGTACTCTTGCTCGAAATTTGAGTAAAAAATTTGGGAGATAAGTTGAAAAAGTAGTTTTATTATTTTAACATTTTTTAATATTTTTACCCTTTTACTTAAAAAATGGTGAATCATCCCCCATGGTTGAAATCATCATCTTGAATCCTATTGGTTCTTATAAAGTTTATTTTTTTTATACATTTTTCTTAGGAGGCCCATTTTAGACCTCAAAATTCCCCTAATATCTTCATATTATGGGTGTGAGCATTCAGCCACACATTCAGATCTACAACGCGGTACCATGCCTACATTCTTGGCAAGGGAAGAAGAGGAAGCAGAAACACCAAAGGAGGAGACTCTTGGTGACTATCTCCAAGAATATGAATCTTAGACTAGAAGATTCAAGGAGCATCTAAGCTTCCAAGGGTTTTGTCAAATCAAAAAAGATAGAAGATCTAGTAACTGCAATAGGAGAAGAGGGTGCATGCAACACACTTTGGGTAGATTTTTTCTACTTACTTTTGATGGGTCACCTAAGAGCACATCCAAGGCTTGGGTAAGGGAGTTAGACACATATTTCTAGCTACATCAAGTTTTAGAAAAGGAAGCAATTAGAGTAGAAGCGCTGCATCTTGAAGGTAAGGCTTATGCCTGGTGGTTATTTAAATCTTCTTCATTGAATAATGAAAATATATCTACTTATGAAAAGTTCACTGGGAGGTTAGTGAAAATATTTGATTTGAAACAATTTGAAACTTCATTGGGAGAGAAAACCAAGCCCAAGAAATCAGAAACTTTGCATGAGTTGGAAGGATCCATGCAACCAACTCCATTTTAGAACATTGTTGAGGGGGTTAAAGATTTGCAACATGCTTTGCCTAGGGTAAAAGCCCCACTTCAGCAAGAACTTTCTTCTCAAGAAGAAGACATGAGGATTCCTCCTTCAAGAGGGGATCAAGCCAAAGGATCTCTTAATGATGAGGTACTCTCCCATGATGAGGAGAAGGAAGAGGAAGAATTAGAAAGAGCCGCCAACGCTGTGACAGTGGGAGGAGATCTACCTCTATTTGGAGACGGAGATGAAGCAATTGCTTCAACTAGAGGAGCTCTTGTATCTTTGCAAGAAGTTCCAAGGGATCTTACATATGAAGATCATGAGCAGCATGTGTCTATGTTGATAGGAAATGAGAAAAAACAATGGAGGAAATGTGTTCCAACATTGAATACAGTCTTGGGGACACGCACTATGGTAGATTATTCCTTTGTGATCAAGACTTTTGACACCAATGGGATGTTGGGTGTACATGGGTTGATTGCATCTAAAGAAGACACCTTAGATTGTGAGAACTTGGAGAAGGTAGGAGAAGGTGAGAAGGAGGGAAATCATCCAGTGATTGGAAACATACAGCCCCATCCTTTTTAGGAGGTTTATGCACAGAAGCAGGAGGATGATTTGTGTACTAAGAGCAGGGAAAAATCAGTCCATTCACATATACAGCCTGCTCTAGGCCTTGATGTTTCACTACATGGAGGCATTCCACTAGGGAGACCCCCCGATTGGAAGAGGATCAAAGAGTTCTCTCAAAATGTTACACCACTCATAGATCCAAGAGGAGTGGGAACAATGGGAGGTCATTGTACAACGCTAAGAGTCTTGGTTGGAATCAAGGAGAAGGGAGACATTCTCCCAACATCATCATTACCCACCATCATCTCAGATATTGTGCTGAGAAAGGAACAACAGGGGCAATATTGTAACATTCTGGTGTATGACTTTGGCATAGGAGATGTCAAAGAAGAGAGTAGCAACATGACCGATGCTTCACATGATAGATCAACATCGCTTTCATTATTGATTATTGACCCTTATTGGATATCCCAGCTACTAGTGGAAGACTCCAAGGATCTCTTTTCATGCAGAGTGCTTGATGGCCAGCTAACTGATGGGAGATATGAAGTGGTAGATGGGGTCATCTATTTTCATATTAGAGTTTTCTTGACTAGAGCCTCTAAGCTCAAGGAGAAGCTACTAGATGCAGCATATGAAGGGTTTCTCTCCAAACCCAATGGTTTTATAACAGCATACTGTACTATCCCAGAGGGATTCATTTGGGAAGGCTTCAAAGAGGAGATGCATCATCATATGAGGAGAGAGACATGACTCTTTGGTAGAGTTATCACAGCCACTTCCCTTCTCATTGGGAGTGAGAGGAGGCCCATCTATGAGCCACCTTACTAGCTTGAACCAATTACATGGTAAATATTTCTGTACATGATGATTCATTTACTATGTATTTGCATTTCCTTATCATACATGTGCAAGGCATTGCTCCGAGAGGGGGCACTCTTCCTTCTAGATTTCATGGTCTACTTGAGGCCATAAGCAGCATTGATAATGGCCACTCCCCAGGAGATCTTGGGGAGATGACACCATACACCTTCTCCAAGCTTGTAAGGAGATTGGGGCAGCAAACAAGTGGTTGGGAAAACACTCATCATGCCATATTCTGATGCAGTTAGGAGTAAAACTACGTTGGTTTCACTTGAGATACCATTGTCCTTCTCCATTACTACATATGGAAACTAGCATGACTTTGATTGTGATCCCATATGTTGATGATGTTCTTATTATTGGGGACATGATTGGAGGGATGACACATTGGTTGGATGTGTCCATTGGGAAGGAAAATTCCCACATTTCTTCATGCTTCAAGGGGAGCATGGGACATTATATGGCTACTACATTATATCACTTGTTTCCTTATGAAGGGAGCCATATGATTGAATTATGTCTTTGGGAGGAGCCTCTCACATGGGAGGCATTTTCCTATGAATTACCATTCTGGAGGGTGATTCATTTTATATGGATGATATCTTGGAGGATAGAGCTTCACATGGGGATGAAGGTTCCCCAGATTTTGCAGATCTATCCTTGAAGTTGCTTGAGGACAAGCAACATTTGGGAGGATAGGATTGTAATATTCCTAAATTAGCATGCAGCTAATTGGAATATTAAAATCTAATTTTGCTTTCTTGTTTGATGAATAAGTGGGTAGGGAGACCCATTAATCTATTTATTAGGAATAAAACCACTTCTCATGTGAAAGTGGATCATATTTTCAGCTTAATAAAGCACCCTAAGGTGTGAACAGGGCTAGAGCATGTGGATTGGGTCAACTTTTACCAAATCAACAGCGCTGTCATGGAGTAGTGGAAATTTATGGAAAGACAACGTATTTTTGGAGGGAGATCTCATGCATGGAGATAGTGCCTTTAATGAGTGGGGTTTAGGGTTAGAAAGCTCATCACTTATATAAGCAAGAGGATGGAATCCATATTGATTCATGTTATGAAATGTTATATTTTGATTATATGGTCTGTTTAGACATATAAGCTCTCTTCAGTTGTTTAGCTAAGATTGTAGTGTTGTTTAGCACCTGGTGTTCCTGATCAGGAATCCTACCTCTATCCTTGAGAGGCCTCATAGGAAGAGTTTTGCACTACATTTCCACATTCAAGCTTCAAGCCAAGCTTCAGTCTTATGGTATAGCACAGTTTCTGTTGAGAGATGTGTTGAGTTGAAGGGTGCAACAGTGGAGGATTTTATTGGGCGTTTTTGAGCTAGTTTTGCAGTGGAGAAAGGCTCCTTCCCATTGGAAGACCAGTAAGGAAGCCCCTTGGGCTTTATTGAAATATTTGACAGTAGTCCAAGGTGATTTTATCCCCTACAGCGCAGTTCCAGTCCAGATCTGCATTATTTTTGTGAGTTGTTGCAGGGGTAAGTTCAATACTCCATTTGGAGTGTTTAATTTCCATTTAAGGGATCAACCCTTCATTGAGAGAATCTCTTGGAGGATTTCTTTCAAATCTACATCAGATTCAGCCACCTCCTTCTATGTGCTTCAGTTGTGGTGAATCTTTAGCCCTAGGGCTTTAGATCCAACATTTATATTTTGTGTATTTCTGGAAACCCTTCTTGGGTCATCTAAGAAAAGTGTATGGGAGCATAGATCTCCATTTTTGGCCTTGTATGAGCATGATATTATCACATCCATTTATATATATATGTCCTAGCTGTAGTATTAGTCACTAAAATTGCGTTGTACTTGCTCCATTGTTTTGTGTAGCAGTGTATTACATGATTTGGGTGCTTTTGGGCATTGGAGGCTTCTTTTTCCTATCTTGAGGGACTTGATCCCCAAGATCTTGTACTTATTTATTGTTTTTATACATAATACCATGGATATATTGTTTGGCTCATATATAATGTGTTAATACTTACTTCTATTTCCATTATTATGAGCTATATTCCTGCTTTTCCCATTTGGGAATATTACATTTTTCTGGGTTTGTCTGGGCTATTGTTCAGGGTTGTCTGACCTCTGTCTCCACCCGTCTTGGACCTGTACTTGCTCTGTTTTACTCATCGAAGTAGGAACCTAGCCCCCTAGGGCTTCAATATGCTTCCACCTTTCTAGGAGGAGTTTAGATGAAGCAGGTCGTCTAATATTTCAGTATGTTCAACCATTTTTTAGATGTGATCATGTACCTTCAGATCCATTTCATATTTTTTATTAATCCATCCAAAACACCTCTTTTCAGTTTTTTTTGGTCCTCCTCTAGGGTCCCCTGCATTTCCCTTCAGGTTGTAGCCTTTCGCCACCTCATTTGCAACACTTTTCCCTCTGGTTTTTTGTTTTTTTTTGCACCTATTTCCAACAGATCTGACCTCTAGATCCCTATCCCTCCCGACTTTAGATCCATTGGCCATTTTTTGTGTGTTTTGACTAGATTTTTCCCACCCATAGACTAGTTGTTGGGAAGCCCTCCTCCTTGGGTTTAAATTGATGCATATTTAGCTATTTATTTTCTGTCCTATTTCAATTTACTTCACTGTTATTTTCATATTTATTTACAGTTATACAACACCTTTTTTCTTTTTTCTCTACACACATCTGGGTTTAAATTAAAATTAACACACTTATCACATACATGCACACCCTAAGTGAAGAGCGTCTGGTTTACACCACTAAGCCAAGACTATAACATTGTAATCATTTGATCCTACACCTCTTTGCCCTTGTTTTGACATTGAAATCATTTGATGTTGCACCTCCTTGCCCTTGTTGGTCTCTCTTCCTTCTGTGATCCGTGTTTGTTCTTCCATCATTGTACCCCCAAGGCGTTGATCCTAGAGAATTCTTGGCCTTCATCCCCAGTTTCCGTTAGGAAGACTTACTCCTCCGCATAGGATTTGAGTTAGTCCTCCACCAAGTCCCCATTCTGACTCCGCTTCTGGTTCATCGGGTTCCCCTTCTAGTTCTATCCCTAGTTCTCCCCCTGTCACCTTCACCATGTCTGGTTCAAGACCTAACGCTGGTGGTAGCCCCAAACCTAATGCTAGGAATACTACTAGTGGGACTTCCACAGGAACTATCCCAGCTGCTCCCTTGCTCGCTTATATGGAAGGTCTCAGTCTTCCCGATTTTAACTAGTTGATCAATGAACCCATACACCATGACCCTGGTTGGCATGCTATGCCAACCAAGCTCCCTTCTGACATCCCCAAGTTTGAAGGTCTTGCTGGAGAATTCCTACAAACCATGTTCGATCTTTCCACATGTGGTGTTCGTCTAACTCCATCACCAATGACTCTGTCTGTCTTCGATTGTTCCAGCATATGCTTACTAGAGAAGCTTCTAAGCGGTATGTTGACTAGGCCTCCTCCTCTCATACTACTTTTGTGACTCTTGCAAGGGCTTTTCTATCTTACTTCCAACTTCCCCTTTGTTATGACACTGGTACCAAACTTTTGACCTCTTTCCTTCAATCGTATGCGACCCACCTATCTGATCATGTCCACGAATGGCGAAGAAGAAAGAGCCTATGTCGAGCCCCTACCTTCGAAGACTATGTCTACATGAACTGGTTTCTCAGATCCCTTTTGCCTGCTATTGGCAAAGATGTCGCATCTCATTTCCTTCAGACCGAAGAAGATGCCCTCCATATTGCGTTGAAATATGACCTGATCTACGCATAGTTTGGTTATGCTTATACCGTCTTACCTAATCTTCCTAAACCCGGTGGTGCCAATGCACTAGGGGCATCCCATACCACCGACGGTATCGTTGGAGCCCTTTCTCATCTGTACACTCATCCTCCCATGGGTTATGGTTTCCCTCAGGGAGGGGCTAGCTCCTCCAGCACTTTCCCCCTCCTGGTAGCATGTATCCAGTATACGACATGCCTCCTCCTTTTTCCCAACCTGATTACCACAATGCTACCCAACCTCCTTATTATCTGTATCCACAGCCTGGTGCTCCAGCTCCTCCAGCATTAGCACCTCAGCCTCCCTTGCCTTCTCAACCCCTGCAACAGCAACCACCACCCCCCCAAGGGCAAGTGTATGCATAGCTGGGTGTGACTAATCCTACTACTTCCAAAAATAAGAGGAAAGGAAAACAAAACCAATTTTTCCCAGGTAATCCAGGACCCAATCCGCAAGGTAATACACCTAACACTGCTAACCAGCAACATGGAACTCAGCCCAAGTAGGAAAAACCTTTTCCTTGTTGCGGTGTCTATGGTCACTATACCCATGATTGTCCTCTTTTACCTTAGATGCAGCAGATGTGGGAAGCTCACGCAACATCCCAAGGACAGTAAGCCTCCCCTTCAGTTCCTCCCTATGCTGCACCTATCCAGCCGACTGTCTTTACCAATCCTTTCCCCCAACAACGATTCATGGCTACCCAACCACCTAAAGGTCAGGCGGCCACTCAATCTCCTCCATCTCGAACCTCTGACTACCAGATTCTCATGATGAATTATGACCAACCCATTATAGTTGACCTCAACCTTCAAACTCGGTCTCGTCAGTACAAAAAGCCTCCCGCTACATCTGTCCCCGAGCCCCCTTCTTCAGGTTCCACATAGCCTCTTTCAAAAACCAATGGTCCATTAATAATCCCTCAGCCTAAGGCAGGGGTTCATACCAAGATCCCCAAGGGACCATTATGCTGAAACGCTACTTATAGTAAAGTTTCCCATTCGTATAGTATAGTAGATGATTTGGTGCAATCCCATGCTACCATCTCAACGTTGGAACTCCTCCAGTCGTGCCCTTCACAACGAAAATATCTACTAACTTCCATGGGCATTATGGATCCTTCAGATGATTTTTTGATCGTCTTCGATGTTGACCAGTCAGAACATCCCCCCCTTCCTTCTTCCTTCGCCTTCCAAATCCCTGTCAATATTCAGAATGCCAATGTCTCCCGTTGTATCATTAACAAGGGGGCATCCACCTATGTGATGTCTGCTTCAGTTTGGAAGAAACTCAGATCTCTAGAGTTTTCCCCTTCCAATATCACCCTCCAATCGTGGGATGGCCACTCTTCCCAGCCCATCGGAATGTTCCGCAATTGTCCTATTACTCTTGCGGGCAAGAATGTTTATGTTGACCTAGAACTCATTGATGCCCCCTTAGATTACAACATTCTATTGGGTCGTAGCTACACTTATGTGATGTTTTTTGTCCCATCTGCGTTTCACCGTAATATGTGCTTTCCTCACAACAAAAAGATTTTCACCATTGACCAGTTGATGTATTACGAACCGAAGTCTCAAACCTCCCCTGATTCCATCATCTCTTTAGTGGCCAATAAAAAAATAGTCGAACCTTTGACCATTGTCTCACCCAGAGTCTACAAAGACTCCTATTTTATTTGTTCATTCCCTGGTCTTTCTCCTCTTCTCTTTGATCCTGGCTCATCTAATGTTGGCATGATGCAATCATCCCGGCCTGACCTCAAGCGGCCCTCTTTGACTGATCAGTAACCCCGCCCCCCGCAACCTGCTCCTAGCACCTCGACTCAACCTTTAGGAACCCCTCCTCAAGTCCCTTCATCTGAATCTAGTATCCATGAGCCTATCTACCTTCTCAGCATGGTTCCTCCTGGCCTTAACCATCTTGGAGCTTTCTCGCCTGGCCATTACCCCTGCGGTCAGATACCATTTCTAGCTCCCCCTCCTAGAGTATTTTCAGTACCTATTATGGCTACCTTATCCCTTCCTAACATGACCCCGGTGATCCCAGTCTAGTACATTGATCCCCCAGCCAATATCTCGTCTAGTCATCCCTGTTATAGCCTAAATCTACCTCAGGCTGAGAAAGGCAGAATCTAGGGTAACATCAAACCACGCTTAACCTGGTAGCTAGCCCTACCAGATCGGGAGAGGGCTCTCTCCTTGTCAATCTTACCAAAAATAATCATTGAGGCTTGAGATGACTTGAATAAAGGCTGATTTTAGGCTTGGTATATATGTAAAAGAGTTTGATTTGATTTTGACGGTATTTTTTGGATCAAAGGGAAAGGCAGCCTTTGGGTCTGGGGAATGAGGCCTAGTTTTTGCAGAGATCTGAATGGGGCAAGGTAGGCAATTGTTTTGACATTTCAATTTTGAATGAGATATATAGCTCAGACCAGTGAGGAGTTGAAGAGGGCAAGGGACTTTCAGGAATCCTCTTAAAACAGTCGAAAACATACAAAATTAAACAAAACTCGAGGTAGAGCACTGCAAATCTAATGAATTCCACCTTTATCCTTGTTCCTTTAAATTAAGAAGAAATAAGAGGGAATATGATACACATAAAGAACTAGTAAAATTACATTAACAGAGAGAAATAAATCATCAAAAAAAAGAGCCACATGAATCCCAGGAGTGTTGCAAACCCTAGTCTATTCCTTTGCCAAACTGCAGAGATGAAATGTACAATGATGCTCAAAGCATTCCCAAGTGTCCAACCATGAAAATGACTGAAAAAATACAAGATATAGACAACACTACCTCATCCCCAGCCTCTAGGGGTCGAGCTCACAATTCTAGGAGTTTTTTCACCAAGATCTAAACTAAGAACTGGAAAATAGGCAGTGGAACAGCTTGCCTCTATAAGATAGGAAACTGATTCATTCAGTTGCAATTCAACTTTTGATGGATGAATCTACCTCCATGAGTAAAAATTTGACAAAATTACATCAAGACCCATAAAATTACATCATGAGTTTAAATTTTGGAGATAATAAATTCAAACTGTCCAAAACTAGGTGAAAAACAGAGTTACTGGGTCAAAAATGAGCAAAAATCCCCAATGCGTCGCGCCTGATTTCTCTATGTGTCGCGCCATTTTGGAGCTGATTTTGAATGCCTTCCCAATGTCCAAATTTTCTCCAAGTGGGCTTACTGGAAATTTCTGCCTGTCTACTTTCCAACACAAGTATAATTTCTGAATTTGGCTTCCATTTGCCCCTCCAAAAATGAGTTCTCCCAACACTGCTTCCTGTGTGTCCAAAAAGGGGCAGAAAGGTCATTTTTAGGGTGTTTTTGACCCTTCTGGAAGCCCAAAACCTATCAAAATCTCTTGGCCATGGGTAGGTATGCATAAATTTTTATGAAAAATCCAAAAATATAAATTTTTACCCAAGAGGAGCTCCCAATCATAAGCGCGCGCCAAGTGGCGACGCGTAGAGCTGAAAAATCTGTGTTTAGGCCAAAAAAAACAAAATTTGCAAAATGTGTCCCAAATTTCTTGAAATTTGGGCTGAGTGTCCTCCATCGTGTATTATACTGGGAAGTGAAGGAAGCCTCTGTAGCCAATGTCTGAAGTCTATCATGCCTTTTCCGATGCTTCCCTCGAGTTCTTCATCTCTCACAGCAAGAGGAATCTGGCTCTCCATGTTTGCCAAAGTCTATATTGTCTTAGATGAGTATGGTACAATTTTTGGTTTTGTTGCCAAATGTGTTATAATATGTGAGGAACTATGAAGGGAGAGGATGAGGGCATTGTTAGGAATATTTCTTATTGGTAGCCTTCAATTAAAATAGCTCAGGGGCACTTTCTGGCTTTTTTGGGACAGTATCGTGTTGGTGAATTTGTAACTTGGATTTGGGATAATGGGAATTGGGATAGGGAATGAGTGATTTAGGGATATGAGGAAATAGGTAAATGGAACAAGAATAACAGTGATGAGGGAATACAAGGTGGGGAAGCAGGAGTGATAGGCACAAAACCAATTTCTAAACCCTAAGGAAACAATCCTTGCACAAGATAATAGGGTTTGAATTTTTGTTTAAATCCTCATAAATATCACAAAACCCATGTTCATTGGAAATTAAGAGGTTACTTTACTTACTTGGACAAAGAGGAAACCGAGAAAATTGAATTTTTGAATGAAATTGTGGTGAAAAGAGCTTGCAGCTCTATGCGCCGCGCCACAACCCAACGCGTCGCGCCATAAATCCAACGCATCGCGCCCTTTTGCAGGAGACTTTTGGAGGCCTTCACGGTGTCCAAATTGGGCGTGCGATAGCTCGTTGGAAATCTTATTGAGTCTAATTTCCAACCCAACTGGAATTTTTCAATTTGGAGTTCATTTTCCTTGTCAAAAATCAAATCTCCCAAGACTGGTCAAAATGAGAAAAATGAGGCTGCCTCAAGGCAGAGTGCTGTTGCAGTCAACTTTTGAAGGTCTTCCTCAACTCCAAATTGAGCTCATGATAGCTAATTGGAAATATATTTGTGTATATTTATCATTTGACTCATCAAGCAAGTCATTTGGCCAACCAATCTAGGAGAAAGCTTGATTTTCCCAAGGTCACTTCAGAGGTGCATCAATTCTCCTGAGGTGACTGTATTTTTGAAATTTCTATAAAACCATGACACCTGTGTAAAAATTGAAGGATTTTTTTCTTCCTTTGCCTATTTTGGACAAAAACCTCTCTCATTTTTCCCAAAATCATTTTTTATTGCTCATAAACATCATTGGAGTAAAACCTAGCCCGATATGTGGAACAAGGGATTTGTCGAAATGAAGCGAAATGAAGGGGATAAGGGGCTTCTAAATTCTTGAGAAAATTTTTGGAAGTAGGGAGGGATGTTAGGAAGTAGGGGAAAGTTGAATTTCGGATATTGAGTGAAGGGAAGGGGTCCAAAAGGGCAAAACACAGGCCTAGCCTAGAAAATTGCCAAGTTGTAGCAAGAAACTAGGGTTTGTGCGAAAATGAGGAATTTGGGGGATCTCAGTGATGTGAAGTGTTTAATAAGGTACATTAAGGATAGGGGAAGGTTTATGAACATCAGGATACAAGTTTTTCTGATGATTTGACCATCCAAGAGAAATTACCTCCAAAACACTAGGAGAGGGAAATGAACCCTACCTAGGCACAACTGAAGCATGAACAAGGTGTAAAATGACCCTTTGGAATCTGGCATGATGATGAAAACCCTCTGAATGATAGTACACTCAGCTGAATGGTGACATGGACCGACATTTGGGCAAATTTGAAAGGAGTGAAAGAAAACCCTAGACCTAATACCTAGTGACCAAATTTTACTTGAAGACTCACTGAAATGACAAAATTTGACCTTGACACCTTAAAATCACTTTTTAAGAGCATTTTTTATCACTGGAGGAAGGTTGCAAAGGCTGAAACTAACATTGGCTCCAATGGGGATGGTAGCTCCTTGGAGGTGCCAAGAACTACAGATCTTTGGAAAGCATATAGTGCCTTCATCCATTGGGCAATGGAGTCAAAAACTCAAGCTAAAATGCATGACTGAAAACTGATGACTTGACAACACAAATTGACTCTCACTCAACTAAAAACTGACTCGATACTTAAACACAACCGAAAAACTGGAAAATATGCTCAATATGAAGCTTATTCAATACAACCTACTCTAGTTGTTCCATTCATCACCTGATCAAGTGAAATGAAACAACAAATGCAACCAAGTAAATATTCCTGCTGCTGTTTGGATTCTCCACAAGTGCTCGTTTATGAACAAAAAGATAGAAATACTGAAAGGAAAATCCCATGAAAACTTGTGAACAGATCCGTTGAATACTATGGATTCTATATTTGCCTCCGAAAACACTGCATAAGGATCTTGAAGTTCATGCACACTGGGACTTAGCTCATCCAATGGATTACTTCTCTTCTCCTCATACCATGAATGCAAACTTTGATCTGAGCTTTGTGACAAGACTCCTGCTGAAAATGACAAAGAAACCTACTGCCGGATCAAGTTTGTATCAATACTTTTGTCAAGTTCACATGTAGTCAATGGAGAAAGACTTTGACTGCAGACATCATCCAACACATCAGCTATTGGATCGTGAAAAACATGAAAATATTGTTGCAACCCATTTTCTATTGGTTCCGATGAGATTACATGATTTCCTACAAGCTGCTCATTTGAATATTTACTATGCAATTTACCCTTCAAAAACTGAAATGATTCAAAACAAAATGGTACGAAGTCATCTTGTATCATTTGATCATATGTGCCAGCTTCCAAGTCTTCATCTGCAACTTGACAATCAATGGCATTCGGGGGTTGCAAATCTGGATATGGGAAGTCTTGAACAAGGTTTTTATTGCCCTCAAGATGGTCCAAATCAAGACTTGTTGACAGTTGATTTCTGATTGCATGGAAGTTGTCTCTGATGAAATGAAACGAATCAAAACAAAAAGGAAAAGATCCTTCACTTACTTCAAAATTTTCTGCACTTTCCTCGTCATTTTCATAGCTGATATGCATCGGTTGATCACTGTACTCAAGCTGCTGAAAGTGAACTTCCTCCTTCCACAAACTAGCTGCTGATTTTTCTACAAGATTAGCTTCTGTTTGGAGAACATAATCATCATCATACTGATCAAACTGAGGCAAATCATCAGTATAAAACACATCATCAAGCATACATGTCATATCAACAACTCTCTCTTCTCCAAGATGATCTATAAAACAATCACTATGACAACTGGGATAAGAAACAAAATGTTTTGGATCAGCAACTTGTTCTTCTTCAATTAGCGAGCCATGGGCTTGAACATTATACTGATTCCTTGTGGTGATCTTTTGCATTATCTCTTCCACTGCACTTACCAAAATGTCAAGCTTTACCTCTAGAGATGTCGATTTCTCCGGATATATGTTTTTCATCTCTTCTTCCTTCAACTTTGCCCTTCAGATCAGAAAATGAGCCTCTACATCTACTGCATTGTTCTACATCTCTTCAAGTGTTTCAAGATTCCTTTCTCTTAGCTGAAACTCCATTTCCGGATCAAAGGCACCCAGGTAGTGCAAGAGAGCAGATCCAAGAGGAGGTCTTATATTAACTAGCATCGAATAATAAACTTTGTTAAATCTAGCAGAAAACTATTGTACTGTCTCCCCTGGCAGTCTTTTTAGCTGGTTATACTCTTCTATAATCAAGAAAGGGTTCTATCTGACCACCCACCTATCGAGGAAAACTTTGACGAACTGTTGGAAATCTGAGATGCTCGCATCAGGCAAGGTTTTGAACCAACTCTTGACTTTGCCTTGCAAAGAAAGAGAAAAATGCCTAATACTGACATCCTCTTCATCAACTTCAAAAAGGTCAAGAAAAGACTCAAAATTCAGAACATGTCTCTCAGTAGTGATGTTGTCGCGTTCACCATCAAATCTTGGTAGATATAGGTCATGATTTTTAGGGAAAGCATGGGATATAGGAGGTAAAATCAGAGGCTTGTATCGATCTAGAATTTTACAAGGTATAGGGGTATGTACAAATGCTGCAGAATCAGTCTTGGCCTCTTGAGGTTCATCAGTTTGAAGATGGTCATCACAAGATTCGGAAGAAAGGTCTTGATCAAGCTCAAAGGCATGCAAATCTTTGGTATTTACAATCTTCAAAGGGAAAGAGACAACTGCAGGCCGAGGGTCTTTTCTCAAATACAATATACTTTGCAAAGCCTTCTTGACATTCTCGGGAAAAGAGAAGAAATAATTTATGACAAAGAACAAAATGTCTTGGATGAAATTCCAACTTGAATACCTGATCTTGCCATATTGTCCTTTCATGTTTCTGCTGATCGGGTTCATCCTCTAGTGGAGTCCTTGGTTCTAATCTCAAAACTGATTTAGAGTCACTAGGTGAATGATCTCAGCCTTGCGATGTCTAATCGTTGTCCACCATCAACAATCAGATATGAACTTGATTAGATCTTACTGATGAAACCAGATGTTCAGTTCATAAACTAGACCGGAGATTGACTGAAGCAGCATTCATCTACTATGCACTTGCAGATCAAGAGCAGTTCGAAAGCTACCTGGCTAACTTCAGGCTTCGTCAATAGTTTATAAAGCAAACAACAAACTTTTCTTCCCCAATATGGTAGCCACTATGTTATAGCCTAAATCTACCTCAGGCTGAGAAAGGCAGAATCTAGGGTAACATCAAACCACGCTTAATCTGGTAGCTAGCCCCACCAGATCGGGAGAGGGCTCTCTCCTGGTCAATCTCGGCAAAAAAATGATCAGTGAGGTTTGAGATGACTTGAATAAAGGCTGATTTTAGGCTAGGTATATATGTAAAAGAGTTTGATTTGATTTTGAGGGTGTTTGTTGGATCAAAGGGAAGGGCAGATTTTGGGTCTGGGGAATGAGGCCTAGTTTTTGCAGAGATCTGAATGGGGCAAGGTAGGCAATTGTTTTGACACTTCAATTTTGAATGAAATGGATAGCTCAGACCGGTGAGGAGTTGAAGAGGGCAATAAGCTTTCAGGAATCCTCTTCAAACAGTCGAAAACATAAAAAATTAAACGAAACTCGAGGTAGAGCACTGCAAATCTAATGAATTCCACCTTTATCCTTGTTCGTTTAAATTAAGAAGAAATAAGAGGGAAGATGATACACATAAAGAACCAGTAAAATTACATTAACAGAGAGAAATACATCATCAAAACAAAGAGCCACATGAATCCCAAGGAGTGCTGCAAACCCTGGTCTATTCCTTTCCCAAACTGCAGAGATGAAATGTACAATGATGCTCAAAGAATTCCCAAGTGTCCAACCATGAAAATGACTGAAAAAATACAAGATATAGACAACACTACCTCATCCCCAGCCTCTAGGGGTCAAGCTCACAATTCTAGGAGCTGTTTCAACAAGATCTAAACTAAGAATTGGAAAATAGGCAGTGGAACAGCTTGCCTCTATAAGATAGGAAACTGATTCATTCAGTTGCAATTCACCTTTTGATGGATGAATCTACCTCCATGAGTAAAAATTTGACAAAATTACATCAAGACCCATAAAATTACATCATGAGTTTAATTTTTGGAGATAATAAAGTCAAACTATCCAAAACTAGGCGAAAAACAAAGTTACTGGGTCAAAAATGAGCAAAAATCCCCAATGCGTCGCGCCTGATTTCTCTATGCGTCGCGCCAGTTTGGAGCTGATTTTGAAGGCCTTATCGGTGTCCAAATTTTCTCCAAGTGGTATTTTTGGAAATTTCTACCTGTCTAATTTCCAACAAAAGTGTAATTTCTGAATTTGGCTTCCATTTGCCCCTCCAAACATGAGTTCTCCCAACACTGCTTCCTGTGTGTCCAAAAATGGGCAGAAAGGTCATTTTTAGGGTGTTTTTGACCCTTCTGGAAGCCCAAAACCTGTCAAAATATCTTGGCCATGGGTAGGCATGCATAAATTTTCATGAAAAATCCAAAAATATAAATTTTTTCCTAAGAGGAGCCCCCAATCATAAGTGCACGCCAAGTGGCGCGACGCGTAGAGCTGAAAAATATGTGTTTAGGCCAAAAAAAAAAAAATTGCAAAATGTGTCCCAAATTTCTTGAAATTTGGGCTGAGTGTCCTCCATCATGCACTATGCTAGGCCAAGGAAGCCTCAGCCAAAATCTGAAGTCTATCATGCCTTTTCCGACGCTTCCTCGATGCCTTCTTCATCTCTGTCATAAGAGGAATCTGTCTCCATGTTTGCCAAAGTCTATATTGTCTTAGATGAGTATGAAGAATTTTTTGGTTTTTGTTGCCAAATGTGTGATAATATGTGAGGGAATATGAAGGGAGAGGATGAGGGGAGTTTTAGGAATATTTCTAATTGAAATTTTCCAATTAAAGAGTTTTAGGGGCAACTTCTAGGCTTTTTGGGATAGCATTGGGGGTTGGGGAATTTGTAACTTGGATTTGGGATAATGGGAATTGGGATAGGGAATGAGTGATTTAGGGATATGAGGAAATATGGAAATGGAAGAAGAATAACAGTGATGATGGAATACAAGGTGGGTAAGTAGGATTGATAGGCACAAAACCAATTTCTAAACCCTAAGGAAACAATCCTTGCACAAGATAATAGGGTTTGAATTTTTGTTTAAATCCTCATAAATATCACAAAACCCATGTTCATTGGTAATGAAGAGGTTACTTTACTTACTTGGACAAAGAGGAAACTGAGAAAATTGAATTTTTGAATGAAATTGTGGTGAAAAGAGCTTGCAGCTCTATGCTCCACACCACAACCCAACGCGTCGTGCCATAAACCCAACGCGTCGCGCCCTAAACCCAACGCATCGCGCCCTTTTGCAGGAGACTTTTGGAGGCCTTCCCGGTGTCCAAATTAGGCACGGGATAGCTCGTTGGAAATATTATTGAGTCTAATTTCCAACCCAACTAGAATTTTTCAATTTGGAGTTCATTTGCCTTGTCAAAAATCAAATCTCCCAAGACTGGTCAAAATGAGCAAAATGAGGCTGCCTCAAGGCAGAGTGTTGTTGCAGTAAACTTTTGAAGGTCTTCCTCAACTCAAAATTGAGCTCATGATAGCTCATTGGAAAGATCTTTGTGTCTAGTTATTATTTGACTCATCAAGCAAGTCATTCCAACCAAGATAGGAGAAAGTTTGATTTTCCCAAGGTCACTTCAGAGGTGCATCAATTCTCCTGACGCAACTGTATTTTTGACATTTCTCTAAAACCATGACACCTATGTAAAAATTGAAGGAGGTGTTTCTTCCTTGACCTATTTTGGACAAAAACCTCTCTCATTGTTCCCAAATTAATTGTTTATTGCTCAGAAACATCATTGGAGTAAAACCTATCCCGATGTGTGGAACAAGGGATTTGTTGAAATGAAGAGAAATGAAGGGGATAAGGGGCTTATAAATTCTTGAGAAAATTTTTAGAAGTAGGGAGGGATTTTAGGAAGCAGGGAAAAGTGGAATTTCAGAGATTAAGTGAGGGGAAGGGGTCCAAAAGGGAAAAACACAGGCCTAGCCTAGAAAATTGCCAAGTTGTAGCAAGAAACTAGGGTTTGTGCGAAAATGAGGAATTTGGGGGATCTCAATGATGGGAAGTGTTTAATAAGGTACATTAAGGATAGGGTAAGGTTTATTAACATCAGAATACAATTTTTGCTGATGATTTGACCATCCAAGAGAAATTACCTCCAAAACCCTAGGAGAGGGAAATGAACCTTACCTAGGCACAACTAAAGCATGAAAAAGGTGTAAAATGACCCTTTGGAATCTGGCATGATGATGAAAACCCTCTGAATGATGGTAAAATCAGTTGAATGGTGACATGGACTGACATTTGGGCAACTTTGAAAGGAGTGAAAGCAAACCCTAGACCTAATACCTAGTGACCAAATTTTACTTGAAGACTCACTGAAATGAAAAAATTTGACCTTGACACCTTAAAATCACTTTGTAAGAGCATGTTTGATCACTGGAGGAAGGTTGTAAACGCTGACACTAACAAGCCCAAACCTTATCTTGCTTTGACCTCGGTTCAACCAGTCCACATGACCCCTCCCTTTGCTTTCGTGCCTCAGCCACCTTAACAGGAACCTATTCTCGTTGTGACAGCTTCAGGTGAGGGGGGAAAAGCTCTCAAGAAGGCACCTAAAGACAAGGCTGCCCCAAAAAACCTTACTCCTCCTCATCCTCCAAAGCGTACCCCCCCCCCCCTTTGTGTGATGTTGTCGGTCATGCCACCCATCATTGTCCTGAATTGCCTCGCATCAAGCCCATGGTTAATGTCATGTTCCCTGAGTCTACGGTCCCAGAAACCTCTTTTCCTTCCTCAAATGTAGCCAATAACCCCAAGAATATTCACACAAACCACCCATATGCTTTGTGTGATATCCATGGCCATTATACCTACCGTTTTCCCCGACTCACGCATTACCGCGCCTCTTTGGAGGTAGTTCGGGAATACAAGATTGAACAGAACTAGTCTGCCTCTCCCATCCTCACACAGTATGCTTTAGGCCAACCTAAGGATACCTCTACTCCCATTGAGATTCCCCCTCCCGATTTCGAGATGACAGAGTCTTCGGCCACCATCCTCTACCTGTCATCATCCATGAGATCCATGGTGGAAGCTCCCTTTGAGACTTCCCCTTCTGTTTTGCTTGACCTCCCTTTAGCGATCACCCTAGGCTCAACATCAGTGGACCCCTTATCTACTTGTTCTTACGTCACCCCCTGTGATGACGTGCATGTGAACCTTTCTTCTCATGATGATGAGTCAGGTAGCTTTTCTGCTTCATGTGGTTACCCTTCCACCAGTCACCCCATATTTTACTGTCATGACTTCATCATGGAAGCCTTTTCCACCCCTGACTTCATCTTTCCCACCCATAAGAGGAATGGCACCATCTGTGTCTATGGTGACTTTCGCGACCTAAGCACAAGCTACCCCAAAGGCAGCTCCCACACACCACCTACCCGTCGGTGTGTGGGTAGTAGAGATCCTACCCAAATCACTCCCTCTAATAGTGTTTGTTTGATCTCTACCTTGCATTCGAGTTGCCAGCATTTTTCATCATCCTCTCATTTTTTGTCTTGTGGCACCTTTCATATGGACCTCCCGTCCACACCTTATATTGGTTATGCCGATGGTGCAAGTCGCTACTCCCGGAATCTAGCCTCGGTAGATTGGGCGATTTTTACCCCCTTACATTCACTTGTTCTCTCGAACAGCGTATGCATTGGTACTGCCACCAATAACCAGACCGAATATGATGCAATGCAAGGTTTATTATGCATTGAATATTTTGATGCGTGAATTTGAAATCATTACATTTAGTCATGTACCTAGAGCACAAAATCGCTATGTAGATAGCATTGCAAACAATATTCTAGATTGGCACTTATCACACGTATTTAACATAAGACAATAACATAAACCATAAAAAAAATGCATATCCATTATATGTGTCGTTCAAAATGTTTTAGAGTCCATCAACTGTGATACATTTGACATGCCCATAACATGTTAAAAAAACTCAAAACTAGGGGCACTACATGCCCCTACACCTAATAACTATTTAAAGTATCCCAGGCCAATGGCTCTGCTCCTACATCTCGTAGATCGTGCATTCCCTATCCGTTCATCGCCATGCACCGCATGGCCCCTCGCCATTCCAAGGGTAGACCAATACATGGCTCTATGTACTAGTCATCCAAGTCTTTCCAGCCGTGCTCTGAAACGCCGGTCAGAAGCCTCTCACATCTACAGATGTCCTCCAGGAGGGCCACTACATCTTCATTTTGCGGTGTTCTCATCCCATTAGGTCCTACAACACTTGCTACTGCAGGTTGTCCCATATACTCGGTTGGTTTCACCGGTGTTGTATCTGCATACCAAAAGTGAATGAATCAATACCACATACAATCTTCTGAAACTTTAAAATGCACATAAAATATTAGAAACTGGTCACTTACCATCGGGCCCTGTTGTGCTATACAACAACCCCCATTTATTTTAATAAATGGGGACCCTTTAGAAATAAATAGGAAATTTATTTTTAGTTTTAAAACAAAAAAACTAGGAAAATAGAAGATTTCTTTTAAAGTTTTCCGCTTTATTTCTTGAGCGCATCGCAAAATGCATAGCTTATAACTTAAAACAACTCACAAATCCTCTAAGCTACGCGAGCTGCAAAAAGCGCTAAAATTTTTCGAAGATATGTTTTAAAAAAAATCTAATAACTTTAATTATCATTATAAACTCTTTATCGCATCGCACTTTATTTAACAATCAACTCATAAAGTAATTAGATATAAGTGTGATTACGCAGACCCGAGAAGCCAACAAAGCATCAAAGATAAATCTTTAAAGCCCTTTTACCACAACCGCATGACTTTTTGAATGCGCATTTCACATGTCGCATAACTTAGCCATAAAACAAAGCTATTATCGCATAAATGTTGCAATGTGTGATTTGCGCACATCTCATTTCGCAACATTTATGGGTAAACATTACAAGCCGTAAAATTTATATATGGAAACATGCAAATTCAAGGCATTTAATTTCTGGAGCATGCGAAATGGCTTATGTCATATCAAAAAAAATTCAATATCTATCGGCTTTAAGTTGATTGATATATATTTCGTGTGAAGGTGTAAGAGATCTGAATTTTAAATTATTATCGATGATTGTTGTTATATTTGAAAGGATTCATATCTATTTACGCATGTTTGATATAAACAATGGATTTGACTCTCTATTCTCTATATTTTTAATGCTCTCCCTATTTACTTAAAATCAAGAAACCATTTAACGAATCAAGGAAGATTGAAATGAGCAAGAAGCGCAAAGAGATTTCTCAAGCACTGCCAACTGAAGACTCAGAGATGTCTCGCTTATTCTCAGACACTACTTGCAACAAGGAATGCAACAATTCCTCGTGGGAAACAATGTATAAATTTTTGAAGATGAAAAACCAAGAGAAATAATCAAAATATCTACAACAAGCACGACATCTACTTCAGACGTGACCTACTTTGATGTTACATGTTCATTCATCCACAAGGTAGCAGCAAGACCAAAAATTATCCCTTACACAAACATGGTTAAGTGGGTAGTTGACCACTTAAGTATAGATGATAGGAAATTTAAATATTCAAAGGGAGAAGACTTAGGGTCTTTCAGGGCAAAAGACTTAAAAGCAATGTATCATCTACCCTCCCCGCAGCAGAAGTATGACAAATATTTTTTGCAAAGCTTTAGAGCAGAGCATCCAGATCTCATGAAAGTCATCAAAGAATGGAAGGAAGACTAGGGAAAGTTGAAGCGAGATAAACTTGGTACGTACCTAATTGCCCAAATTCCTTACCCTTATTGTTATGTTGCCAGTATGTTGTGTATATTGTTTGCTAAACCTGATATCACTAGTTTTTCAATAGAATGGGTTCCATTGATTGACGCAATCGTCAATTAATCAATTCTAAATTGGGCAAACATCCTATCTGATAATTTATCCAAACACATTACTGAATATAGGAATAACAGGATTGCTTCATCTAGAGAGACACCTGCCTTTTATATGTTTTCCTATGTCATGGATGCTATCTATTTTAATTCTAGTTTTCCTACAATGGGATGGAAATGGACTACCCAATACCCTACCCCAATCCACATTTACCACAAAGACCTCTGGGATTCATACTTCCACCTGCATTTATATAAAAAAAATTATGGAGTTATATTACCTATGCACCAAATGATATTCAATAAGAAATCCCCTAGGGTTTCTGAAGAGGCTAACACAGATATTATTTCTGTGGCTGGGTGGTTTGCAAAGGAGAATTTTACATATGTCAGAGTATTCGGGAGTTATGCTTCTCCTCACATCTTACCTTATTATGTTCCCGATAAGTTGCTTGCACGAGAGATAGCTTACCAGCTTGTTAATGGTATCACTAAACAGCTGAAATATGCTAAGAAGGCCATTTGGCCTAATTTCACTGTACAGTGTGGCACTTTTGCACTGTATGATATTGGCCATACCTACAAGGAGGTTTCCAAGATCAATCTATTAAATTTGGTATAAATTCCAATTAGGTTATACAATCCAAATCATTTAATTAAAATTTGCACTATAGAGCTCAAAATGAAGGCGTTTGTAAAGGAAGAAGATGGATTTGATGATCTCTTTCAAGGCATAGAAATGTTTTCAGATATAACCAAGTTTGTATCCATCCAATTGGATCAAGATGATTTGAAATCTTTCCAAGTATATAGAGATAAGAGATTGCAGAGAGTTCCTCTCAATTCTTTAACTATTGAAGATATCAACAGACCTACTCCAAGTATCAGCTTGGATAATGAAGCTAAAGACATGTCTGAGGATGAATCAGGTCAATCATAGCATCAATCTCACAATTCGAATCATTCTAAAAATGAATTGGAATCCAGAAAGGATAGCCCAGAAAATATAATTGATCAGGTAATCCAAGAGATAGAGATGCAGGAGCGTAAAGAAAGTAATGGAACAGAGTCAACTACTCAAGAAGTTCAGCAAAGTCATGACACACTAGATCAGTCTGAAAAATCACAAACAAATAATTTTAGTAGTGAATGGGAGGAGTTTTCTGAAGCAATAAAAACTCCTAAGGATAATCCCAACATTGATCAAATATCTAGGTTTCAGACACCTGAACATTCCCAGAAGATAGTGGAAATTGTTAATCCACTACAACAAGTTGCAGAAATTCATGATCGATAGATCATACCGGCCTACCCTACAGAAAAGATAGTTTTACAAGTTGAATAAATTTCTTTACTAGACATTTTCTACAACACTAGCTACAAGGTTGTGGTTAAGAGGAACAAAATAAGAAGAATTGATGAAACAGTCTCAAATCTGACTGATGAATCAGTTGATGTATTGTGGAAAGATTCATTAGATGACCCTACAAAACATCTAACTAAATGATCACAGTATCCAGGGGCATATGCTACTGCCACCGTTGATAAAGCTACTAAAGTTAGATTGTTGCTGAAGCAAAAAGAAGCCAGAATAATAGAACTAGATAGACTGTTAAATGAAGAAAAATTCAACTCAAGTGAGAAAATCAAAGAAAAGTTGGTCCAATTTCAAAAGGATTTCGAAAGCCTAAAATTACAGCATCAAAAGAGATTGTAATATTCCAAAAATTTAGCCTTCAAGCTAAATGGAATATTAGAGTTGTTTTATCACTAGGTAGGTGAATAAATGCGTAGGGAGGCCTATTAACCTCTTTACAAGAATCAATAACACTCTTAATGTGAAAGGAGGAAGAATAAGCAGCTAATTTGAGCACCCTTGGGTGTAAACAGAGATGGGATCATGTTGATTCACTCAACTTTGACCAAGTCAACAAAGTTGTCTAGATACATTGAATCTCCTTGATAAACGACGCAGTTTTGGTGGAGGACAACTTGCACGAGATTGATGGCACATGTGGATGGGACCCAATTTGAAGAGGTTCACTTGCTATTTATGGAGAGGATGGGAGCCTTTGTTATTCATGCTTTGGATATGATCATTTGATCTTGGTCTATTTAGACTTGGCTTCCTCTTACTGTTTAGCAGGGTTGCAATGCTGTTTAGCACCGGGTGTTCCCGAGCGGGAATCCCACCTCTTCCCTTGAGAGGCCTCTTGGGAGAGATTTGTACTGTATTGCTCCACATCCAGGCTTGAGGCCAAGAACCATTCTTCAGCCCCAGTGTTATTTCTGTAGCAGAATAGTGTTGTGTTGTAGGGGGTTGTAGTGGAGGCTTGATAACACCACTTTCGGGTTTGTTTCTCAATAAAGGGTGCCTTCCTTCTCTTGAGAGATCAGCTAGGAAGATTTCTAGGCTCATTTCACATCTTGGCAGCAGGCCAGACTATTCCTCATCTCATACAGCGTAGTCCTGTGCAGGAACTGCTTCATTTTTTATAGAGTTGTTGCAGCAGGGTTTAGGCCCTTGTTTTTGAGCTAGTTTCCTTGGAAAAGGGCCAACCCTTCTCCCGGAAAGCTAGAAGAAGGGATTCTCATCCATATTTTGTATTATTCACCTATATTTCGGTAATTTTGTAGTAATACTGTGTTTTTCAGAGCTGAATATTTAGATCTTCTCTTCTTGTACTTGTACTTTCATGAAACCCTTGCCAGTTTGTCTTTATAATGCATTAAGGAGGCCAGATCTTCATTTTCTTGGCATATTGTTCAATAAAGTTCTAGATCCATGTTTTTCTATCATTATATTGTAGAAACCCTCAGAAAATAACGCTTTCATGTGCTTCATAAATTATGCATAACTTAAGTCATGGGGTTTGGCTGTTTTTAAGTCATTTTAAGGCCGGGAGATCTATTTAACTTATCAAAAGAGATTTTTTTATGTTCCTATTTTGTATGTAAGGGCCTTAATACATATGCTAAGGGATCCAACCGTTATTTCTTCCTGTTAAAACATAAAAATCCATAAATAATGTTTTCAGGGTCAAAAGGCTTCATTTTCCCCACTTGGGAGGATGTAGAAGTGCTTATTTTTGTTGTTGATCCAATCATTTGATGGCTATGTGTTTCTCAACACATTTTATGACTTAATGTCACCCTTCTATTCCAGTATTGTGCTTATGCACTGCTGCATTCCCATTTTGGGATACTACAGTGGTATCGGAGCATAGTCTTGGCTTAGCCTATGGAACTCAGCCATGATGCTATCAAGAGAAGGAGAGATGAACAGAAAGAAGATTCCATTATGTGGAGGCAGAAAGGAGGAGAGGCTCTCAAATCTTCTTCCAAAATCTATGCAGAGCATCAATGAAGATCTTAAGAAGATGAGAGAGGAGATGGAATCTCCAAAGAAGTTTGAATCTAGAGCCAAATCTAGATTGGAACATGATAGGTGTGAGCATGCAGCTACACCCTATTATGCACAGTGCATTCAAATGCCCAGATCTGCTATGAAAGAGATGAAAGAAGATGAAATTCCAAGGAGGGAAACTCTTAGTAATTTTATGCAAGAGTATGAATCTCAAACTGAAAAGTTTAGAGATCATATCACTTTCAAAGAGTTTTGCAAGATCAAGGTGGAGAGGAGAAAGATGCATGACATGGATAGATTTTCTCTATCTACCTTTGATGGATCCCCAACTTGTTAAACCAAAGCTTGGGTGGAGGAGTTGCATACTTATTTGGAGTAGCAACAAGTTTCTGAAGATGAAGCCATCAGAGTTGCAGCACTGCACTTTGAAGGTAAGGCCTATGCCTGGTCGATGTTTGAGTCATTTTCATTGAAAAATGTCAATACTTATTCTTTTGCAAAGTTCACTAAGATATTGGTAGAAAGGTTTGATAAAAAACATGAAACAATCAAACCAATACAAACAGAGCTTTTTCATAAGTTGGAAGGACCTACAAACTCAAAACCACTCCAGAAACTTGTTGGAGAAGCTCACATCTTGCATGATACCTTGCTAAGGGCAAGATCCTTGATTCATAACCTTGGATAAGAGGGCAAGAAGGTTCCTTTTGCAAAAGAGGATCCTCTTATTGAGCAGTTACCTCCTATTCATATTGAAGAGGAAGAGAAGGATGGGGATTACAGCGCTATCAAATCTAGAGCATATCTAGTACCTCATGCAGAGGAAGGAGGAGCACATGCTCCAACAGAAGGATTTCTTGTAGCATTGCAAGAAGTTCCCCAAGATCTCACATATGGAGGTCAAGGCACAATCAATGGATAGCATGATTGTGGAGCATTGCAGATGGAAGGAGAAGATAGGGAGGAAGGTCATCATCATTTGATGAGGAGCACACACCCCTATCCATTTCAAAGAGCTAATGCAAGGAAGAGGCAGACTAATTTGCACTGTGAGGGCAAGGGCAAGGCTACCCAACCATATGTACAGTCTACTCTTGAAATTGATGTCTCACTACATGGAGGCATTCCACCTGGGAGGCCACCTGATCTGGAGTTGGTGAGAGGCATCTTGCCACTTGGTTCACCCCTCTTAGATTCTGGAGAGGTGAAGAATTTGGAGGAGTCTAGTACAACACAGAGAGTTTGGGATAGTCTCAAGGAGGAGGGAGACATTCTTCCATTTTCAACACCACCCACTTTCATCATATGTACTACGTTGACAAAAGTTGCTGCTGTGATGGAGGATGGCACCTTCATGGTGCAAGGGAGCTGCTCCATGGATTTGGAGAAACAGAGGGTACTTCCTTTGAGGAAGGAATCCTCCATACATTGGAGTAGATGGAGGCCACTCATGCTTACATGGGCCAAGACTGGGAGATTATTTTTGGAGGAGAGCTTCTCATGGGAGGCCAACTTCCAAAGATCACTACTTCTTTTTGAGCATGAGCAGCTTCATGATGGGCATGGCAGAAATTTGGAGGATGAATTTGGTGTGAGAGATGTCAAAGGAGAGGACAACAGCATGTGGAGAGCTTCACATTGCAGATCATCAGCGTTGTCTCTTTGGAGGATTGATCCATATTGGAGGTCTCAACTCTTGGTAGAGTACTCCAAGGATCTTGGTGCTTGCATGATTCTTGATGACCTAGATGGAGATGATAGATACATGGTGGATGATGTGGTCATCTATTCTTATGGTAGAGTCTTCTTGACTAGAGCTTCTAAGCTCAAGGAGAAGCTACTACATGCAGCACATGAGGAATTCTTTTCCATGCACTTTGATGCATATCTTTCCTTGGAAAAGGAGTTTATTTGGGAGGGCATCCAGCATGATATATTTCAGCATATGGAGAGATGCATAGCCCGGATGGTGATAGAGAGGATGTCACAGCCACTTCCCTACTCTTTGGAGGTGAGGGAGAATTTCCAGTTGAGACATTTCAGCTCAAGGTCCCAAGTACATGGTGGAGAATGTATAATTCCACATTATGTTTTGTACTTATTTACTTTATATGGGCAGCATGTTGTACCAAGGAGGATTATCCCTTCTTGCATATTGTATGATGATGTACTTGAAGCCATTTGTAGCATTGAGCTTGGCTATCTTATTGGTGGTTTGTGGGGGAAGCCACATGATTTTTGGTGTGCACCATTGACACCACTTTGTACTTTCATGTTTCTATCTTATAGAATGATTGTGGAAGAAAACAAGTGGCTGTAAAAGCACTTGTTCTTGTTTGATTTGATGCAGGCAAAGGATGCACTGTGCTGGTTCCATGTGTGGGACCTTGATCCACTTTCCGGTTGTCATATGACAACTTGTTTCTATTGGTTTTTTCTTCCATTTATTGTTGATTGTTAGGTCCCCCTAATTTACTAGATTGATTGAGATACAAATGGACAGGGTAACATCAAACCAAGCTTTGGAATCCTAGGACCTAGCCTTCCTGGATTCGGAGAGGGATCTCTCTAGTAGGTGCAAAGATGTGAACTTGTTTTCTAATTAGGGTTGATTTTAGGCTATATGTTAAGTGCAGGGAATTTTGATTGTTTTTGGTTGGGTATGATGCTCAGATGGATTTAGATAGAAAACATGGAAGATTGTCAAGTCATTGGGCAAAGGAGTCTAACAAGGTCATGATGAGTCCATCAATGGTTTCAAGAGCATTTGTAGGGAAATTTTAACTTCGTTGGTAGGTCTTTGAGGTTGTGATGGATGATGAGATGAACATTAAACTTGAGAATACAAGCTAGTGAAGGGCAGAACTGAATCCTTAATAAATTTTTAGACTAAGAGAGTTAGAAAATCATAAGCATGGAAAGAGAATCAAAGGCATAAGTGAAAACTAATCCATTTGATTTCAAAATGAAACACAGATGATTATCCAAGACAAACATTCAATTGAAATTATAGAAAGGCAAGAAACTTAATTAACTTTCATGGATTTCATTATCAAGAGTAGAAAAACATTTAAGATGCACAATTAGTTATAACCATAGAAGAAGAGATAACTCTAAACATCTAAAGTTACAGTTGTGAAGGTTCTTTGAAACAAATTTAGCTAGTAAATGCAAAGAGCATGATTCAAACAGTCTTCATTGACAAAGCTAGGCAAAGATTCTTTTAAAGAGATGATTCCAAGAACAGAGTGTTTCAGTGGCAACAATATGTAGGGCTAGCCATAAATCATACTTGACACTAATTGATCTAAACCATTCAAGAAATGAACAATCTAATAACTTCTTAGAGAGCAAGAGATGGATTCCCTAATATATCTCAACAGAATAAAACATTAAGGTAGTGAAGGACAAATAGAAGTAAGGTGCCATCAAGAAACATTTCTTAATCTAAATTTTTTGTCCTACTGCAACATAGAAATATGGAAAACATAATGGAAAACTAGAAAACATAAACATAAGAAACACTTCACCGTCAACCAAGCTTATGGATCCTACAAACAGTCTCTCTCCATCAACAAGAAAACCATGGCATGCATGAGCTCCAAGACATCAAATTTCCATCAAAAACTCCAAGAGACTATGTATTTGCTTCAGCATAAGTCATCAAAATCCCACCAAATACATAAGACCCTCATGCTCTATTTATGGAGAAAATGAGGAGGTGGAAACCCTAAGAGGCTTCCAGAAACCCTAATTTAGCAATAAATTTCATAAATGTGCTTAATGACCATGCAAGGCCCAAGACACATAATAGATAAGAAAATAAATGAAAAACACCAAAACATAACTCCCCAATCAAATCAGGAGTGTTTTGTCCAAGAAAATATTTAAAAACCAATTTTCCCTTAATTAGTGTCTTTTGTTGACTTTTTGGCCAAAAGTTGTCTCTGTGCATAGCGCCATATCAGCAGAAAATGGGGTCTGTTGCAGCTGAGTTTTGGACCCCTTCCCAGCATCAGATTTGGCCTTGTGATGGCTCGTTGGAAAGCTTGAAGAGTATAATTTCCAGAAATACTTGATTTGTGCTGAATGGATGCAATTTACCTGCTCAAAAATCCAATCTCACATGACTGCTCTGTGCACAGCGTCAGGCCTGAAAAGGAGGCATAAAGGTCAATTTTGAGGTGTTTTTTGACCTTTTGAGGGGGAAAAATATGCTCCAATTGACCTGAAATTTTGTGGGTAGACTACTGGTGACATGAAAAATCCAAAAATGTAAACTTTAGCAGTTAAGGATGCCCCAATTTTTAGCATAGCGCCTAGGGTGTTGTGCTCCTAGGGGCCAAAATTTGGAAAAAAACAAAAAGTTTTTGGATTTTATTCAAAATTGGTGTGTAGACCCCTCAAGGGTTTTAGACACCTGTTGAGAAGCATCAGCCAAGATCCTGAGACTGTCATGCACTTTGGGCCTTTTTAGCTCTTCTAGCTCTATGAGGGCTTGCTTTAATTTGGCATTAGCAAGCATGCTCTTCCTTGCATAGTGTTTGACCATTTTCTTCTGCAAGGCAAGGCCCCTCTTCACCTCTTTGAAATGCTTGTGTTCTTGCTTGTAGTAGTAAATAATTCTTTGTGCCCTTTCAAAATATTCTTCCCATTCTTGAAGCTGGGAATCTTTCTCTAAGAGGAGCAACTTAGTACTCATCTCTTGGTCCTCATTATCACTGTCTAGATCAACAAAGAGAGGCCCTTGAGAAGCCTTTTTGATCCTTTTGCTCCACCTGACTAGTGTCTTTTGCTCAACACTCTTCATTTTTTCTTTTCCCTTGTCCAATGCTTTGGTATTTTGTGAGGAGATGGCCCTTTTCCTTTTAGAGGTAGAAAACACATCTCTTTTCCCTCTGTGATAAGTGCATGAGAGAGGAGCAATAATGGGAGTCTCAAAGGCAATGTTGCCATCATTTTCTCCTTCAATCTGCTCTATATTTTCTGCACCTTCCTCACTCTGATTCTCTTTGTCTTCTATGGACTGATTTTTGTCAAGACAGTCATGACAGCTGTCATGACTGTCATGAGTATTTCTTGGACTGTCTTGGGCACTTAGATAGATGTCTGCCTCATCTGGTTGTTCTCCCTATTCACTGTTTTCTTCTTCTTTATCATTGTTTTCCTCTTGGCCATTGCTACTTTCTTCATGATCATGGCTGCTTTCTTCAGGGCCACCACTGCTTTCTTCATGGCCATTATTATCAGTCTCAGTTTCCTCCTAACTGTTGCCGCCCATTTTTTCTTCACTAGGGCTATTGTCAGCCCCTTCACTTGGAAAATTAGGGGAAGAAACCATAGGTGAAACTCTTTGTGGAGAAGGTATATGGGAAGATGATGGATGAGTGGAGGTAGATGGCTGTGAAGTGGAAGGCAAGCTCTGCTGGATGAAGGCCTGAGGATCAGAAAACACATCATGTGAGATGAAGGTTTCCCATGAAATTCCTTTCTTCTCTAGCTGATAGAGGAAAATCATCTTGATTAGAGAGTGGTGAAAAAGGCTTGGCATTTGGTGGTCATAGCTTTTCCTCTTGATAGCGGAGAAAATTTTATCAATACTCTGGAAAAGGTAATAAGGTAGGTTCATCATCTTGACTTTGGTAAAATGCATCAGCAACCTGATATGATATGAGTAGAGTCGGGAGTATCTTCACTCGCATGTGAAAAAACTGATAATCTGCCTCATTAATGCTGCATACCTCTCTAGAAAATGAGAAAAATGGAAAATAGCCTTACGATTTTGCTGATAGGTGGGTTTCAAATAAGGCCCATAATAACCCAAATCCAACTTCTTTTGTTTGAACCAAAACTCACCAATGTCTGGTATACCTGTTGCCTTGGAAATGATTTCAGATGAAAGCTCAAATTGGACCCCTGCTAGATTAACTTGGTGGTTTTTTAGGCTATAGGAAAATAATCTAGTCAAGTTTGGATGACTGTTGACTTGCTTGACTTTCTCACAAAATTTGTAGTACCCTACATCCTGGAAGCATGAAAGGATCATAGGAGAGGAAGTGATTGGAGTGGTGTCTAGGGGCTCAAATATTTTATCTTTTCCTCCATGATTTTTTGGCTTGGTGGGAGTGTGACTCTCATCACCACTAGTTTGATTGTCTCTCTCTGACATGATGGCTGGTCCAAAATAGTAGTAGAAACCTTGGGCTTTTCTTGAGGGTTTTTTGGAGTAAAAATGGTGGTGTAGGTAAAATATTTGTAAAAAAGGAAAGCTAAGGTGAAGACAGTTTTTTCAAAGCTTGTACTTGGTGGTGGAGGTCAGCCTTATAGTTACTTAGTCCTCTCTTTGCACTCAAAACCAAATTTTCTTACAAACCCTGGCTCAAAGACATCAAAATTTATTTTTGTATTGTCTAGGGTTTGGTCGAATTTTGAATATGGATGACCTCTTTGATTTTAGGAAAATAAATGCTTGGGAGGAAGAAAATGGTTTCACCAACCTTATATTTAGCTTGCAGAAGTTTAGAGGCCGAAAATTTTATTTTTGAAGGTCTTTGGAAAAATCTGGAAAATGCTGCCAGGAGCGCAGCGCCTGTCCAGTCAGGCTGTCGGAGCATAGCGCCGGGCGGAATGGGTGGTCTCCTGGGCACCTGTTGAATTTTCTATGCCTGAGCATAATGCCAACCCATGCTTGTAGTGCCATGCTGTGAGTCCGTAGCACAGTGTAATTTTACACTGCCCGGCTCGCCTCTGTGCGTAGCGCCGGTAAACTCTCACAGTTTTGCCCAAAAAACACTGCAACTCTCCACCAACGGTTTCTTCTCTCTTTCAAAGTGGAAAATTGTGTAGGGGGAAATTTAGAAGGGTCACTTTATAGATTTTTTGAAAAATAAATCAAAAGGGCAAACCCACTTTTGTAAAGTTCATGTTTCCCTCTATTCTTGCATGTGTCTTTTTACTGACATTTCACTGTGTAGAACACTTTTGGCATAGTTTTTGCAAAATGCTTACTCATGCTTTTATCATATTTTTTGCAAGAAAATATTTTGACAAGTATGCCCTTGTTGGTGGTCTTCAACCAAGATGTGAATCACGGGAAAAATGCTTCTTAAGCTATGTTTGTTAATGAATTATGTCCCATTTTGATCTTAAGGTAAAAACTCTATTTTTTCCTCTTTGGTGAGATGATGCTCTGCATACTGATACTCTTTATCCCTTTCCTTCAGTGCAAATGACCTAATGCTATCCTTGGAAGTAACCTTGAGGAGGTGACTTCTGCCTTTGTGGTGTTTGTGGTGATTTTCTTGTTTGTCACCATTGTTTTGTGACTAATAAAAACACCCCTTTTCTCCTTAAGCACAGGCCCTTTGATGATCATTGTTTTTACTGATTTACCATAAAATCATGGTGTTTCTATTTGTCTTAAGTTTACTATGTATTTTATCAAAAATGGCTTTATGAACTCTTTCAAATGTACTTCCCTTTTTTTTCTATCTCTGCTTCAGATTACTCTTCAAGGTATTTTTGCAGAAAGGTTTGGAGGTGATAGTTCATCCTTTGTATGTTTAGGTGCTGAAACAAGAGGCTGCTTTTGGAGGTCCCTTTAACATCTCCTCTGTTGTTTTATGAAGGAGGATTTTTATTCCATTACCTTGCCTTTTTGCTAACCTGATGTCCTTTTGACCACTCTTGTAGAGATGTGAGCAAAGAGAAACTGTCTCTTTGCAGGATTCATGTCTTTAGGCTAAAAAGTTCCTTGACTGATCTCTTTGGTGAATCTAGGACAAAGTGACTTGTCCCCTCCTTTGAATGTATTTTCTATATATAGAAGAAAAACAGAGTCTGTAAGGCACCAAATCCATCCTATGACTTTCTGAAACCCTAGGTGACCTAGTGGAGGCCTTCTTGGACTTGGTTTTTGGGCTGAGATCTAGATTTAGGATTTACAAGTGTAAGGCAGGATCCATGCCAAGCTTTGTGTATTTGTAGGCCTAAGATGCAACATTTTTTGACTATCTAAGGAATCTACAGAGACAAACAGTTTTTGAGATTTATTAAAAGAGGCACAACAAGGCTGCTCTGTTTGGTAGGCTTAGGTGGTGGTGGGGAATTTTGTAGGCAAGAAAAACAGAGGTTTTGAGCCAAGGAGATAAGTTAGGTTTAAAAATGAATGGTTTGAGCCCCTGATGGGTCTTCCTAGAGTAGTGGGTCAATCATGACTAGATAGGATAACAAAATAGTGAAAATTATACCTTGAGGATAATGAAGGCAGTGAGATTTCTAGAAGTCACAATGTTCTATAAACTTTGTTTCTAGAAATCTTAGGGTAATCATTTAGTCATCACCAAGGCAAAAACTACTGATGACTAACACTAATATTTCTATGTTCATGGGGAGCTTTGTTTGGAGAGTGGAATATGAGTTGAAGATGCCCATTGGGAGTATGATTCTCCCTACTTTACATGATGCATGTTTCAGGCGAAGAAATGGGCAGCCCATGATTGCCAAACTACATCTCTTTCCTTCATGTGGGATGAGCCATTTGAAGAACTTGAGTTTTTGGAGGAGGCACTTCATGGTTTATTTGTTTGGTGGGGTAGCTTGGGGCACTCTTGGAGGTCATAAAATTTCAGCCCAAGATCAGCAACAGCCCCATACTTACCATAAAGGGAGAGAGAAACCACTTGGATGGGAGGATCCAATCTCTCCATGCAGCCCCAACACATTGTATGAACCGGGGGTTGAGGATCTTTATGAGCTACCTAGTTTGGCTCATTTCATTTGGATGATAGCATGGGTGTGGGAGTCACTCATTGGGAATAATATTCCCCATGTTTATCATCGCTCCTACCTTGAGGAGGCCATTGGACAGCAAGAAGGTTTCCACTTACACCTTCCACCTTTTCATGATGTGAGCCATTTAGTTTTCCATGCTTGGGAGGGAGTATTGGAGGATGGATATAATGTATATTGTTTTGAGCAATGGTGGGGAATTTTGATGAGGAGGCCACAAGAAGAGGAGGGGAGGAATTTTTCTCTCCTTATATAGTTTCTTGAGGACAAGCAACATTTTGGAGGGGAGGACTGTAATATTCCAAAAATTTAGCCTTCAAGCTAAATGGAATATTAGAGTTGTTTTATCACGAGGTAGGTGAATAAATGGGTAGGGAGGCCCATTAACCTCTTTACAAGGATCAATAACACTCCTAATGTGAAAGGAGGAAGAATAAGCAGCTAATTTGAGCACCCTTGGGTGTAAACAGAGATGGGATCATGTTGATTCAGTCAACTTTGACCAAGTCAACAAAGCTATCTAGATACATTGAATCTCCTTGATAAAAAACGTAGTTTTGGTGGAGGACAACTTGCACGAGATTGATGGCACATATGGATGGGACCAAATGTGAAGAGGCTCACTTAATATTTATGGAGAGGATAGGAGCCTTTTTTATTCATGCTTTGGATATGATCATTTGATCTTGGTCTGTTTAGACTTGGCTTCCTCTTGCTGTTTAGCAGGGTTGCAGTGTTGTTTAGCATCGGGTGTTCCCGAGCGGGAATCCCACCTCTTCCCTTGAGAGGCCTCTTGGGAGAGCTTTATACTATATTGCTCCACATCTAGGCTTGAGGCCAAGCACCATTCTTCAGCCCCAGTGTTATTTTTGTAGCAGAATAGTGTTGTATTGCAGGGTGTTGCAATGGAGATTTGATAACACCACTTCCGGGTCTATTTCTCAATAGAGGGTGCCTTCCTTCTCTTGAGAGATCAGCTAGGAAGATTTCTGGGCTCATTTTACATCTTGGTAGTAGGCCAGACTATTCCTCATCTCCTACAGCATAGTCCCTTACAGGAACTGCATCATTTTCCATAGAGTAACTGCAGCATGGTTTAGACCCTTGTTATTGAGCTAGTTTCCTTGGAAAAGGCCCAACCCTTGTCCCGGAAAGCTAGAAGAAGGGATTATCATCCCTATTTTGTATTATTCATCTATATTTCTGTAATTTTGCAGTAATACTATGTTTTTCAGAGCTGAATATCCAGATCTGCTCTTCTCTTACTTGTACTTTCATGAAACCCTTGTCGGGTTGTCTTTATATGCATTAAGGAGGCCAGATCTTCATTTTCTTGGAAAATTATTCAATAAAGTTCCAGATCCATGTTTTTATATCATTGTATTGTAGAAACCCTTAGAAAATAATGATGTCATGTGCTTCATCAATTCTTCATAACTTAAGTCATGGAGTTTCGTTGGTTTTAAGTCATTTTAAGGCCGGGAGATCTGTTTAACTTATCAAAAGAGATTTGTTTCTATTTCTATTTTGTATGTAAGGGCATTAATACATATTCTAAGGGATACAACTATTATATCTACCTGTTAAAACATAAAACTCCAAAAATAACATTTTCAGTGTCAAAAGGCTACATTTTCCCCACTTGGGAGGATGTAGAAGTGCTTCTTTTTTATGTTGATCCAGTCATTTGATGGCTATGTGTTTCTCAACACATTTTATGACTTAATTTCACACTGTTATTCCATTATTGTGCTTATGCACTACTGCATTCCCATTTTGGGATATTACAAAGATCAATGAGAAACAAGCACAACTGGAAATAACAATGATCAGAATACAGAGCCAACCGCAATTGGAGCAGTTTATTAAAGAAGCACTAGATTTAAATGCTAATTTAAAGAAATAACATGAATTATTTTTTCATCAAGCTTCTATGCTTGACTCTTATTATGATTCGAATAAAATATTGATCCAACAAATAACTATCCAGAAGCTTGAATGTGAAAGACATAAAAAAAAAATATCGATGAAGACATTCAGTGGAAAGTATCAGACTCAGGAAAGGAAGCATATCTACCTTAGGTACATAAGTTTCATAAGGAGATTCTATTCAGAGATTGGAAAACACAAATCAAGCAGGTAGAGAAAGCAGCAGCGAAAACATCTAAGTTATCAAATGAAATTATTGAATCTATATGTGAACAACTGGTAAAAGAAAAACTTCTTAAAGATAACACGTCTAAAGTGTTTTCAGAAGAAAAACAAATAAAAGCACAGTGGAAGAAAAAATAAAACACACTGGATTAAGTAATTAAGAAGGTAAATAAGTTTGATCAAAAAAATTATTGGAATTTTCTGTTCAAACCTTATCATCATTGTCAGATTCTGCAATCCTTAACATATTCAACAAAAAGATCACAACCCATACTTTCAAACGCAGTATTTCAGGGACAGGTCAAAGAAAATATTTCGTAGCCAGCTCAGCTCAAGCCTATGATGGATATTTGTCAACTTCGTGACCAACTCTAGAATAAAGGGTGGAATTCATAAATCAAAATTGTTATTTTATTTTCCTAGATTATAGTTTAAGTTAGTCCTACGAGGATGTTTGTTTGAAACCTCCTCCATATTTTTGTAATAATCTATTTTTAGAACATAGTTAGTTTAATATTTAAACCCCTCTCATGAATTTAGAGAAGGGTCCAGAAATTTGTCAAAAACATTTGCAAAGAATGCACTATTGTAAGTTTGTAAGTGCTTTGATGAATTAATGGAACACATATGTTATCTTTTGACAATTAAAGTTGTTTAACTGATGTTGCACTACTGTACTCTTTAAATTGCTTGAAAGTGAGAAGGAGTAGATCAATTACTATCAGTTTACATGAGTACGACTTCATACATATGGTACTTTTATTCACTTGTATTAAGTTTTGATTTATAGATTGATATTCATATTTTATTTCATTATATATTTGAAACGTTATTATAGATGAATGTTACATGCACTTATGTTCTAATATTTGTCTGTAGTTTCTTATTGAATGTATAATCACACATGAATGCGATATATTTTTCAAAATTCTTCTAGTCAAACTACTTTGTTAGAAGAATCATTTTACATAATTTTCATCTCTTTCAATTGTTAAATGATCTATAATAATAACAATTGAAGGATATCTTTTCAGATCACATAGAGGAAGAAACATCCCGGGTATATAGTAGAATAAATAGTTTATATATATTCACATGATAGATTAAAGTCATTTCCATTTGCATGCCATATAATCACACCCTCAAAATCATCCTTATTGGGAAACTGGAACCATTATCCCCAGTCGGAGCCACTATACCAAACAGAAAAGGAGTTACTTTAAGGTCCAGACCGGGTGGTTTTCCCCCATGTTTCAGCAACGGAATTCTGAGGCCTCAACATTCTAGCGCTAGAAAGAGGGCCTGAACCCCTGTGAATGGAAAAAATATCTGATCAATCTAAAGGTAAATCAAAAAGTCTCTCTCCCTCTAGATCCCCATCAAATTCTAGAAAATTATCTATATATTCATCTTTAAAACATGAAGTTGATCATCCTTCTCCTAAGTCTCCTAGTGATACTCAACTCATACTATCTCTTGATTCCCGTCAAGCTTCCCCAGAATTTCAGTATTTGATTGAAAAGTTAGAGAGAGTATCTATTTCTACTGAAAAGCCTGAATCTTCTCAAATATCGGATATCAATATTTCGTCTTCATTACAACCTCAAAGAATGCTAACTTGATCAGGAATTTTCCCTTTTGAATTTATAATTGATAGTACTTGAAAGAGACTAAAGAGGACCCAATCAGAGTCAATCGGTAGCGAGATATTATCCCATTCACTTCCATTACCTCCACTCATTTCCACAACTTCCATTCCAACAATCAGTGTTACTTTGACTAGTTCTAGTACTCAAACTACTATCCCTTCAACTAGTCCTAGAACTCAGCCTGCCTCTTCTTCAACTCAAACTCCACCCAACCAACCTATCAAAAATCTAATGGCAGGCCAAGTACCTCCACCAAATGTAAACCCATGGAGCAATTTAGGGGCTGTAAACATGCCCGCTCCTCTTCATGCTCTTCCTAAAAATCCTGAAATATGGCTACCTAAATTTAGTCCTGATGATGGTCTTCCAGCAAAAGAACACATTCAAAATTTTATGTTAGTTGTCAATATAAATGGAGTAGTTGAAGAGGATTGTGTTGTAAGATTATTTCCATATACTCTAAAAGGATCTACAGGATCCTGGTATTTTTCATTACCTACCCGCTCTATAACTAGCTGGAATATGTTCAAAGAAAAATTTCTAGCTAATTTTGGGGATGGCAGGACCACTGCTACGCTCATTAACGATTTATCAAATCTAAAAGCTCAACCAGGTGAGAAGATAAAAGATTTCAAATCAAGATTTAATAAATTACTCAATAAAATTTCTGCCACAGCAGTTCCTGGGGAAGAAGTTAAAATTGAGTGGTATATTTCATCCCTTCCATATAATATAGCTATTTTTGTTGATAGAACGAAACTGGCAACACTTACAAAAAATATGAAAGAATCTCTATCTGTAGAGAAACTCATAACTACTCTTAAGAAAAATAATTCTCAAGAAGACTGAAAATCAAAGAAAGTTTCTTTCAAATATTATTCTAAAAAGAAGGCACAAAAAGATCCTTTTGACGTGGAAGGTCTTCAAAAAGTTTGAAAACCATGACAAATGAGATGACAAATATCAAGAAACAAGTCGTTGAAAATGCTACCTCAAGAAAAACTTTCAGAAATTTTAAGAAAGGTCAATCCTCTAATTCTCAACCTCCAAATATCATATCTAATGTTGAATCTGATCAAGAAGAAGAAGATTACGAAGAAGAATAAGTTGAATTGAATGGAATGTGGGATTTCATCCTACCAAATGAAGAACAACTTGAAGCTTTACCTATGAGCACATGGAGTAAAAAGAATACTAAAGCAACATATCCAAACCCATAGAAAAAGGTTTCAACTCCTGCTAAAGACAAAGCAGTAAGAAAAAAGTCTAATTCGAAGACTACACAAAAAAATCATGTTACTTTAGACACTCCACCTACATCTAAGACAATGGTTTTCTCAGAAACCATTGAGTATAATGTAGTAGAATATATGAAGAAAACAAGAGCTAATATTTCAATCCATGAGCTTACTAAATTGAAACAACAATAGAAAATATTACTCAGAGACTTAAATGTCGAGTTCCTACTTCAAACTTACCTGCTCCAGTAATAGTACAAGCTACTAATGAAATGGGTAAGCCACCTTCTCCTTCAATGAAAATTGATGCTACAAACTTGATTATGATAGGTGATCGATCCATCTCTCATACTCCTCCTTTTCTCCTAAACTATGAGATCTACAAAAAAAATGTCCATAACTGTTTAATAGACTCAGGGGCTTCCTCAAACATAATGCCAAAATCAGTTTGTGCTAAATTGAATATAACTCCACAGAGTTCACCAGTTCATATAGTACAACTTGATAACCATAGTAGAGCTTGTTGGAGAAATAAATTTTGTTTCCATCACATTGTCATCAAACCCCAAAGTTACTCAAATAATTGATATACTAGTGGCTGATATTCCTGAATTCTACGGCTTAGTTTTAAGCCACGATTGGTCTGAAAAGCTACATGGTTATTTTGCAACAGACTGGTCACATATGTGGTTACCATATAATGGAAAGCCAAATCAAATTCGGCTTGACCGTGAAAATTTTATGAAACATACAGTCACTGATCTTGAAGGATTAAACGATCCAGTAGCGTTCAATAACAGCATTATTGGAAACTACTTAGCAGGGTAATTTTTGGGAAATTTCAATGCTCAACCATCACCTTTCTTTGATAATGCAGTTGTTTCTCAGATTGAGAATTTTTCCTAGCCAGATAATTCCAAATGTATAAATTTTGCAGATAGAAAAGTAGTAAATTCTTTGTTTTGGATTCTTTATTTCGATGGTTCTGAATTCAAAGATGGTGCAGGTGCAGGTTGTATTTTAATAAACCCAAAAGGATAAAATACCATGTTAGCCTGCAGATTAGAATTTGATTGTACAAACAATGTAGCTGAATACGAAGCATTAGGTCAAGGTTTGTTAAAAGCCATTGATCTTAATATCAAATATCTGAAAGTTCTAGGGGATTCAGAAATCATAGTTAGACAGGTAATAAATACTATTCATTGTAATTTTAGACATTTAAAGCATTACCAATCATTAGTCCAAGAATTAACCACTCATCTCTTAGCCTTCAACATTTCTTTTGTACCTAGAATACAAAATGCTAGTGCAAATATACTAGCTAATGTAGCCTCGAAGTTAATCCCATCCCAAGAATTTAGTCTCGATAGATTTTCTATTGAATTTATTTTTATACCATCTATTCCTGATAATATTACCAATTGGAGAGTATTCAATAATGATTCATACATCATATATTTTTTAACATCTGAAGGATCTTATGATAGTCAAATTTTGGATGAAAATGAACATGATATTCAGATTAAAAAATAACAAGATGAAAATCCTATTCCCAAATATGTTGTCAAGTTAGAAGACCTATATGATATAAAAGACAGGTTTAAAAGAGTGACTAACTCAAAAACACAAAGATCTACTTTAAGATTTGAGTTAGTAAATCTAGGAACTGACAAAAAACCTCAAAATGTAAATTTAGGTCTTAGTCTATCTTCCAAAGAAAGATTATCTTTCATCAGATTATTTAGAATGTACAAAAGTGTCTTTGCTTAGGATTATACTGATCTTAAAACATATGATACTTCTGTGATTCAACACGCGATTCCTATGATCTCAGAAGAAAAACCTATACAACAAAAATTGAGGAAGATTCATCCAAATCTGGAGAATCAAATTAAAACAAAATTGAACAAACTCCTCAAGGAAAAAAATCATATTTCCAGTCAGGAATTCTAAATGGGTATCGAATTTGGTACCTATCAGGAAGAAGAATGGTGATATTAGAATTTGCATTGATTTTAGAAATTTAAACAAAGCTTGTTAGAAGGACAACTTTCCATTACCAACCATGGAGCAAGTACTGCAGATAGTAGTTGGTTCTAAACTCATGTCTTTTCTAGATGTATTTTCGGGATATAATCAAATTCTTATACATCCAGATGACATATTGAAAAATACGTTCAGAAATAATTTGGGAACGTATGCCTATCAGAAGATGCCTTTTGGATTAATTAATTCAGGCGCCACCTTTCAGAGAGCTATGTACACAGCTTTTATAGGGCTCATAAATAAAACATTGGTTATTTATTTAGATGAAATTACAGTATTTTCTAAACAAGTAACCAATCATGTGAATGACCTAAAGCAAGTGTTTGAGTGATGCAAAAGGTATGGAAACTAATTGAATCCCAAGAAATCATTTTTCGCAATAGATGAAGGAAAAATTTTAGGATTCATTTGTGTCAAAAAATGGTATCTATATTGATCCTGAAGGAATTGAAGAAATCAAACGAATTCCTTTTCCTCATAACAAGAAAACTATGCAGTCATTCCTTGGGAAAATTAATTTTATTAAAAGGTTTGTCCCTGACTTTTCACAAATTGTTTTACCTTTATAGAACATGATTAAGAAAAATTATGTCTTTAAATGGGGACATAATGAAAGAGAAGCATTTTATTTGATTAAAATTATCAATGCTCCATTCCTGACTACCCCCAATTTTCTTAATCTTTTTACACTATACACTTTTTCATCGGATACATCATATGCCGTTGTTTTAACACAACTGAATGACCAACAAATTGAAGCACCGATATCATTTTTTAGTTCAAATTTACAAGGTGCAGAACTAAATTATACATCTTTTGAAAAGAAAGCATTTGCTGTCTTTAAGGCTATAAATAATTTTAGACCTTTCCTCCTAAAGACTCACACTAAAATCATAGTTCCATTCTCTACAGTAAGACAACTCTTGATGCAAAGAGAATTAGGAGAAAAGAGGGCTAACTGGGTGACTGCTTTACAAGAATATGATGTAGAAATTAGACCCTCTAAAATTGTTAGAGGTCAAGGTTTTTGCAGAATGCTTACAGGAGCATCCCATCTATCATCAGAAGAAGATTCAAGTAACAACATGAAAATATCAGAGGTAAGCCTCAAAGATGCACAATCACAATATGTTGATCTTATATTCTATTTGAAGAATGGATATGCTCCAAATCAACTCAGTTACAAAACAAAACGAGCTTTAATATTAAATTCTAAACAATATTAATCAATCAACGATGTGTTATTTAGGAAAAAAATTGATTATGTACTTTTAAGATGCTTAGAAAAAATCTGAAGCAAAGAAAGTCTTGCAAGAACTCCATGATGGACCAGCTGGAGGACATTTTGGAGGAAATACGACAGCACATAAAATCCTGCATGCAAGTTACTATTGGCCTAAAATTTTCAAGGACTCTCATGAATACGCAAGAAAATGCAAAGTGTGCCAAAGTACTACTAGAAGACAAATGAACCAGCATTCCCATTACAACTAGTCAATATCGAACAACCATTTGAGCAATGGGGATTAGACATAATTGGTGAGATTGTTCCTAAATCTTCCAAACAACACAGATACATTCTCATAGCTACATATTACTTTACTAAATGGGCGGAAGCAATTCCATTAAAGGTAGCCAACTCTGAGAATATCATTGATTTCATCGACCAAAATATCAAAACAGGATTGGCTTGCCTACTACTTCGATGTTTGACAATGCATCTTACTTATCAGGAACTGCTATGATGGAATTTGCAATTAAAAGAGGTTTTAAACTTAAGTATTCTGCAAATTATTATCCGCAAAGAAATGGTTTGGAAAAATCCACAAATAAAAACTTGATTAAAATAATCAAAAGAATTGTTGATCAAAATCAATGAAATTGGCACAAGTCATTAATTTTTTCTCTTTGGGCAATTGGAATAACTCAAAAAGCTTCTATTGGAACTTCTCCATTTAATATTTTCTATGGAAAAGAAATTGTACTTCCCATCAATGTAGTTATTCCCTCTCTTTCTTTAGTACAATTTATTGATGAAACTCCTACTTCTTCTTTACAACTTAGACTATGTCAGATTCTTAAGTTAGAAGAAGAAAGAGAAAAATCCAAACAGACTCATGCTCATCATCAACAAATAGTAAAAGCCTCATTTGATTCAACTTCTGTTACTCCAAAAAAAATTCAAATTGGTGATCTGGTATTGAAATGGGACAAAGCGCATGAGGAAAAAGGCAAACACACGAAGTTTAAAAAACTATGGCTAGGTACATTTCAAAAAATTGAAGAAATAGACCCATCAACATTCTTATTGCAAGATCTATCAGAAAAAAAATATTATTGCCTGTTAATGGGCAGATTATTTGCCTGTTAATGGGTAGATTATTTTCCTGTTAAGGCTCTACCTGTGATAAAAGAGTAAATTTTTATAAATCTAATCTGTAAGGGCCACCTGTTTTATATTTCTTAACTGAGTAAAGACTAATATATATTTTCATACTTTTATTTTAAACGAGGAATTATTATGAATAGTAAATCAGAGGAATTTCATTGCTTAGTAAGATATTATTTGTTTGAAATTCATTCCTGCAACTATTTTTATTTTCAAATTTTTTTTTAGAAATTTCAAAAATTTAGTCAGAGATATCTAATTCTCCCAAGAGAATCACCAATTTTTGTGTTATACAACAACCCCCATTTATTTTAATAAATGGGGACCCTTTAGAAATAAATAGGAAATTTATTTTTAGTTTTAAAACAAAAAAACTAGGAAAATATAAGATTTCTTTTAAAGTTTTCCACTTTATTTCTTGAGCGCATAGCTTATAAATTAAAATGACTCACAAATCCTCTAAGCTACGCGAGCTATGAAAAGCGCTAAAATTTTTTGAAGATATGTTTTAAAAAACTCGAATAACTTCAATTATCATTATAAACTCTTTATCGCATCGCAACTTATTTAACAATCAACTTATAAAGTAATTATATATAAGTGCGCTTGCGTAGACCCGAAGAGCAAATACAGTATCAAATATAAATATTTAAAGTCCTTTTAGCACGGCCACATGTATTTTTTAATGTGCATTTCTCATTTTGCATAACTTAGCCGTAAAACAAAACTATTATCGCATAAAATTTGCGATGTGCGATTTGCGCACATCGCATTTTGTAACATTTATGGGTAAACATTACAAGTGGTGAAAGTTATATATGGTGACATGCGAATTCATGGCATTTAATTTATCGAGCATGCGAAATGGCTTATGTCATATCAAAATGAAATTCGAGATCTAACGGCTTTAAGTTGATTGATATATATTTTGTTTGAAGGTGTAAGAGATCTGACTTTGAAATTATTATTGATGAATTTTTTTATATTTGAAATGATTCATATCTATTCATGCATGTTTGATATAAACAATGGATTTGACTCTCTATTCTCTATATTTTTAATGCTCTCCATGTTTACTTAAAATCAGGAAACCATTTAACGAATCAAGGAAGATTGAAATGAGCAAGAAGGGCAAAGAGATTTCTCAAGCACTGCCTACTGAAGACTCAGAGATGTCTCCCTTATTCTCAGACACTACCTACAACAAGGAATGTGGTAGTTCCTCATGAGAAACAATGTATAAACTGTTTGAAGATGAAAAACCAAGAGAAATAATCAAAATCTCTACAGCAGGCATGACATCTACTTCAGATGTGACCTACTTTGATGTTGCATGTTCATTCGTCCACAAGGTAGCAGCAAGACAAAAAATTCTCCCTTACACAGACATGGTTAAGTGGGTAATTGACCACTTAAGAATATATAATAGGAAATTCAAAGATTCAAAGGGAGAAGACTTAGGGTCTTTTGGGGCAGAAGACTTAAAATCAATGTATCATCTACCCTCCCCGCAGCAGAAATATGACAAAGCTTTTCTGCAAAGCTTTAGAGTAGAGCATCCAGATCTCATGAAAGTCATCAAATAATGGAAGGAAGACCAGGGAAAGTTCAAGCGAGATAAACTAGGTACGTACCCAATTTCCCAAATTTTTTCCCCTTATTGTTATGCTGCTGGTATGTTGTGTAGATTGTTTGCTAAACCTGATACCACTAGGTTTTCAATAGAATGGGTTCCATTAATTGACGTAATCTTCAATTCATCAATTCTGAATTGGGAAAACATCCTATCTAATAATTTAGCCAAACACATTACTGAATATAGAAATAAGAGGAGTGCTTCATCTAGAGAGACACCTCCCTTTTATATGTCTTCCTATGTCATGGACGCCATCTGTTTTAATTCTATTTTTCCTACCATGGGATGGAAATGGACTACCCAAGACCCTACCCCAATCCACATTTACCACATAAACCTCTTGGATTCATAATTCCACCTGCATTTCTATCAAATTTGTTATGGAGTCATATTACCTATGCACCAAATGATATTCAATAAGAAAGCCCCTAGGGTTTCTGAAGAGGCTAGCGCAGATATTCTTTCTGTGGCTAGGTGGTTTGCAGAGGAGAATTTTACATATGTCAGATTATTCGGGAGTTATGATTCTCCCCACGTCTTACCTTATTATGTTCCTGATAAGTTTCTTGCACAAGAGATAGCTTACCAGCTTGTTAGTGGTATCACTAAACAACTGAAAGATGCTAAGAAGGCCATTTGGACTAATTTCCCTGTACATTGTGACACTTTTGCACTGTATGATATTGGCCATACCTACAAGGATGTTTCCAAGATCAATCTATTAAAATTGGCAGAAATTCCAATGAAGTTATACGATCCAAATCATGTAATTAAAATTTACACTACAGAGCTCAAAATGAAGCCTTTTGTAAAGGAAGCAGATGGATTTGATCATCTCTTTCAATGCATAGAAATTTTTTCAGATATAACCAAGTTTTCATCTAGCCAATTGGGTCAAGATGATTTGAAAGCTTTCCAAGTATATAGAGATAAGAGATTGCAGAGAGTTCCTCTCAATTTTTTAACTATTGAAGATATCAACAGACCTACTCCAAGTATCAGCTTGGATAATGAAGCTAAAGACATGTCTGAGGATGAATCAGGTCAATCACAGCATCAATCTCACAATTCGAATCATTCTGAAAATGAATCCGAATCCAGAAAGGATAGCCCAGATAAGATAATTGATCAGGTAATCCAAGAGATATAGATGCGGGAGCGTAAAGAAAGTAATGGAACAAAGTCAACTACTTAAGAAGTTCAGCAAAGTCATGACACACTAAATCAGTCTGAAAAATCACAAACAAATAATTTTAGTAGTGAATGGGAGGAGTTTTTTGAAGCAATAAAAAATCCTAAGGCTAATCCCAACACTGATCAAATATCTAGCTTTCAGACATCTGAACATTCCCAGAAGATAGTGGAAATTGTTAATCCACTACAACAAGTTTCAGAAATTCATGATCGAGAGATCATACCGACCTACCCTACAGAAAATATAGTTTTACAAGTTGAAGAAATTCCTTCACTGGAAATTTTATACAGTCCTAGCTATAAGGTTGTGGTTAAGAGGAACAAAAGAAGAAGAATTGATGAAATAGTCTCAAATCTCACAGATGAATCAGTTGATGTATTGTGGAAAGATTCATTAGATGACCCTATAGAACATCTAACTAAATTATCACAGTATGCAGGGGCATATGCTACTGCCACCGTTGATAAGCTACTAAAGTTAGAGTGTTGCTGAAGCAAAAGGAAGCCAAAGTACTAGAACTAGATAGATTGTTAAATGAAGAAAAATTCAACTCAAGTGAGAAAATCAAAGAAAATTTGGCCCAATTTCAAAAGGATTTCAAAAGCCTCAAATTACAGCATCAAACAGAGATCAATGAGAAATAAGCACAACTGGAAATAACAATGATCAGAATACAGAGCCAACCGCAATTGGAGCAGTATATTAAATAAGCACTAGATTTAAATGCTAAGTTAAAGAAATAACATGAATTATTTTGTCATCAAGCTTCTATGATTGTCTCTTATTGTGATTCGAATAAAATATTGATCCAACAGATAGCTATCCAGAAGCTTAAATGTGAAATACATAAAAAAAAATATCGATGAACACATTCAGTGGCAAGTATCAGACTCAAGAAAGGAAGCAGATCTACCTCAGGTAGATAAGTTTCATAAGGAGATTCTATTCAGAGATTGGGAAGCACAAATCAAGCAGGTATAGAAAATAGCAGCGAAAACATCTATGTTATCAAATGAAATTATTGAATTTGTATGTGAACAACTAGTAAAAGCAGAACTTCTCAAAGAGAACATGTTTGAAGTGTTTTCAAAAGAAAAACAAATAGAAGCACAGTGGAAGCAGAAAGAAAACACACGGGATTAAGTAATTAAGAAGGTAAATAAGTTTGATCAAGAAAATTATTGGAATTTTCTGATCAAACCTTATCATCAGTGTCAGATTCTGCAATCCTTAACAGATTCAACAAAAAGATCGCAGCCCATACTTTCAAACGCAGTATTTAAGGGACATGTCAGAGAAAATATTTCGCAGCCAGCTCAGCTCAAGCCTATGATGGATATTTGTCAACTTCGTGACCAACTCCAGAAGAAAGGGCAGAATTCATAAATCAAAATTGTTATTTTATTTTCCTAGATTATATTTTAAGTTAGTCCTACGAGGATGGTTGTTTGAAACCTCCTCTATATTTTTTTAATAATCTATTTTTAGAACATATTTAATTTAGTATTTAAACCCCTCTCATGCATTTAGAGAAGGGTCCAGAAATTTGTCAAAAAATTTGCAAAGAATGCACTTTTGTAAGTTTGTAAGTGCTTTGATGAATTAATGGAACACATCTGTTATCTTTTGACAAGTAAAGCTGTTTAACTGATGTTGCACTACTATACTCTTTAAATTGCTTGAAAGTGAGAAGGAGAAGATCAATTACTATTAGTTTACATGAGTAGGAATTCATACATATGGTACTTTTATTCACATGTATTAAGTTTTTATTTATAGATTGATAGTCATCTTTTATTTCATTATGTATTTGAAACGTTATTATAGATGAATGTTATATGCACCTATGTTCTAATATTTGTTTGTAGTTTTTTATTGAATGTATAATCACACATATGAATGTGATATATTTTTCACAATTCTTCTAGTCAAACTACTTTGTTAGAAGAATCATTTTACATAATTTTCATCTCTTTCAACTGTTAAATGATCAATATTACTAATAGTTGAAGGATATCTTTTCAGATCGCATAGAGGAAGAAACATCACGGGTATATAGTAGAGTAAATAGTTTAGATAGATTCATATTATAGATTAAATTCATTTCCATTTGCATGCCATATAATCACACCCTCAAAATCATCCTTATTGGGAAACTAGTCCCATTATCCCCAGTCGGAGGCACTATACCAAACAAAAAAGGAGCTGCTTTAAGGTCCGGACCGGGTGGTTTTCCCCCATGTTTCTGCAACGAAATTCTAAGGCCTCAACAAGCCCCCATACTCGACCAGGTGATAGTGGCAAGTCCAGGTCCCCATGATAACTCATCCCAATATAGGGATAGTCGTCTATGTATAGTGGCATCAAATCCAAATGAGTGAAAAACCTGAGTCGGAACACCCATCCTATTGCCCCCCTACCACACGGCCCGACTTCCCCCAATGGCGCATCCTAGGCTCCCTCGAGCCCCCATATTGGATTTTCATGCGGGGTCGGAGTGTTGGGATCTTCTCAAAGAAGAGCAAGCACAACACTGTTCCATATGCACAGTCATGGTTCACTTGCCGCTTGCATAGCGACAACTGTTGTTTCAATGAAGAAAGCATCATTTGGGCCCACCCATAGTAGGTCCCACTCAACACACTCTCAACAAGCATCATCTGAACACCAGTGATGTGGTAGAGTGCCTGGTTGCCTAGGATCTGCAGCACCACTACGGCCACAGCACAGGTCTCTAGCTTCTCTAGATCCCCGATCGGTATCCGTGTCCCCTTCACATGGAGACCTAGTCAGAAATGGCACTCTACAAACTCCATGATGTTACACCCTCATGGTAACACTGGCTGCATATTCCCCACCATCCCAAGTGGTGGGAGACCAGTCAGAAAATATATATCCTAGACAGTCAATGTTACACCAATTTTTGGTCATCTAACCTGTTATTATTAGATGGACCAAAGTACACCATGTAAGACCAATTTTACCTTAAGTAAAATTTCTTTCACTATGAAAAGTAACTGAGTAATCCATATTTATTAAGTTGTTTATGGTCTAAACAGGAAACCCCATGAAGAAATATTGAATAAATCCACATTTGTTTGATTTTCCTCAAGGAATAATTAGTTAAACAACAATTTAATTAATATTCCTGGTCATATTTAACCCAAAACATGAAAATTAATTAGATAAATCATTATTTATCTTATTGTTTTCTAGGAATAATTATTTAAACCTTATTTAAATAATATTCCTTGTTAAATTTGACTAAATCATTATTTATTTAATTGTTACTCAACCACATCCTTAAAATAATAAATAAATCATTTATTTATTTATTTATTATTTACAAATAAAGGGATTTGACCAAATTCAATTTTTTTTTTCCCTCCAACAAATATAATAAAATATTCCATAAAATTTGGATCTAGAATTGGGTAATAATATTTTAATTATGCACCAATATCTAGACTAACTCAATATTTTGTTATAAATAGAAGGGTTTTTCCATTCATTCACTACCTTTTGTTGCCTAAAGATCACTCTGGATCTATACTTTTGGTCTGACTTTGATCCACCATCATTGTCATATTTTGCTACCATTTTTTCTTGTGAGCTCCCTCTGAGTTCCATTTTTGTGTGGGTTTTCTACACCATCAAGAGAGAGGGATTTCAGATCTGAAGTGTTGAGGACTTACAAGAACCCATCCCATTGAGGGGGACTGGTAACATCTTTCTATGTTCCCTTCCCAGGTGTCAAAAAATACAAAAATTCTTTAAAACAATATTGTCTTATCTATTGGATGCATGGAGCCACTCTTGCTTTTATTTACTGCTTAATGTATTTTAATGCATAGATATGGATTTTGCAACATTTATCTTGGTCAACTAATTGCATATCTAAAGATATTAGCCAACTTTTTTGTTAGGGTTGTTTGTTATGCACGGCTAAAGTGAGCCTTTTTTGTACACTTGTGATTAACATTCATACTAATAGTCAACTCGATCTGGTGTTCCTGTACTATAAATATATTGTGATCTGGATCCAAAAATCTGAAAATCCGGGCCAACAAGGGCTCCCCAACTCTCATCAAGGGGTTCTCCACAAACTTCAGGGCCCCAAACCTGGCCAATGCACTATGGACACCATGATCCTCTTGGATCTTCGACTGTAATGTGTCCAGGTCTCTTTCTCTCCAGTTGATCCTCAATTCTACCATATCTGCACAAAACCATCATATTTGTCAGTGTATAGAAAAGAAATACTGTATTAAACCATAAAAACCCAGCTCTCAGCCAAGAAACAGCACCAAAATCCTCCTCTCTGACAAGTCGCACTTTTCAGGTAAATCCTGGGATAGGTCACAGTTTTCTGCCCAAAACCTGCTACCCAGGTCATGGATTTTTCTCCAAAAAGTGTGACCCAGCTGTGAAGAAGTGCAGGGGTCTGTTCCTGATCTCTGGGTTCCTAAACTAAACTTTCAATCCACTGAAATGAAATAGTAGGGTTAGGCCTCTTACCTGCAACTGAAGGATCTTGATTCCAATGGTTCGTTTTTCCGCTACGATTGCCACAAGATTTAGGGAATTTTCTCCTCTCTACATTCAAAACAGCTACACTTGCAAATGAATTGAATTTGAAGGAAAATGCCTCATTAAAAGAGAAACCCCATATTTTTATTTCACCAGCTGCGACCAAATCATAGCTCGGTTTGACAAACCGTCAGCACCATTGGAAAGCTCTCACCGAGCTCTCAAACGCGTGTCCTTTAGTTTTTTGTGATTTGACACTTCACCCCGACACATTTTTTCCAAGAAGGGTCACTTCACCACTCCTCAAAATCAAATTTCTTCACTTGCAACACTTGTACTTGGGGCACCACTTTTCCTTCATACTTGTCTGTGCTCGTGTTGATTTTTGTCATGAGTAACCATCTTGTACTCATGTTTTTATGGTCTCCAACGGGCTTTTCTGTGTGGCAGCATCATCGAGTCGTCCTTTTTTAGAGCATCCAAGTTAAGTCATCATTGCATTCATGGAGTCTATCTTGAGTCCCTTTGTATCCCGCTATAGTCCTCAATCCTTCATTTCTTGGTTCCTCTCTCGTGTCGCACATTGTGGCCTTCATTCATAATGTCCCATATCCCCTTTGATATTGTGTCAGTTGCTGCCAGTTCATCCATGCCCTTCATGCTCTAACAAGGGAAGTCGTCAGCCTGATACTCAGTACCCCCATTCCATCATCATCCCTAGTGTCAGTCTATCAATCTCTCGACTATTATCTCTCATGCCTTAGTTGAGGGTCCCTTATTGCCTCACCTATGGCATACCTCCTTCTGTCGACATTATCTCATTCATTCCAGAAGACAGGTCTAGAGGGCGGTGTACCTTGGTTCCAGCTTCCACTCTTGTTTGATGCCTCGGATCAAGCAAAGGGACTCTTTATTTCCATTTTACTTGATTTTTTCTCAGCTCCAGCTCCTTACGGCATGATCGAGCTTCGTATGCTTGATGGTTCAGTGATGCAGCATATTGTATCGATGATTCTCGGGTGTGTGTGAGATGTTTCAAACCTCATGAGGGGGTGGCCCTTCAGGTAGCCCTCCACATACTCGAATGACTTCTCTATTACAACCTTGATGAAACTCCATATATTTGATGGTTCTGACCTCATCCGCTTGCAGCGCCTATTAGTTTCATGTATCATTCAAATTTTGAGAGCCCTCTCCTGTTTTACAGGGCCTCTTTGGTTATATTTATATCTCATGTACTCATATATTATTGTATAAGTCCTGGTTGTTATCCCAGGCACAATATGTATGTGGGATCCATTATCTTGTTTTTATCTGGCCCATGTTTATGGCAGCATGTACTATTTAGTTCAGTCCCTTGTTTACTGGATGCATTATTCTTTGTACTTTATTATCGCGACGAGCATAGGTATGCCTCCCCCGCCTCTTGTAGAACATGTACTCACTCATAAAAGAAACTTGTCACACCTATAAGTCTCACCTCCTCAGGGTCTTGTCCTCTAGCACTTTAGTCTACCTTATATCCTCTCTCTCTGACGCCCCCTTTGGTGTCTAGTGATTGAGTTCTTATAACATACTTCGGTCATACGATTAGCTCCTAACACTTGCACGTTGTAGGGCAATCTGTTACACCAATTTTTGGTCATCTAACCTGTTACTATTAGATGGACCAAAGTGCACCATGTAAGACCAATTTTACCCTTATAAAACTTCTTTCACTATGAAAAATAACTTAGTAATCCTTAATTTATTAAGTTTTTTTATGGTCTAAACAAGAAACCCCATGGGGAATAACTGAATAAATCCTTATTTGTTTGATTTTCCTCAAGGGATAATTAGTTAAACAGTAGTTTAATTAATATTCCTGGTCATATTTAACCCAAAATAGGAAAATTAATTAGATAAATCATTATTTATCTTATTATTTTCTAGGAATAATTATTTAAAACATTATTTAAATAATATTCCTTGTTAAATTTGACTAAATCATTTATAAATAATTGAATAAATAACTATTTATTTAATTATTACTCAAACACATTCTTAAAAAAATAAATAAATCATTTATTTATTTATTATTTACAAATAAATGGATTTGACCAAATTCAAATTCTTTTTCCCTCCAACAAATATAATAAAATATTCCATAAAAGTTGGATCTAGATTTGGTTAATAATATTTTAATTATGCACCAATATCTAGACTAACTCATTATTTTGTTATAAATAGAAGGTTTTTTCCATTCATTCACTACCTTATGTTGCCTAAAGATCACTTTAGATCTATACTTTTGGTCTGACTTTGATCCTCCATCATTGTCATATTGTGCTACCATTTTTGCTTGTGAGCTCCCTTTGAGTTCCATTTTTGTCTAGGTTTTCTACACCATCAAGAGAGAGAGAGATCTTAGATCTGAAGCGCTGAGGACATACAAGAACCCATCCCATTGAGGGGGACTGGTAACATCTTTCTATGTTCCCTTCCCAAGTGTCATAAATACAAAAATTCTTTAAAAATATAATTGTCTTTTCTATTGGATGCATGGAGAAACCCTTGCTTTTATTTGTTGTTTAATGTCTTTAACTGCATAGATCTGGATTTTGTAGCATTTATCTTGGTCAACTAACTGCAGATATAAGGAAATTGGCAGCCATCTTTGAAGTTAGGGTTGTTTGTTATGCACAACTATAGTGAGTTGTTTTCGTACGCTTGCGATTATAATTCACACTAACAAAAAGACACATTTTTCTGAACGTATCTACCACAACATACAAGTAATCATGACCTTTCCTTGACATAGGAATACCACCTAAAAAATCCATTGAGATCCTCTCCCAAGGATGTGAAGGAACCGGAAGTGGTGTGGAAAATCCAAGTTTCCTATTACTAGGCTTACTTTTTGCACATAAAGAACATCCTCTAATAAAACGAGATACACTATCAATCATGCGTGGCCAATAAACATACCTTTGGAGATTCGTTATTGTCTTTCCTACACTGAAATGTCCAGCAATCAATGATATGTGTGCCTCCCTTATGATATTTTTTCTTTCTCTCTGTGGTATACATAACTTTCCCAAGTGATACAACAAATTTTTATGCACATGATAATCTAACTCTTCATTTTGGTTCCCTTGACTCAAGCTTTCATACACATCTTGAAAATCACTATCATATGCATATTTTTCAATGTAAATTTCATGCATAACTGAATTGTGCTCGAGTATAATAGATGAATTTAAAATAGGCCTAGAGAGCATATTAGCTACCTTATTGTAGATTCCCTTTTTGTACCTAATAACCAAATGAAATTGTTGTAGAAATCACATCCATCTGAAATTTCTTGATTGTTGCAACTTTGAATTTGATTGTAAGTACTGCAATGGCTCATGGTCAGTATGGATAATGGTTTATTTCACCATAAAATAGTGCTTCCATTTCTTTACACTCTATACCAATGCATATTGTTAGCTCCCTGTAATTTGCTAGATTGATTGAGATACAAATAGACAAGGGTAACATCAAACCAAGCTTTGGAATCCAAGGACCTAGCCTTCCTAGATTCAGAGAGGGATCTCTCTATTAGGTGCAAAGTTGTGAAATTGTTTGCTGATTAGGGTTGACTTTAGGCTAGTTATGAAATATTGGGTTTGTTTGTTGTTTTTTGGTTGGGTATGATGCTTAGATAAACTAGATAGAAACAAGTAAAACTTCAAGTCATTTGGAAATGGAGTCTAACAAGGTCATGATAGGTTCATTAATGGATTAGGGAGTATTATAGGGAAAATCTAGCTTGGTTAGTGGATCATTGAGGTTTGAAGGATCATGAGATGGACATTAATTTTGAGAAACAAAGTTTGAAAAAGAGCAGTAAATAATTCTCTATCATATACTTAAATAAATGGATTTGGAAGAATCATAAACATAGAGAGAAAATCAAAGGCAGATAAAACCCTAAATTCTTTGATTCAGACTTAAAGCAGATAATTATCCAAGACAAACATTCAAATGAAATACAGAAAGGCAAGAAACTTATTTAACTTTCAGTTATTTCATCATCAAAGACAGAAAAAATTTAAGATTCACAAATAACTATAATCAAAGAAGGAGAGAAACCCTGAACATCAAATATTATAGCTATGAAGGTCCTTTAAAACAATTAGTTAAGTAAATGCAAAGAGCAGGATTGAAACAAACTTCTTTGAAAAACCTAAGTAATGATGCTTTAAATAGATGACTTCAAAAATTGTGTTCTTAGTGGCAACAAGAAGTAGGGCTAGCCATAAATCATGTTGGATACCATCTATTTTAAACCATTCAAGAAATAAACAAGATTAGGATATCCTTAGAGAGCAAAGAAGGATTCTCTAACATGCCCTAGCAGAAGAAAACATTAAGGCGGTGAAAAACAAACAAACCTAAGGTGCCATTAGAAAACATTTCTTAGTCTAAATTATTTTTCCTAATGCAACATAGAAAGATGTAAACACAATGATAAACTAGAAAAAATAAACAAAAAGAAACACTTCACCATCAACCAGACTCATGGATCCTGCAACCAGTCCTCCTCCATCAACAAACAAACCAGGGCATTCCTAAACTCCAAGACATCAAGTTCTTTTCAAATTCCAAGGGACTATGTATTACTTCAGAATCAGTCATCAAAATCCAATGCAATACATAAGAGCCTCATGCTCTATTTATGGAGCAAGTAAGGAGGTGGAAACCATAAGAGGCTTCGAGAAACCCTAATTCTGTCATAAATGTCATTTATGTGCTTAATGACCATGCAAGGCCCAAGACACATAATAGATAAGCTAATAAATTAAAAATATCATAACATAACTCCTCAATCAAATCTGGAGTGATTTTCCGAAGAAAATATTAAAAAACTATTTTTCCATAAATTTGTGTCTTCTGCTGACTTTTGGCAAAAAGACAGTCTATTTGCAGAGTGCTACTTTTGCAGAAAATAGGTTGTTTTGCAACCAAGTTTTGGGCCACTTCTCGATGTCGGATTTGGCTCCGTGATGGCTAGTTGGAAAGCCTGAAGAGTCTAATTTTCAAAAAAAATTGTGGTTTTCTGATCTAGCACTTGTAACCCTGTCAAAAATGTAAAACCCTTATACTATCTTTTGCACAGCGCCAGGCCTAAAACAGAGGCAGAACGGTGATTTTTGAGGTGTTTTTTGACCTTTTGAGGGGTCAAAACTGCTCCAAATCTTCTGAAATTTTGTGTGGATGTTGCGCAAGTCATGAAAAATCCAAAAATTTCAATCTTTCCTCCTAAAGATGCTCCAGATTTTTGCGGAGCGCTGGTGGCGCTGCGCAAATGAGGCCAAAATTTCTCAAAAAACAAATTCTTCTCCAAATTCCTTCAAAATTGGTGGAGACCATCCTTAAATTTTTTTAGATAATTGCTGAGAAGACTCAGCCAAAATTCCAAGGCTGTTATGCTCATTTTCCCTTTTCAGGTTTTTTACCTCAAGGAGAGCCTCCTTGAGTTTGGCACAAGAAAACCTGCTCTTCTTTGCGTAATTCTTGGTCATCTTCTTTTGGAGAGCGAGGCCTCTCTTGATCTTCTTGAAGTACTTATGCTCATTCTTATAGTACTGAATGACTCACTGGGCTCTTTCAAAATCCTTCTCCCACTCCCTGATTTGTGCATCTTTGTCTAGGAGTAGCATTTTAGTGGTCATCTCCTCATCCTCATTATCACTGTTTAAGTCAATGAACTCAGGCCCTTGAGTAGTTTTCTTTATCCTATTACTCCTCCTCACTTTTACCTGCTGCTCAATATTTTCCAACTTTTCCTTGTGTAATATCCCGTGTGCGGGTAGGGCTCGCAGCCACGTGTCCGGTTCTATGTAATGAGGGGTGTTGCGCAAGGGCCCCCGCCCTCAGATGCTCCGGTGGGGTTAGGCCCAACCTTAACGCCATAGGATGTCGCCCTCACTAACAGTTTGAGCTTTTGGTGTAGTGGTTGGATCTACGTGGTATCAAAGCCGAGGTCTCGAGGTCGAGACTCGCGGAGCGTGGTGGGTTGTAATATCCAATGTGCGGGTAGGTCCCACAGCCACGTGTCCAGGTCTATGTAATGAGGGGTGCTGCACAATGGCCCCCGTCCTCAGATGCTTCGATGGGGTTAGGCCCACCCTTAAAACCCTGGGATTCCGCCCTCACTAACAGTCGAGCTTTTGGTGTAGTGGTTGGATCTACGTACCACTGTAATATTCCTAAATTAGCTTGCAGCTAATAGGAATATTAATTTTTCCTTTAAAGACTAGATGGATGAATAAATGGGCAAGGAGGCTATGAATTGCTCAAATATGAATAAAAATCCCTCATAGTGTGAAAATGGATCATGAAATAACCAGATCAAGCATCCACATGTGTTAACCATGTCTAAAATATGTGGACAAGGTTGAGATTGACCAAGTCAATAGCATTTATTCTCAAAGAGTGGATCCTAAATAAAGACAGCTCAATGTGAATGGAAATCAAGCTAACCAGTTAAAATGAAGACACCTTGAGTGTGGAAGAGGTTGATCACTTGACCAAGTCATCCATGACCATATCCACAACGTAGTCTAGATGCAGTGAACCTCTTGGAGGGGAAAGAAGGAGGTTTTACATGTGAAAGAGGCTAAACTAATGAAGTGGTTTAGGGTTTTTCCAAGACTCCAATCTTATAAAAGGAGGAGGAGAGCAACAAGAGAGGGTTGTTGAAGATTATCATTTCTGAAGGTATTGTCTGCTCAGACATCCCTTGTTGGGTCTTCCTGCTGAGGAATCCCACCTCCTTCCTTGAGCAGCTCTTGGAGGAGACTTGTGCTATCTTGTCCACTATCAGGCTTGGGCCAAGCTTCACCTGACACCTATAGCACTGATCCTATTGAGGGTTGGGTTGTCCTTGTGAGTTGTTGCAGTGGAAGACACTAGATCTGCTCAGATCTAGTCTATACTAGTGGCTCTTCTCAGTGAGTGTGTCTTTTAACCTCTTGGAAGAGTGCATTAGCACTTTGAGCTTTAGATCCAGACCTTGGCATTAGGCCAAAGAATTCTCAGAGTCTACAGCATAGTTTCTCTCCCTGGACTGCGTTATTTGCAAAGGAGAAGTTGTAGGGTGTTTTGTCTGCATTTTGGAGGAGAGATCTCCGGTGATTGGATCCTCCCTTTCACTGTGGTGATCCATGGATTGGCCAACCAATCCATGTTGTTTCAGATATGATCTGATATACCATTGTATTATTCAGAAATTTCTGAATCATTCTGCAGATCTGCAACTTTAGATCTCAGATCTACTCTTTGTGCTTCATGTTTTGCACAAAACCCCAAGGGGAATGTATAGATCAGCATTTCTTGTACACCGATCTGTATTATATATAAATTTTTAGGTAAATATCTGCTCTAGATATGAATAATAATAAACTATTGCTTTAGCCCCTAAAAATAATGCTATCATGGTTATGCAGTCTTTTCTTATGGTTGTAGCACCTCATTTCTGAGGATTTCTCCTGTATTGTCTCATTCTTTCTCTTGTATAATGTATGGGCTGTAATGTACATATGATTTGTTTTTCTACATCTGATTTCTGAACCTCAATATCAGCCTCCTAATGTGCTTCAGTGGATCTGCATTATTTCTGAAGCACTCCTTTGCATATAGCTGCAGCCTCTCTCTTTGGGTGATTTTCAGCTAGACTAGTTTGTGGGAGATCTGTTTAACCCACCTAGTCTGATTTGATTTTTCTCTCCTTTTTTATTTAGATATTAGATGAAATGATATAATGGATCCAGGAGCTAAAAACTCATTTCTATGCACAAAATTCTCAGAAGTGCATTATTTCAGCAGGCTTGCTGAGCTGTCCCGATTTTGGGATATCACAGTGGTATCAGAGCAAGATATTTGGCTCAGCCTGTGGGCTTCAAGACAAAGTGATATAAAGAAAGGATAAAGTTTATAATGATGAATAATATTATTTTACTCTCATCACTTTTCAGATCCAGGAAGAACCTCTCCAAGGAGGTTGAACAAGAAGAAGAAAGAAAGAGCAGTGAAACTCCTAGAGGGTTTCAAGAGTAGGAAGATCTTCCAATCAGATCTACAAGATCTATACATGAGGAAAAATATAAATCCTCATCTAATGGATATGTGCACTCATCCATATCACCAAAGCTTCAACGTTCTGTTAGTGATTTCTTCATGAAGAGGAAGAAAGGAGGTGTACCCAAGAAGGAGACTCTTAAAGAGTAGTTGCAGGAGTATGAAGCTCAATCCAAGGAGTTCAAAGATAAATCGAACTTCCAAGGGTTTCGCAAGATCAAGGAGAACAAAGGCATAAAGGAGGAGAAACATGGTATGGGTAGATTCTACCTATCTATCTTTGATGGATCACCTAAATATCCAGTTAGGGTTTGGGTGGAGGAGCTAGACAACTTTGTGCAACAACATCAAGTTTCAGAGATTGAAGCCATCAAAGTAGCAACGCTAAATTTTGAAGGTAAAGCATATGCTTGGTGGTTGTTTGAGTCTTTTTCCTTGAAGAATAAAAATACACCTACTTATGCAAGGTTTATTGCAAGATTGATAGAGAGGTTTGATGAAGCTCCATGTGTAACAACTTTTATTGACACTATCAAACCACATCAGACAAATATTTTGCATGAGTTGGAAGGGTCTATGAATCCAACTCCATTTCTAAAAACCATGGAGGAAGGTGTAAGATTGTTTGATTTCTTGCCAAGGGCAAGATCTCCTTTGGATGAAGGGCCCTCTTCTCAAGAGGAAAGCATGGGTGTCCCTCCGTCAATAGATGACCAAGATCTAAGGTCTTTTGTTGATGATGAGGCAATTTCAGTTATTGATGAATAGGAAGGATAAGTAGGAGATAATGCAGTCATGACATTGGCACCTCAAGCATCCCATGAAGAGAAGTATGGAGCATTTTCTCCAAGGAAAGAAACCCTTGCACACTTGCAAGGTTTTCCACAAGGTCTCACACATAGAGCTCTTGGCATAATACATGAGCAGCATGTACCATCATTGTCAAATGATGAGATCTTGAAGATAGAAGGAGGAAAAGAGGAGAAAGGGCATCACAAGATGAAGAGAAAGAATCCTTCTATATTTCAAAGAATGGAAGCACAAAGAAGGCAAGAGGACCTATGCAATAAAGGTAGGGGCAAATCTGTCTACCTACATCCACATTCTACTCTATGCCTTGACACCTCTTTGCAAGGAGGTATTTTACCAGGAGCACCTCTTGATGGGAGAAAATATAAAGTGTTCTCTCAACTATGGGTAGCATATGCATACTTGGCTAAGGTGGGAGCCTTGGGAGAAGCTAGCACAGCACAGAGAATATCTCATGAATTCAGAAGAGAGATGAGAAATTTCTTGAAAGGGGCATTGCTAACTCCCACTCAACTATTTGCGCTGAGAGAGGAGAAATCATAAGTCTATGATGGCATGAGCATGAGGACAAATGGAAACTCCATATCTTTAGGGCAGCCCATGATTTCTTCATTCACAACGAAGATTTCTGAACATGGCAAGGGGATACTAACCCTCTTGTATGAATGGGCCAAAATGAGGAAGTATTGGAAGACAAGAAATTTCCGAGGGGAAGTTGATTTCCATATGCTTCAATCTTGTATTGAGCAAGATCAGCTGCAAGAGAGGCAACAAAGGGGAGACTATGAAGCTCCAACATGTGATTTTTACATCAATAATGTCAAAGGAAGGAGCCATGATATGATAGAGGTAGCATTTCAGACTTCTACAGTGTTGTCATTCTTGGGGAGCCTAGATCCTTATTGGGATTCCCAACTCATGATGGAATACTCCAAGGACCTTTTCACATGTGGGGTTCTTGATGGGAAAGTAAAGGATGAAAGGTTCAAGGTAGTTGATGGAGTCATCTATTTCTATAATCTTATTCTTTTGAATAGAGACCCCAAGCTCAAGGAGAGACTACTAGATGCCACCTATGAGATCTTGCTTTCCAAACCCACTAGTTTCATTAGAGCATATCATACTCTCTTGGGTGGATTCATATGGGAAGGTTTCAAGGAAGAGATGCACTCTCATATGAATATGTGCATGGATTACTTGGTAGATGAGGAGGAACATATCTCTTGGGAAGAGCCTTCATTCACATCTCCTTACTCATTGAGTGTGAGAAAAAACTCATCCATGAGTTACCCCACTGATGTAAAAAAATTATATAGAGGGACTTATCTTTCTGAATGTTATCATGTATCTCCTATATGCTTATATTTTTCGAACACTCATTGGCAGAACATTGCTCCAAAAGGGGGCACTATTTATGATGGGTTTCATGGACTACTCAAGGCCATGAACTATGTTGATGCAGGTCATTCCTTGGAGGATCTTGGAAAGCTATTATATTCTTCATGGTGTGATTCTTTTACACCAACTACGATGCATTTTCTCCAAGAATTCAGAAAGGATGAGGCAGCAAACAAGTGTTGGGGAAGGCACTTTTCATATCCTATTCTACGACAGTTAAGGATAAAACTATGTTGGTTGCACATGAGGGAACATATTCCTTCTCATTTATCATACATGGCAGCTAGCATGATTCTAATCATGATTCCATATGATGAAAATGTTCTTACTCTTGGAAACATGGTTGGAGGAGAGGCACATTGGTGGGATGTGTCCTTAGGGAAAGGATTTCCCCACTCTTTTTTCACTACATGTTTCCATGGGAGCATGAGATATTGTATGGCCACTATGATAGATCACTTGCCTCTTTGTGGAGTGAGCCATATGTTTGTTGGGAACATGCTTCTCATATGTGTTGCGGAGAAGTTTTTCGATGGATTTCCAAGTTGGGAGGTGATCCACTTCATTTGGATGATAGCAAGGAGACGGGAGACTTTCTTGAATCATGAAAATCCCCATGATTGTCATCACTTCTATCTTAAGGAGGCGATGGATCAGCAAGAAGGTTTCCATAACAACCTTCCATTCTTTCATGATGAGGGCCATTGGGTTTACTCACCAAGGGCCAACTTGCACATTGAGGAAGGACCATTGGAATACATAAATATTGCAGAAAATTCAAAGCAATGGTGGAGACTATTGTATGAAGAAGCCACAAGAGAAGAAGGGGAGATTTTGCAGCACCCTTGTAGTTTCTTGAGGACAAGCAACATTTGGGAGGGGGAGACTATAATATTCCTAAATTAGCTTGTAGCTAATAGGAATATTAATTTTTCCTTTAAAGACTAGGTGGATGAATAAATGGGCAAGAAGGCTCATGAATTGCTCAAATATGAATAAAAATCTCTCATAGTGTGAAAAGGGATCATGAAATAACCATATCAAGCATCCACATGTGTGAACCATGTCTAAAATATGTGGACAAGGTCAAGTTTGACCAAGTCAACAACATTTATTCTCAAAGAGTGGATCCTAAATAAAGACAGCTCAATGTGAATGGAAATCAATCTAACCAGTTAAAATGAAGACACGTTGAGTGTGGAAGAGGTTGATCACTTGACCAAGTCAACCATGACCATATCCACAACACAGTCTAGATGCATTGAACCTCTTGGAGGGACAACACAGTTCTAGAAGGAGGTTTTACATGTGAAAGAGGCTAAAATAATGAAGTGGTTTAGGGTTTTTCCAAGACTCCAATCTTATAAAAGGAGGAGGAGAGCAACAAGAGAGGGTTGTTGAAGATTATCATTTCTGAAGGTATTGTCTGCTCAGACATCCCTTGTTGGATCTTCCTGTTCAGGAACCCCACCTCCTTCCTTGAGTAGCTCTTGGAGGAGACTTGCGCTATCTTGTCCACTATCAGGCTTGGGCCAAGCTTCACCTTACACCTATAGCACTTATCCTATTGAGGGTTGGGGTGTCCTTGTGAGTTGCAGTAGTGGAAGACACTAGATCTGCTCAGATCTAGACTATACTAGTGGCTCTTCTCAGTGAGTGTGTCTTTTAACCTTTTAGAAGAGTGCATTAGCACTTTGAGCTTCAGATCCAGAACTTGGCATTAGGCCGAAGCATTCTCAGAGCCAACAGCACATTTTCTCTCCCTGGACTACGTTATTTGCAAAGAAGAAGTTGCAGGGTGTTTTGTCTGCATTTTGGAGGGGAGATCTCCGGTGATTGGATCCTCCCTTTCACTGTGGTGATCCGTGGATTGGCCAACCAATCCATGTTGTTTAAAATATGATCTACTGTACCATTTTATTATTCATAAATTTCTGAATCATTCTGCAGATCTTCAACTTTAGATCTCAGATATACTCTCTGTGCTTCATGTTTTTCACAAAACCCCAAGGGGAATGTATAGATCAGCATTTATTGTACACCGATCTGTATTAGATCCAAATTTTTATGTACAGATCTGCTCTAGATCTGAAGAATAATAACTTCTGCTTCAGCCCCTAAAAATAACGTTTTCATGGTTATGCAGTCTTTTCTTATGGTTGTAGCACCTCATTTCTGAGGATTTCTCCTATATTGTCTCAATTTTTCTCTTGTATAATGTATGGGCTGTAATGTACATCTGATTTTCTATTCTACATATGATTTTTGAACCTCCATATCAGCCTCATAATGTGATTTAGTGGATCTGCGTTATTTCTGAAGCAGTCCTTTGCATATAGCTGCAGCCCCTCTCTTTGGGTGATTTTCAGCTAGACTAGTTTGTGGGAGATCTGTTTAACCCACCTAGTCTGATTTGTTTTTGCTCTCCTTTTGGATTTATATCTTAGATGAACTGATCTAAGGGATCCTGGAGCTGTAAACTCATTTCTATGCACAGAATTCTTAGAAGTGCGTTATTTAAGCAGGCTTGCTGAGCAGTCCTGATTTTTGATATCACACCTTGCCCTTTTCCAATGTTTTGATAGCTTGAGAAGAGATGGCCCTTTTCCTTTTTGAGGTAGAAAAAACATCTCTTTTTCCTCTATATTATGTGCATATGTTGGGGGTGATGATGGTAGTTTTGACCATTTTTTCATCATTTCTTTGACCCTCATCACTGCCATCAGCCTCATCTTGGCTTTGTTCTTTACTGAGGTTCTCTCCTTGATCATTTCCTGCACTATCATTTTGAGTTTCTTGGTTATCCAGAAAATAATTAGTGTCATGACAGTCATGACAGATGCCATGACTATCATGAATATTTCCTTGGTTGTCTTGTTCACTTTGCTGACTGCCTTCCTCATATAGCTGCTCTTCTCTACTATCTCCATCATCTCCACTGTGATCTATTTGTTCATTATGCTAACTGCCTTGTGTTTCATCATTGTTTCCTCCATCACTTCCCATATCCTCTGTCTCTTCTTCATACATTTCTGTGTTTGCCTCACTGACTTCTTCACCCTCACCCTGATCTCTATGTGATCCTTTATTTCCACTCCCTGCTTCACGTAATGGATCAAGAGAAGGAGAGGAAGGGATGTGTGCCTGTGGTGAGGGCACTTGTGCCGATGAGGAAGGAAGATTTGTTTGATGAGGATGTTGTGGGTTTTAGAATAACTCATTGTTTATGAAAACATCCCAAGGTACACCTTGCTACTCTAGCTGATGTACAACCACCATCTTGATCAAGGAATGGTGGAACAAGCTATACATTTTTTGGGGGTAGCTCCTCCTTTGGACAATAGAACACATTTTCATAACACTCTTGTAGAGATAGTAGGGTAGGTCAAGTGCCTTAACGCCTGTGAAATGCATAAGCAGTCTAAGATGATAGGTATAGACCCTGGAGTATCTCCCCTCACATGTGAAGTATTTCATGATAGCCAACATCAAGGGTGCATACCTGTGTTTGAAATGTGAGAAATTTGATACTGACTTCTCTATACCTCCTTTTGATAAATGGAAAAAATAAATCTCTTTCTAGCTTACCATTCTTGAGCCATTTCTCACCCAATGAAGGGATACCAGTGGCTTCAGATATGGACATTGTTGAAATCTCAAATTTCACCCCTGCTAGGTATGCATGTTTGTTTTGTAAATTTAGGATGAGGAGCCTTGTAAGCTCAGAATTTCTCTTCACCTACTTGACCTTCTCAGAAAACTGAAAACACCTTGTGTTTTGAAAGCATGACAAGATCCTAGGAGAAGATGTGATAGCCATTGTATTTTGGGGTTCCAACCTATTAAATTTCCCTCCCTTGTGCTTTGTCTTTGAAGGCCTTTGACCTCCTCCACTACCACTTCTGTTTTCAGTCTATGACATGGTGATGGGAGACACTGGTCTGAAAATTGAGGTTTAGTGGAAAAACCAAGTGAGAAATGATGATGAGGTCAAATTTAGCTAAGGAGATGAGTTTTGAGGTTGTGAGTGGTTTTGCAGCTTGAGGAGTTTAACCATGAATATAGTAACCGCCTTAATTCCCTTACCCACCCCTGCTATCAAATTTGGTTTGAAAATGCCTTTTTAGAAGAGCAAGGTTCCTTTGTGACTTTGATCCGGATTTATGCAGGAACACAACAGAATAAACACATAACCATAAATACAGAGATGCAGCGGAAATAATGCGTCATTTCATTAATATCAAATCACAGAAATATGCTTACAGACATAATGAACATAAAATAGCTAGGGTGTTGGTAGCGAATCTCTGAGAAGAGATGTGGTGGCTACAGACCTATGAACTATGTTACAATGAGGCTCGAGGGCCTATTTATTGTTGAGAAACAATATGGAATCCGAAACGTCCAAAAACCTAACCGTAGGAGATGAGGCGCCAAAACTGTGGGCGCCCATTTGGGTAAACTGGTGGTTCAACTTCCCGGGGGCGTAACTTTGGCATCCAATCTCCGTTTGACGCGCTCGATAGCTCGTTAGAAAGATCTATCCGAGGACTACAACTTTCGGGACGAATTTGATGATCAAATTCGCTGGTAAAACGATACCCAAAAAACGTCGTTGTTTAGGGCCTCAAAATGGCTCCGGAAGTTCAGGACCCGAAACACTGCTAAAAATAGTAAGTTATGCCGAAACTGAAAAACTGAAAGAGACAATGGTGCTGGTCCAATTGGAATAGGTGGGTGGCCACCGATATCCACCTGGATCATTCCTCCTTCCTTAGGAAGCAATGTTCCCCATTGCGTTGAGATCCTCCATGAGATGAGGCAAATTCTGTTGAACTGAGTATTAGATGTGTTGAAGATGTCATGGACCTGTGGGTGGACATGCTGGATGCGTTTAGTAAATTTGGTTTCTTTATCAGCCTTAGACAGTACATGTTTGAATTCTGTATGTGTAGTTGGAGGATGTATGGCAACATCAAGCAGTGGTGTGTTGGGAGTCAGATCAATGGAGTGCTTTTCCTGATAGTGTGGAGGAACCTCTATGAGTGAGGAAAAATTGTCATCGTATTCCTCCCTGACTTTGTCCTTCTGCTGCAGCCGTCCAAGGGAGCCTTGTTTCAAGGTTTTGGCCACAATATTCTTCTTTCCCTATGAGTGAGTCGTAAGGAAAATGAATTTCCTGGTTTGGGAAACAATCTTACTGCGTTGTTTTGCAGTAGTCAAAGAGATGGTAGGAGGCAGTATTACCTCCGGTATCCTGTACAAGTTATTTCCCAAAGTAATAATAACATCACGAGGCCTGGACTCATACACAGCATGTCGCCTCCACAAGTATGGTTGGCCCAATAGTACATCAGCTACATCAAGAAGAGCAACATCACACAATACCTCATCCGTGAATGGCTTGATACTGTACGGAAGGCGGCATTATTGGCGGATGCGGAGATCTCTCCCTGGGTGGAGCCATCCGATGGTATATGGCTGTGGGTGTGCTATGGTTGGTAGGCCGAGCCGCTTCACGACCTCTGCTGAAATGAGGTTCTTTTGGCTTCCGCTATCGACGATAAATTGCAGCGGAGAACACTTTACCCACATCTGTGACTGGAAGAGGCGCTCCCCCTCCTCTGGATCCTCTGGACCCTCCTTCTGGATCTTGGTGGTGGCCACAATGGCACTGGGATCCGCATCAATGATCTGCTTCCCTTTGTCATTGCCTTTTTCTGGTTCTAACTCAGGATCAGAAAATGCATCTGATTTGGGTGCCTTTAGTTCGCCACCAAAGACTGTTTGGCCCGACACTCGTTTGTGCTGTGAGTGGGACTGTTATGAAATTCACACCACTTCCCTGTGTCCTTCTTTGGATTTGTGGTGTTTTTATGAGTCACATTTCTTTGGCCTTGCCCCTTGTTCTTCGGTTCGGGGGCACCTTTCGGATTTGCAGATCCAAAGTCTCGCTTCTTCTGCTTAAATTTCTGCTCGATCTTGGCGGCATAGCGATATGTTGTGCCAAGCGATGTAATGTCGAGGAACTCCATTTCCTCCTGAATGTGTTTGTGCAGACAGCCACGGTACTTGAGCACCAAAAGTCTCTCTGAATCTTTAATACCCAACTTTGTGCGTAGGGTATGGAACAGATTCGTCAGTTCATGCACATCTTGATCCTTTTGTTGCTGCAGCGTGGTCCATTGGATGTATTTGTCCTCATAGCTCCCCACAGGGTAATATTGTTCCTTGATGCCATCTCGGAACAAATTCCAAGTGGGTGTGGCCGAGAACAGAGAGGGTTCCCCTTCGCCCTCTTGCTCACGGTAGGTTTCCCACCAGTCTTTGACATGGGGGGCGGCTTTGAGGAGTGCAAAAATAATCTTTTCTCGGTCAGAGAAGTCATGGACCGAGAAACATCCTTCCAGCAAATTTAACCATCTGTCTACAGCGTCTGCATCTATTTTTCTTTCAAATATAGGGATGTCAAATTTTACCTGTACCTTGAAGGGAGTGGCGCCTCCAGAGTGGTTGTTGGATGCAGATGCGCCATATGTGGGCAGTCGTTGAAGGATTTGAGCAAAGTTATCCATCATCGCGTTCCTTTGTTTCTCGAGTGCCTCCTCGAGCAGTATTTTGATAGGATCTCCTGCTCCCTCGTCTTTCTTTTCTTCCGCCATGGGAGGTCGTCGAGGTTTGCGAGGCTGATCTTGCAAGGGTTCAACCAAATCGAGCCCTAACTCCTTATACCCTGACCGTGTTGGGGACATGCAAAGAAAAAAAAAGAAAGAGCAGACCCCCCTCTGATACCACTGATCCATATTTATGCAGGAACGCAACAGAATAAACACATAACCATAAATACAGAGATGAAATGGAAATAATGCGTCATTTCATTAATATCAAATCACAGAAATATGCTTACAGACATAATGAACATAAAATAGCTAGGGTGCTGGTAGCGAATCTCTGAGAAGAGATGTGGTGGCTACAGACCTCTGAACTATGTTACAATGAGGCTCGAGGGCCTATTTATTGTTGAGAAACAATGTGGAATCCGAAACATCCAAAAACCTAACCGTAGGAGATGAGGCGCCAAAACTGTGGGCGCCCATTTGGGTAAACTGGTGGTTCAACTTCCCGAGGGCGTAACTTTGGCATCCGATCTCCGTTTGAAGCGCTCGATAGCTCGTTAGAAAGATCTATCTGAGGACTACAACTTTCGAGATGAATTTGATGATCAAATTAGTTGGTAAAATGATACCCAAAAAACGTCGTTTAGGGCCTCAAAACAGCTCCGGAAGTTCAGGACCCGAAACACTGCTAAAAATAGTAAGTTATGCCGAAACTGAAAAACTGAAAGAGACAATGGTGCTGGTCCAAATGGAATAGGTGGGTGGCAGCCGATATCCACCTGGATCAGACTTTGACCTAGGGTTTCACCCTCCTAGGGTTTTTACCTCAACAACTAGACAAAAACAAGATGATTCTGTAAATTTGCTTTGGGGATCAAGAGAATTTTCTACTTACCACCTTCTTCAACCTAATTCTAACTTGAAAACACCTAAAAGGGAGAATTTTAGGCAGCAGGGGTATTTCTTGCACTTTCTGCACCTTCCTGGACTTTGCACAACACCTCTAAGCTTGAACAGCGATTAGCGCAGCACCAGGCGGGCTGCACGCCTTCTGGGCGGGTCGTGTCATGTCGTCCGTTTGCACAGTGCCCGGAGGAATATGCAGCCCCTACACGTCGGGCGGGCGAGCTAGGCGGCCTGTTTGCATAGCGCCCGGGCAAATGAGTTGAGGTGTCGGGCGAGAGGCAGGGTTTGCCATATTCAAGGCGAGCTGGACCTGCATTTGTGCAGTGCCCGAATTTTGTGTAGCGCCAAAGCCTTTTTTGCATAGTGCCATGTAAAATTGAATGAGAGGGGCGTTAGTTTGCATAGCGTCGATTCCTTTTTTGCGCAGTGCCCAAGTTTTGCATAGCATCTGAACAGTTTGCCCAGAAACGGCCCAGAAACTCTGAATTTTCTCTTTGTAGCTTCTTCCCTCCTTGCCAAGTGCGAAAATGAGCTTGACAATGAATTCAAAAAACCTTTATGCACTTTGAAATATAAATTAAACCAACAAACCCACTTTTACTATGTCTTGGTATTTTTTCATTTGTTTCATAACTCTTTGTCCTTTCGAGGGTTTCGAAAACTTCCTCAAGGCACTTTTTTCTCCTTTTGTGGTGTTGATTTGTTGGTGTCCTTTTTACCCTTATTCTTTCTGATAACTTGGGCACTGAGCAATTTGTCCTAGGCATGCTTTTGTCATAAAGAACACTTGCTTTTAACCTTCTTGGCATTTTTTGACTGCTAGTGACTTGAAGACTGTTTCTTTTCCTCTTTTTCCTATTTTTAAGGTAGTAATAGGTTTATATGCCAACAGTAAAACAAACTATATTATGCCATGGGTTTCACTTTGGCATTTTCAGAGACTCAACCTTATTCTTGCCTCCTCTTGTTTACTTATGATCTTCCTGTGTTGATTTTTCCCCTTTTTACCTTACCTCCTAGCTGATCTGATGGCCCTTTTGGTCTTCTTTGCAGGAAAGTGAGCAAAGGGTAGTTGTCCCCTTACTAGATTCATGCTTCAGATCAAAGACCTCCCTTGAAGGATCTCTTAATTAGTTTTGGACAAATTTACTTGTCCCTTTCCCTCTTTTTTTTGAAAGCAATCTCCTTGTATGTATAAAACACAGATTTGCAGGATACCAAATCCACCCTAGGACTCATGAGACCCTAGGTGACCTAGTGGAAGCTCTCTAGGACTTGCTTTTGGACTTAAACCTAGAAATTGGGCTCTATCAAGTGTGAGACAGATTTTATGATAAACTAATGTGTTGAAGATCAAAATACAATGTACTTGATCTGTCTAAGGAGTCTACAAAAATAGTTTGAGATCATCAATGCTTGGGGTGTTTTTGGAAGGACAACAGAGCTGCTTTGATAAGTGATATTACTTGGCTGGGGAGGGTTGTAGGTAGAAACAAAAACAGAGGTTTTTTAGGCTAAGTTGATAAGACATGGTGAATAATGAATGGCATGAGCCCGTGATGGGTCTCCTGGGAATGGTAGGCTAGGCATGACTGGACAAGATGATAATATAGTGAAAACTTTATCTTAGGATAATGAAGGCAATGAGATTTCTAGAACTCACAATGTTTCAAGAACTTTGTTTCTAGAAATATTATGACAAGCACTTATTCATCCTATAAAGGAAAAGATTACTAATGACTAACAGTGGCTCCACTTGGGGAGGGCAGCTCTTTTTCAGGAGGTGTCCAGAACTTCAGATCTTGGTTTTTACAGATACCAATGCCTCATCCATTGGGTATATTTTTCTCTCTTTTCATTTGCTGATGCTTGCTTGAGGCTGTGATCTTAGTAATCTGAAACATATGATTTATATCAGCATCATCTCTACCTACCCAACCTACTTGCCTAACATTTTTTCTTCCTTGGGTGCACTTGAACTGGCAAACCTTTGACATTTTTCTTTTTGAAAAAAAAAAATCAAAGCATCTAAATGTACCCTTATTTCTTCCGAGAGTTCAGATTAGGCTAATGAACTCTCTTTATTTTCTACCTAGTCTACTTATTTGTCAAGATTGAGCTGTTTGAAAAAATTTATTCTCTATCCTACTAACATGAAATTGAAAGCATGGTAAATCAGGATTAGGCAATCTGACCTACCATGAGTTGTGGCATAAGAACAAGCTGCACACAAGTGTTATTTTTGTACAAAGAAAACTTATAAAAGATAAGGGAAATATATGTCATTTGTTAAGCATCCCTATTTTCCTCTTTGGTTCATATTTGAGCATGTGGAACCAACATCTTTCATTCCTAATCTACACCTATTGACAAGTCAATATTAGATGTTTTGACAAGTTCTTCCTTTTACTACCCTATCAGCAAATAAATTGAAAACATTTTCAGTCATGATTAGGCTAGATGACTTAACAAGACTTCTCTTTTTTTTTTCTTCTTTTTTTTTAAAACAAGTAGTGGAATTTAGACTTGCACACTTTCAGCATCACTATTTTTTGGGTATGAGGCTGTACCTTTCTTTCAAAATCTGCCCTCTTTTGTCCTTTCTGTTTCTCAATCAATTAATTTTATGTACAATGAGTGCTATATGCAAAGTTCAGGAATCTTGAAAAAAGTAGTGTTTGAGCATCTTTCCATTGACAGGACCTCCAAACATTTTTGCTCCATCAAGCTCTTGTAGAAAGAAAGCATTGTTGCCTCTAGTTGAATGAATGATGTAAGGGGCTTTCCATAAATTTTCAAACTTACCATGTTTTCCCTTATCTTCCCTTCTTGAATCCCACTTCAAAACTATGTCTCCAATTTGGAAATCATTGACCTTGGTTCTCCTATCAAAAAATTTCTTAATATTGTCTTGTATTACTTGTGTCCTCTTGTAAACTTCCTCCCTTAACTGCTGCAAATTAATGGTTTGGTTCAGTCTTCTTTGCATGTAATTTTCTTTTGATTGTACCTCTTGGAGGAGCTTCATGACTGGAACTCCCAATGAGGTGGGGAAAATTGCATCCATGTCGTACACTAGTTGATAGGGAGAGATACCAATTGGTTTCTTGGTGGTTAGTCTATTAGCCCATAGTCCATGCACTAGTTTTCCATGCCATGCCTTTTGATTTTGTTCTAGGAGCTTCTTAATGATGTTCACCAAGATCTTGTTAGAGGACTCAGCTAACTCATTGCCTTGTAGGTAATAAGAAGTGGAGTGACTTAGTATGATGTGATATTTATAACAAAATTCCACCATTTTCTTAGATTTAAAGGCAGCAACATTATCGGTGATGATTTTTCTAGGACAACCAAACCTGGATAAGATGTTGGTTTCAAGGAATTTGATAATGACTGAGTTGGTGGAATTTCTAGAAGGCATGGCCTCTATCCATTTGGTGAAGTAATCAGTGCCAGTGAGGATCCACTTATGTTGGGAAGATGAGGTAGGATGGATTTCTCCAATGAAGTCCAACCCCCACTGTTGGAAAGGAGTTTCAACACTAATGGGATGCAAAGGAAAAAGTAGAAGTTTTCTTTTGCCATCGAAGATTTGGAACTTATGGCAAGTCACGACTAGTTTGTGAGTATTAGGAAAAAGGGTAGGCCAATAGTAGCCAACTCTAAGGATCTTGTTGGTTGTAGTCTTCCAATAAAGGTGACCTCCACATTCCCCTTTGTGAAATTCATGCATGATATTTTCTGCATTATCTTTAAGCAAACATTTAAGTAAAAAACCAATAGAACTCTTTGAGTACAATACTCCATCTAAAATGCAAAAATTTAGAGATTTTTGTTTTAAGAATCTAGCTTTAGTCTTTGACAGAGAAGGAGGAGCATTGAGATAAATAAGCACATAAATGATATCAACATACCAAGATGAATTTAAAAACATTTCTTCAATGTATGGAGCTTTGAATTCTTCTGTCTCCTCTAACACATCAACCATATTCATGTCTAAAGCTTGGAAATTTGATTCAGCCATAAGTTTTGCAAGTCCTTGTCCTTTAATCAATTTAGTGGGTCTAATTTCTAAATCATATTCTAAGATAGTAGCAATCCACTTTCCCCTTTTACCATCAGGGTCTTGGTTAAGTATGTATTTTACCACTGTGTGTGGGACAAAAGCTATGATATGTGAATGCAAAATATAAACTCTAAAATCTTTCAAAGCTTTGATTAAGGCAAAGGCTTGCTTTTCCATGATGTTATACTCTAGAGGAGCATCCCTCAGGGCCTTACTGAAGAAAGCTATGGGTTTTTCTTGCCCCATGATGTTCTTTTGCAATAATATTGCAGCAACAGTGTGTTCAGATGCAAATGAGAAGATGTAGAAATCCTTGGTGAATTGAGGATTGATTAAGACTGGTGTTTGTGTGAGTGCTTGTTTTACCAGCTCAAAAGATTGTTTTTCTTCCATATTCCACTTTACTCCTACTTTCTTTTTCAAAATGTTTGTAATATTCCTTCGGATTTTAGCGAGGTTGGGGATGAAAATTCTTAGGAATTTGATCTTCCCAATGAAATATTGCAGCTCTTTAATGTTTCTAGGATGGTTGATTTGTAATGTTCCTTCTATTTGGGATCTATTTTGATTCCTTCTTCATAGATGATGTGGCCTAAGAGTTTTCCTTCCTAAAGGCCAAATAGAGTTTTCTTAGGATTCAGAGATAGGCCATACTTTCTACACTTTTCAAAAAAATTTCTCAAGTGGACTAATGTTCTTCGTCAGTTTTAGAGTAGTCAGTGATGTCATCAAGGTATATGACTATGAAGTAACCTATGTCTTCTGAAAAAGCTATGTCCATTTCCCTTTGGAAAGTGTCCCCTACATTCATTAAACCGAATGGAATTTTAACATACATGAATGTACCCCAAGGTGTATTAAAAGCAGTTTTGAGTTGGTCACTTGGAAAGACTAGTACTTGGTTATAACCTGAGAAGCCATCTAGTAATGAGATTCTTTGTGAGCCAACTACCTTTTGGAGTATGTAATCCATTTTAGGCAAGGGGTAGTTGTCCTTTAAGGAGGCCTTGTTCAAATTTCTGAAGTCAATGCAAAGTCTAATCTCCCCGGTTTTCTTCCTAACTGACACAAGGTTGGACACCCATTCTGAGTATCTGATAGGGACTATGATCCCGGCATCATACATTTTTTTTTTTCTTTCTCAACTGAAGGTAACAAGACGGGGTTAATCCTTCTCAATTTTTGTTTGAATGGTTTTTTATTTTCCTTGAGAGGAATTTTGTGTTGAATGATTTTTGTGTCATAGGATTTCAGGTCTTCATACCCCCAGGCAAACACATCTTTATATTCTATAAAAAGCTCAATGTATTTTTGTTTTGCATGAGGAGGGAGAGTTTTGGATAGATTGATTATTTTTTTCTCTTCCATTCTTCCAATGTTACATTCTTCTACATTTGTTTTAGTGGATTCCATCTTGGGCTTTTTAGCTACATCATTAAAATCAAACAACTCGTCTAATGGTGTAAGGCCTCTTGGCAAGGTGTCATCTTTACATTGCAAAACCTCAAGTTCTCTTTGATCTAATTTATCAAATATTTCTGCAACACAAGGATTTTGAATGTGGTTTATATCAGCATCAAAGGACAGCTCTGTTTTGGGAGTTTCATCTTCATCAAAACTATTTCTCTCAAATCTTAAACTCTGTTTTGTGCTTGCAAATTAATTTCTAGATTGCAGAAAATCATCTATTTTCTCATCACTCTCAAACACTTGCCAATGGCCCAAGTTTTCTGGTACAGTAGGCCTGTTTTTAACTTTGATGAGGTATTTTTTTATTTTCATAAGGTAATGGGAAATTGTTGGCAGCAAAAGCAAGCTCATTGGCAAGGAAGTTTTGGGCTCTAGGGATGAAAGTAAGCTCATACTTTCAATGGTTTTGAGAAGATCTAGGGCAGCATTTCTATACTCTCTCAATCTAGGGTTCTTGGCTGAATATTCTCCCTTTATTTGTATAATGATCAGTTCTGAATCTCCTTGAACCAAAATTTTCTTAGCTTTGAGGTCGTTAAGTAAATGTAAACCAATAAGGAGAGCCTCATATTCTGCAATGTTATTAGTGCACTGTAAATCTATTCTATATGAATGGCCTTCATTTGTGTTATGGATCCAAACCCCAGCTCTTGAGCCAGTCTTACCATAAGAGCCATAAAATCTCATATGCCAAAGTGTGTCAATTTCATATTTGTCATTGTTTTGTACCTCAGGGTTGCTAGAGTCTTGGGTGTCATTTTCTTGATTAAAGGGCTAATTTGGTTGTTCTGGGAGGCTTAGTTCTTCTCCATTATCATTCACTTTTTCATTAATATCATTTTCATTGTACAAGATGAATGAGTCAAGGTCTGAGTGAATGGAATAAACCAGTGTGTTATTTGGCCTATCTAAGCTACTCACCATATATTTCATGTGGGATTCCCGGTATAACCTCCTTGTTTGGTTGAAGACTAGGATGGTGGCATAAGTCATGTCCATTTGAAGATTACCCTGGAGTTTGGCCCCCCATGATCTAGATAGAAGCATGCCATACTTTGGGGGGATTTTAGCAACAAATATGTCCATGACTAGACTTTTAGCAGGGATTTGTGCCATATTGACACATAGATCCTTGATGAGGCCTAAACACTTAACCCTACTTGAATCAAAAGAGTACAAGTCTTTGTAAGAATTTGTGATTTCTAGGCCTAATCTCTCCATCACAACCTTTGGCATGAGGTTGTGTGAGGCACCGGAGTCTAGCATAGCATTATGCAGAATTTTGTCATGTATGTTCAAACTGACATAGAAAGGGGGGACAACTCCTTCTTGATATTTTCCCTACACTTCAGGACCAAACAACAGCTCTAGTTTATCATCAGTTAAGTTTAAAGTGTCGGTATCATTCCCTATATTTAACACTTTGAAAATCTGGGATCTATATACCTCTTGGGTCACCAATTCAGTGAGGGGCATGGTTATCTTGATTTTGGCAATCTCCCCTTCAAAGCTGAAAGGTGTAGGTATCTTAATTACATTTACATCAGTTTTATCAGCCATAAACTTTTCTACATTTTTTATTTTTTGATTCTGATTTGATTGTTTGGACAACAATGTTTTTTCAGGGCCACTAGTTGAAGTACTAGGGTAGATTGAATCATTACTAGGTTGGCCGGTTTTTAGCTTGTTTAGATCAGCTTTCTTAGCCATAGTATTTGTGTTTTCCGTTGTATTTTTAGGAATATGTTCAGGAGTTTTCCTAACAACAGTGTTTGACTGATTTGTTTTAGGAATATCTTGATTCTTTTTGCTCCTAAGGTCATATTGCCTATGGACTTCCATTATGGAATTCTCAAATCCTAGTTTGTAGTCTTTGGAATCTTCATATGATTTTTCAGTTGGTTTTGAAGAGAACATCCTTTATTCTTCTTCAGTAAGAAAAGTATTATCCTCATCATCAAAACCTATGACATTTGCATGGTTTTCTTCCAACTGTTCTGGTTCTCTCTCTTCTTCATCTACGTAGTTGTCTTGGAAAGGGGGTCTAATTTGTTGGTCATTCTCTCTTTTTCTGATTTGGGGAGGGTCTCTTCTAAAATTTTGATTCCTATTCCTATTTTGAGGATTGACTTGGTTTTCCCTAGGAGGTGTCCTCTCATTCAAACTGATTTTTTCCATCATCCTCTCCATTTTCCCGACTAAGGAGTCAATTTTGATGTCGGAAGAGGAGATTGAAGGTATTGTTTCATCTTTATAGGTTACTCTCTTCTCTGATCTCATCCTAGCTCTTTTCTTAATTAAGTTGGCTTCTACACTCACAGCCCCCTTTTGCATGTCTTCTAGAGTTAGGTAATCTCTCTCCCTTAGTTGATAGGCCATGTCAGCATCAAATCCTTCTGGAAATTTTACTAAGGCTAAGCCTTGGGGAGATTTTATGTGAGGTGGGAGGGCATTGTAAACACTGTTAAACCTAGTGGAGTAGTCTTGAACACTTTCCCCTGGATTTCTTTTAAGATTTTTATACTCGGAAAGAATTTGAAGGGGGTTTTTCTTGATTTCCCACTTGTTTACAAAATTTTGGTAGAGGGAAGGGAGATCATGTATGCTGTTGGGAGGTAATTTTTTGAACCATTTATTGGTTTCTCCTCCCAGGATCTAGGAAAAAATCCTCATTTGCATGGTTTCTTCTTCTATCTCCATGTAGTCAAAAGCATCATTTATTCTATCTACATGTTTCTGGGCAGTGATGGATTCAGTCCCCATGAAGTGAGGGATCTTGGACTGATAATCATTTGGAAAAGGTAATAGTGGTTTTGGTAGAGCCAGTGGAGCATACCAGGCTGCCATGATGGGAGGAAATGGAAACAAAGGCTGATTTACAAGGGGAGGATTTGCGGGAGGTGGAGGTGGATGGAGTGAAGTGGTTTGCACAGTGGTGGTGTGAATGGGTGTAGTTGAGGTACTTGGGCCATCAAAATGATTCTGAGTAGATTTGGGATGAAAAGAGATGAAGTGGTGGAGAAGCTGAAATTCAAGTGGAGTGGAAGGAGAAGCTTCTCTACTGGAGCTTTGCTGCAAATCTATGGGCTCAAGGTCATCTTGGCCAATCCTACTTTGTGACTTGGTCCTGAATAGGTTCTTGGTATGGTGCAAGTCAAACTGAGGATCCTGTGAAATTGTAAGGTTTTTTGGTGCAGAGCTTGCTCTATGAATGGTCCTAACAGTGGTTGAGTTTCCAGCTTTAGAATTTTGCCACAAAATCTTTTCTAGATCATCAACTATGGTAGGAGGATTTGGGTCCAGGTGAGATCTGGTATTTATCCTTTGTGAAGACATATCTCTTATTCAAAAAACAGAGAGGCTAAAAAAGGTTCGAGAGTGTTTTTGGAAGGCTGGCCTCGCTTAGTTTTTATTTTACTCACACACGGTATAACTAGGCCTTAAAACTGATTTGGGATTGATTTGACACAATCCTAGGAAAACCTATGGGACTAGTGAGATGAAAAAAGGCCTATTGGAGGTTAGTGGAGTCGCCAGGTGGATGTTTTAGCAGTTTTTAGGGTATGTATATAATGGTCCACCACCAAATTTTGACAAAAATCAATCTAGGGATTGTTTTGGGTTTTCTGAGTTTCCTTATGCAGCCCTAAGGTTTCAATGAGTATCCTCCAGCTGAGCCATCATCTTGCTAGGATGGTGAGGCAATTAGTTTCTACTCTTGGCTATCCGTTTATTTTCTGAGCTTAATTGATATTTTGAGAGTTCCTAAGGGACACCTAGGATGTTTTTGACTCAAAGTCCCACCGTGATCGCCATTATGTTAGCTCCCCGTAATTTTCTAGATTGATTGAGATAAAAATGGACAAGGGTAACATCAAACCAAGCTTTGGAATCCAAGGACCTAGCCTTCCTGTATTCAGAGAGGGATCTCTCTATTAAGTGAAAAGATGTGAACTTGTTTGCTGATTAGGGTTGACTTTAGGCTAGTTATGAAATATTGGGTTTGCTGATTGTTTTTTGGTTGGGTATGATGCTTAGATAAACTAGATAGAAACAAGGAAAACTTCAAGTCATTGGGAAACGGATTCTAACAAGGTCATGATAGGTTCATTAATGGATTAGGGAGTATTGTAGGGAAAATATAGCTTGGTTGGTGGATCTTTGAGGTTTGAAGGATCATGAGATGGACATTAATTTTGAGAAACAATGTTTGAAAAAGAGCAGTAAATAATTCTCTATAATATACTTAAACAAATGGATTTGGAAGAATCATAAGCATAGAGAGAAAATCAAAAGTCAGAGCAAACCCTAAACTCTTTGATTCATACTTAAAGCAGATAATTATCCAAGACAAACATTCAAATGAAATACAGAAAGGAAAGAAACTTATTTAACTTTCAGTGATTTCATCATCGAACACTGAAAAAATTTAAGATGCACAAATAACTATAATCAGAGAAGGAGAGAAACCCTGAACATCCAAGATTATAGCTATGAAGGTCCTTTAAAACAATTATTTAAGTAAATGCAAAGAGCAGGATTGTCTTTGACAAACCTAAGTAATGATGCTTTAAATAGATGACTTCAAAAATTGTGTTCTTAGTGGCAACAAGAATTAGGGCTAGCCATAAATCATGTTGGATACCATATGTTTTAAACCATTCAAGAAATAAACAAGCTTAGGAGATCCTTAGAGAGCATAGAAGGATTCTCTAACATGTCCTAGCAGAAGAAAACATTAAGGCAGTGAAGAACAAACAGACCTAAGGTGCCATTAGAAAAATTTCTTAGTCTAAATTCTTTGTCCTACTGCAACATAGAAATATGGAAACACAATGATAAACTATAAAACATAAACAGAAAGAAACACTTCACCATCAACCAGACTCATGGATCCTACAACCACTCCTCATCCATCAACAAACAAACCAGGGCATTCCTAAACTCCAAGACATCAATTTCTTTTCAAATTCCAAGGGAATATGTATTACTTCAGAATCAGTCATCAAAATCCAACACAATACATAAGATCCTCATGCTCTAATTATGGAGCAAGCTAGGAGGTGGAAACCATAAGAGGCTTCGAGAAACCCTAATTCTGTCATAAATGTCATTTATGTGCTTAATGACCATGTAAGGCCCAAGACACATAATAGATAAGCTAATAAATGAAAAATATCATAACATAACTCCTCAATAAAACCTGGAGTGATTTTCCCAAGAAAATATTAAAAAAATATTTTTCCATAAATTTGTGTCTTTTGTTGACTTTTGGCAAAAAGACAGTCTGTTTGCGGAGCGCTACTTTTACAGAAAATAGGTTGTTTTGCAACCAATTTTTGGGCCACTTCCCGATGTCAGATTTGGCTCCGTGATGGCTCGTTGGAAAGCCTGAAGAGACTAGTTTTCAAAAATTCTTGTGGTTTTCTGATATAGCTCCTGTAACTCTGTAAAAAAATTAAAACCCTCAGACTATCTTTTGCACAGTGCCAGGCCTAAAACAGAGGCAGAAAGGTGATTTTTGAGGTGTTTTTTGACCTTTTTGAGGGGTCAAAACTACTCCAAATCTTCTGAAATTTTGTGTGGATGCTGTGCAGGTCATCAAAAATCAAAAAATTTCAAGCTTTCCTCCTAATTATGCTCCATATTTTTTCGAAGCGCCAGTGGCGCTGCACAAATGAGGCCGGAATTTTTCAAAAGAAAAATCTTCTCCAAATTCCTTCAAAATTGGTGGAGACCATCCTTAAATGTTTTTAGATAATTGCTGAGAAGCCTCAACAAAAATTCCAAGGTTGTTATGCTCATTTTCCCTTTTTAGGTTTTTTACCTCAAGGAGAGCCTCCTTGAGTTTGGTACAAGCAAACCTACTCTTCTTTGTGTAATGCTTAGTCATCTTCTTTTGGAGATCGAGGCCTCTCTTGATCTTCTTAAAGTACTTATGCTCATTCTTATAGTACTGAATGACGCACTGGGATATTTCAAAATCCTTCTCCCACTCCTCGATTTGTGCATCTTTGTCTAGGAGTAGCATTTTAGTGGTCATCTCGTCATCCTCATTATCACTGTCTAAGTCAATGAACTCAGGCCCTTGAGTAGTTTTCTTTATCATATTACTCCTCACTTTTACTTGCTACTCAATCTTTCCACCTTTTCCTTGCTCTTGTCCAATGTTTTGATAGCTTGAGGAGAGATGGCCCTTTGCCTTTTTGAGGCAGCAAACACATATCTTTGTCCTCTGTAGTATGTGCATACGTGAGGGGTGATGATGGTAGTTTTTACCATGTTTTCATCATTTCTTTGACCCTCATCATTGCCATCAGCCTCATCTTGGTTTTGTTCTTTACTGAGGTTCTCTCCTTGGTCATTTCCTGCACTATCATTTTGAGTTTCTTGGTTATCCATAAAATTATTAGTGTCATGATTGTCATGAATATTTCCTTGGTTGTCTTGTGCACTTTGCTGACTTCCTTCCTCATCTAGCTGCTCTTCCCTACTATCTCCATCATCTCCACTATGATCTGTTTGTTCATTATGCTCAGTGCCTTGTGTTTCATCATTGTTTCCTCCATCACTTCCCATATCCTTTGTCTCTTCTTCATACATTTCTATGTTTGCCTCACTTCCTTCTTCACCCACACCCTGATCTCTATGTGATCCTTGATTTCCACTCCCTGATTCACATGATGCATCAAGAGAAGGAGAGGAAGGGATTTGTGCCTGTGGTGAGGGCACTTGTGTCGATGAGGAAGGCAGATTTGTTTGATGAGGATGTTGTGGGTTTGAGAAGAACTCATTGTTTATGAAAACATCCCAAGGTACACCTTGCTGCTCTAGCTGATGTACAACCACCATCTTGATCAAGGAATTGTGGAAAAAGCTATACATTTGTTGGGGTTAACTCCTCCTTTGGACAACAGAACACATTTTCATAACACTCCTATAGAGATATTAGGGGAGTTCAAGTGCCTTAACCCCTGTGAATTGCATAAGGAGTCTAAGATGATAGGCATAGACCCTGGAGTATCTCCCCTCACAGGTGAAGTATTTCATGATAACCAACATCAAGGGTGCATACATGTGTTTGACATGTGAGAAAGGGAAAACTGTGATATTGCCTTCTCTATACCTCCTTCTGATAAATGGAAAAAATAAATCTCTTTCTAGCTTACCATTCTTGAACCATTTCTCGCCCACTGAAGGGATACCAGTGGCTTCGGATATGGACATTGCTGAAATCTCAAATTTCACCCCTGCTAGTTTTGCATGTTTCTTTTGTAAATTGAGGATGAGGAGCCTTATAAGCTTAGGATTTTTCTTCACTTGCTTGACCTTCTCACAAAACTGAAAACACCTTGTCTTTTGAAAGCATGACAAGATCCTAGGAGAAGATGTGATAGCCACTGTATTTTTGGGTTCCAACCTATTAACTTTCCCTCCCTTGTGCTTTGTCTTTGAAGGCCTTTGACCTCCTCCACTACCACTGTTGTTTTTAGTCTCTGACATGGTGATGGGAGACACTGGTCTGAAAATTGAGATTTAGTGGAAAAACCAAGTGAGAAATGATGATGAGGTCAACTTTAGCTAAGGAGATGAGTTTTGAGGTTGTGAGTGGTTTGCAGCTTGAGGAGTTTAACCATGAATATAGTAACAGCCTTAATTCCCTTACCCACCCCTGTTATCAAATTTGGTTTGAAAATTCCTTTTTAGAACAGAAAGGTTCCTTTGTGACTTTCACCTAGGGTTTCACCCTCCTAGGGTTTTTACCTCAACAACTAGACAAAAACAAGATGAGTCTGTAAACTTGCTTGGGGGATCAAGAGAATTTTCTACTTACCACCTTCTTCAACCTACTTCTAACTTGAAAACACCTAAAAAGGAGAATTTTAGGTAGCAAGGGTCTTTCTTGCACTTTCTACACCTTCCTGGACTTTGCGCAGTGCCTCTGAGCTTGAATGACAATTAGCGCAGCGCCAGGCAGGCTGCACGCCTTCTGGGCGGGTTGTGTCGTCTGTTTGCGCAGCGCCCGGAGGAATAGGCAGCCCCTGCACGTCGAGCAGGCGAGCTGGGCGGCCTGTTTGCGCAGTTCTTGGGAAAATGAGTTGAAGTGTCGGGCGAGAGGCAGGGTTTGCTGTCTTCAGGGCGAGCTAGGCCTGTGTTTGCGCAGCGCCTGAAGTTTGCGTAGCGCCGAGGCCTTTTTTGCATAGTGCCGTGTAAAACTGAATGGGAGGGGCATGATTTTGTGTAGCGTTGGCTCCTTTTTTGCGCAATGCCCAAGTTTTCCACAGCGTCTGAACAATTTTCCCATAAACAACCCAGAAACTCTGAATTTTCTCTTTGGAGCTTCTTCCCTCCTTGCCAAGTGCGAAAATGAGCTTGACAATGAATTCAAAAAACCTTTATGCAATTTGAAATATAAATTAAACCAACAAACCCACTTTTACTATGTCTTGGTCTTTTTTCATTTGTTTCATAACTTTTTTTCCTTTGGAGGGTTTCGAAAACTTCCTCAAGGCACTTTTTTCTCCTCTTGTGGTGTTGATTTGTTGGTGTCCTTTTTACCCTTCTTCTTTCTAATAACTTGGGCACTGAGCAATTTGTCCTAGGCATGATTTTGTCATAAAGAACACTTGCTTTTAAACTTCTTGGCATTTTTTGACTGTTGGTGACCTGAAGATTGTTTCCTTTCCTCTTTTTCCTGTTTTTAAGGTAGTAATAGGTTTATTTTCCAATAGTAAAACAAACTATATTATGCCATGGGTTTCACTTGGGCATTTTCAGAGACTCAACCTTATGCTTTCCTCCTCTTGTTTACTTATGATCTTCCTGTGATGATTTTTCCCACTTTTACCTTATCTCCTAGCTGATATGATGGCCCTTTTGGTCTTATTTGCAGGAAAGTGAGCAAAGGGAAGATGTCCCCTTACTAGATTCATGATTCAGATCAAAGACCTCCCTTGAAGGATCTCTTAATTAGTTTTGGAAAAAGTTACTTGTCCCTTTCCCTCTTTTTTTTTTAAAGCAGTCTCCTTGTAGGTATAAAACATAGATTTTCAGGATACCAAATCCACCCTAGGACTCATGAGACCCTAGGTGACCTAGTGGAGGCTATCTGGGACTTGGCTTTTGGACTTAAACCTAGAACTTGGGCTCTATCAAGTGTGAGACAGAGTTTATGATAAACTAATGTGTTGAAGATCAAAATCCACTGTACTTGATATGTCTAAAGAGTCTACAAAAATAGTTTGAGATCATCAATGCTTGGGGTGTTTTGGGAAGGACAACATAGCTGCTTTGATAAGTGATCTTAGTTGGCTGGGGAGGGTTGTAGGTAAAAACAAAACCAGAGGTTTTTTAGGCTAAGTTGACAAGACATGGTGAATAATTAATGGCATGAGCCCGTGATGGGTCTTCTAGGAATGGTAGGCTAGGCATGACTGGACAAGATGATAATATAGTGAAAATTTTATCTTAGGATAATGAAGGCAGTGAGATTTCTAGAACTCACAATGTTTCATGAACTTTGTTTCTAGAAATCTTATGACAAGCACTTAGTCATCCTATAAAGGAAAAAATTACTGATGACTAACACATATAACTTTTTATCATAGGTGGGATTGTTAGTCACGGATCCATTAAAAAATTCATAATGAAACGAAATAGGCTTACCATGTTGCATGAGAACTGCTCCCACAGCATAATCACTTGCATCTGTTTGGATCTCAAATGGATTTCTAAGATCTAGAAGATCCAATACCAGTGCTAAACTTATATTTTTCTTTAAAGCATCGAATGCATTTTGTTTCAAATCTCCCCAAGGGAAGACTTTCTTAACACTTGTCAATGAATGTAACAGAGCTACAATGGTAGAAAAATTAGCAATGAATTTCCTCCAATACTGTGCTACCCCAAGAAAGCTTCTTACCTTTGTAATTGTATTGGGTTTGAGCCAATTCAGAATAACCTCTACTTTGGAAGGGTCTATATTCAACTCACCTCCTCCAACAATGTGTCCCAAATACACTAAATAAGTCTTTCCAAACTCACACTTCGACATCTTTAAAAATAATTTCTCTTTTTTCAAGACATCAAGTACCTTGTTCAATGCATGACATGTTCTTCTCTTGATTTGCTGAATATAAGTATGTAATCTAAGTAAGAAATGATGAATTCATCTATAAATGGTCTAAGTACATCATTCATGACTCTCTTGAAAGTTTCTAGAGCATTTGTTAGACCAAATGGCATAACTAACCACTCAAACAATCCTTGTGTAGTTTTTAAAGAAGTTTTCCAAATGTCCTCTTCAGCTATTCTAACTTAATGATAACCACTTCACAAGTCTAACTTAGTGAAATATCTTGCATAATTTAACTGATCTAGCAAATCATAAATGCATGCGAGTGGGTAGTGATTCTTTACCGTGATTTTATTTAGTGCACGGAAATATATGCACATGCGCCAAGTCCCGTCCTTCTTTGGTACCAAAAAAATCTTTGAACCACATGGAAAAGTAGATGGGTGTATGATACCTTTATTCAAAAATTATTGAATTTTCTTCTTGATTTCCAAACTCTCCATAATTGACATGTGATACATACCAATATTTGGAAGTGGAACATCCTGCTGCAATTGAATCTCATAATGAATTCCCCTCTTGGTAGGTAACCCATTTGGTTCTTGAAACATCTCGCTATGCTGACTTACCACATCAAACAAATCATATTTCAATTTGTCATCACATCCTTCAAAATATTCATAGTCAACATCATCCTTTTTCTTGATCATGAGAAACACAAAATTTTTACTTGCATTAACTAGCCTCTTCATTTGCCCTGCATTAACTAAAGAAATATTCAGTTTTTTGCGATGAGCTCTCACAATTACTCCACCCCATGCTTAAGAAAATGATATTTGTTATGATGGTGATAAAACACCGCTTTCCTGTCATACAAATATGGAATTCCCAATATAATCCTGGAAATGTCAAGTGGAACCACATCTAACTCGACTTCATCAACAAAGTTTGCAGTAATAGCAAATCTAAATATGCATTTCCTTGTAACCTGTAAATTGGCATTCTTAACTATCCAACCCAAAGGGTATGGTTTATGATGTGGTACGGTTTCAAGGTTAATCTTTTTGACCAAGTATTCTCAAATCAAGTTTTCTTGTGACCCACTATCAAACAATGCATCAATCTTTGTATGATTTGAAATCACTCTAACATGGAACAATTCTATCCCTGTGTCTTCATTTGGAGTGTTGTTGTGACTATTTGAGGAACTATTACTTGCTATGGCTTCCTTTCCTTTGTTAACCATGGCTATTATCTTGGTCACATCTCCTAAATCGGATCCAAGATCTTGTTGTGTGGTGGCATCCATATTTTGTTTCCCTTTGTTATTTGGTTTCTTTGGCCTTAGTTCAGGATGTAGTTTCCAGCAGTGAGCTTCATCATTCCCCTATTTGGAACAATGTTTGAATGTAGTTTTTTCCCCTTCTTTCTTGATTCTTTCATTCTTCTTTCCCTTCCATTTTCCTCCCTTCTCTTTTCGCTTACCCTTGAATGGTTTCTTCTTACTACCCTCTTCCTAAATGTTCTTTCCCCTTGCTTGAAGATGTGTGGCTTGAACACATACTTCATCTAATTTTTTTGGGTTAAACATAAGGATAATATGTTTCAATTAGGAATGTAAACCCCCAATATATTTCAAGAGTGTGTCTTATGAATTCAAGTTTACTCCTAACAACAAAGCCCTCTTCTTAAACTCCTGAGTGTACTCTTGAAAAGTTTGGCCTTTGAGTTGCCTAAAGTTTTTCCAACTCATTATTTAATTTTAATATAGGCTAATGGATAAAATTGTATTTTAATGGAAGAAATTAATTCAACCCAAGAAATGGATATCTTACCATGAATTCGAATTTCCTCTTGAGTCTTTGCCTCCCACCAAACTATTGCTGCTCCTTCTAGCCTTAATGAATTTAACTGGATCTTTATGTCATCCTCTTGTATATTATTAATTATGAAGTATACTTCCAATTGACAGATCTAATTGTCTAATTTATCTGCATTTACCTCACCATTGTACATGGGAAGTTCAAAATTAATGTCCAACTTGAGTAATGGAGTTTTTCCTTTTGGGATTTTTGAATGAGTGAGGGTGGTTTTTGTGGTGGATGTGGAAGATGAAGATGTTGATGAAGATGATGAAGATGAGGATGGTGGATATGGAGGTGGATTTCCTCCACTACCTTTTGAAATCTTCTCTTCATCCTTCTTACCATCTGAAGATCCTTCTCCATGTGGAGGCTTAGAACTCTTGCTCTTTCTGCCGTGAATGCATCAAACATGATTTTAACCATTCTTTGTATGTATTTGAAGTCTCTCTTGACATCATCTTCTTCTGAATTTCAAGCTTTGAGTGTAAATTTGGGTGAAGATGATACTTTCTCAGCTCTCTTTCTCCTTGTCCTAATCTCAAGACTAAAAACCTATAATATTCCCAAATGGAGAATGCAGCAATATATGAACACAAAACTGGAAATAGCAGTGTAAATCAATTCATGAACATTGGAGACCAATATGGATACATAACATCATGTATTAGATTAGAAAATCAACATAAATAGTGAGGCATAAGTCATGTACAATGAAGGAACAAGCCTCCCATAAACAATCACTCCACAAATGAGCTGTTATCACAATACAAAAATGCTGGATATTGCTACAATACAGTTATAAACACACTGCTATAGAAAAATAATGTAAAAAATATGTAGGGCTGTCATATGCCTCAAAATATATGCCCAATACAGATCTAGGCTCAATACAAACTCCTACAAAGAACCCAGAAAGGGTTTTAAGAAATACACCCTATACAAGATGGGATCTAGAGCCCTATGGCTGAAGATTCACTAAAATATAAAGCACATGAGTGTAGAAGGCTGAAATAAGGTATATCTGACATAGATCCCATCAAAGGTTTCCTCCCATGAAATTTTTAACCCTCCAATCACAAGAAAACACTCCAAAGGAGCCACAAGATCCCTCACTGAAGTTGCCCTCCAAAATAACACAATCCCTAGCTGGAACAACACTGTAAATGATGGGAAATAGTTTTCCTAATGCCAAATATCTGAAATAATTCCAAGGACTCTCCAAAATGATCTCCCAATGAAGGAATCCTTCCTCCAATGAGAAACTAGATCAAAAATTGGATTTCTAAACCCCTCCACTGCAACATAGCACAATAACTTGCAGAAATTGCGCTGATGAAGAAAACTGTAGCTTGGCCTGAAAAAATGAATGTGGAAATGAATACAATACCATTCCAAGAGGCCTCTCAAGGAAAGAGGTGGGATTCCCGCTCGGGAACACCCAGTGCTAAACAGCACAACAACCCTGCTAAACAACAAAGGAATGCAAGTCTAAACAGACCATACACAAAATAATAATCCAAAACATAGCCTCATATGGTTGCCATCCTCTTCCTTAAATAGATTGTGAGCTTACTTTCCCTTGGCCCCACTCAATTAGGTCATTTCCTTCATGAGATCCATCTCACTCCAAAACTGCGTTATTCTTCATTTAATCTCCACTCCTCCATGACAGCGTCGTTGACTTGGTCAAAGTTGACTGAATAAACATGATCCAACCCCTGTTCACACTTGGAGGTGCTTTATTTAGCTGCTAAGAAGGTCTCATTTCACACTTGAAGTGTTTTTATTGCTGCTTAGGAGACTTATGGGCCTTCCTACCCATTTATTCACCTACCTAGTGATAAAACAAACTCTAATATCCCATTTAGCTGAAGGCTAAATTTTTGGAATATCACAGTCCCCTCCAAAATTTTGCTTGTCCTCAAGCAACTGTATAGGGAGATAAAAATTCCTCCCCTCCTCCTCTTGTGACCTCCTCATCAATAGTCCCCACCACTGCTCAAAGAAAACTACAATAAATCTGCCCTCCAATGTTTCCTCCCAAGTGTGCAAAACCAAATGGATCACATCATGAAGAGGTGGAAGGTGTAAGTGGAAACCTTCTTGTTTTCCAATGGCCTTCTCAAGGTAGGAGTGATGAAAAACATGGGGAACCTCATTCCCAATGAGAGACTCCCAAACCCATGCTATCATCCAAATTAAATGAGCCATTCTAGGTAGCTCATCAAAAGGATCCTCAACCCCCAGTTCATGCAATGTATTGGGGCTGCATGGAGAGATTAAATTCTTCCACTCAAGTTGTTTCTCTCTCCATTTATGGTATGTATGGGGCTATTACTGATCTTGGGCTGAAATTTTAAAGCCTCCAAGAATGGCCCAAGTTACCCCACCAAACAAATCAGCCATGAAGTGGCTCCTCCAAGAACTCAAGTTCTCCAAATGGCTCCTCCCACATGAAGGAAAGAGATGTTGTATGGAAATCATGGTTTGCCCATTGTTTCTTTTGAAACATGCAACATGTAAAGTAGGGAGAATCATACTCCCAATGGGCACCTCCAGCTCTTGTGCCACTCTCCAAACAAAGCTTCCCATAAACATAAGAGCGTCTCCAACATATGGAAGAAAAAACAAATAAAAACAAGTTGCCATATGACAACCGGAAAGTGGATCATAGTTCCACACATGGAACCAGCGTAGTGCATCCCCTGCCTGCCTCAAATCAAAGAATAAAAAGTTCTTTTCCAACCACTTTTTTGCTGCCACAATCATCCTATAAGATAGGACCATGAAGATAAAATGTGGTGCCAATGGTGCACACCAAGAATCATGTGGATTCCCCCACAAACCACCAATAGGATAGCCAATCTCAATGCTAAATTTGACCTAAATTACATCATAATATAATGTATAAGAAGGAATTACCCTTCTTAATACAACATGCTGCTCATATAAAGTAAAGAAGTGAAAATCATAATGCAAAAATGTACCTTCTCTACTATGTACTTTGGTCAAGGAGCTAAAATGGCTCATCTAAAAGTTCCCCCTCTCTCTCAATGAGTAGGGTAGTGGCTGTGCCAACCTCTCCATCAACATCTGTGCTATGCATCTCTCCATATGCTGAAATATAACATGTTTAATGACCTCCCAAGTTAACTCCTCTGCTAAAGAATGATATGCATCAAAGTGCATAGAAAGGAAGTCCTCATGTGCTACATGTAGCAGCTTCTCCTTGAGCTCCGAAGATTTAGTCAAGAAGACTCTGCCATAAGAATAGATGACCACATCATCCACCATATATCTATCATCTCCATCCAGGTCATCAAGAACCATGCAAGCACCAAGATCCTTGGAGTACTCTACCAAGAGTTCAGACCTCCAATATGGATAAATCCTCCTAAGAGAAAGCACTAAAGATCTGAAATGTGAAGCTCCCCACATGCCACTGTCTACTCCTTTGACATCCCTCATGCCAAAGTCATCCTCCAAAATTCTTCCATGCCCATCATGTAGCTGCTCATGCCCAATTAGAAGTGGTGTCTTTTCGAAGTTGGCCTCTCATGAGAAGTTACCATCCAAAAAGAACCCCCTGATCCTAGCCAATGTAAGCATGAGTGGCCTCCATCTACAATAATGTATAGATGATTCCTTCCTCAAAGGAAGTAACCTCTGTTTCTCCAAATCCATGGAGAAGATCCCTTGCACCATGAAGGTGCCATCCTCCATCACTGCAGCAACTTCTGTCAGCACAGTATGTGTAGTGAGAGTGGGTAATGCTAAAAATGGGAGAATGTCTCCCTCCTCCTTGAGTCTATCCCAAAATCTTTGTGTTGTAATAGACCCCTCTAAAGTATCCACCCCTCCATAATATAAGAGTGCAACCCCATGTGAAGCATCTCTCATAATCTCCAGATCTGGTGGTCTCCCCAGTGGAATGCCTCCATGTAATGAGAAGTAAATGTCAAGAGTAGACTGCACATATGGATGGAAAACTTTGTCCCTACCCTTACTGCACAAATCAGTCCGCCTCTTCTATGCATCACCCTTCTGAAATAGATAGAGGTGTGTGCTCCTCATCATGTGATGCTGACCTTCCTCCCTACCTTCTCCTTCCATCTACAATGTTTCAAAATCATATTGTTCATTGATTATGCCTTGACCTCCATATATGAGATCCTTGGGAATTCCTTGCAATGATACAAGAATCCCTCTGATTGGATCAAGTGCTCCATCTACCTCTGCATGAGGTGCTAGATATGCTCTAGATATGACAGCGTTGTTTCCCCCATCCTTCTCTTCTTCTTTAATGTGAATGGGAGTCACCTTCTCAATAAGATGATCCCCTTTTGAAAAAGGGATCTTAATGCCCTCTTGTCCAAGAATATAGGACAGATATCTTGCCTCTAGCAAAGTATTATGCAAGATGTGAGCCTCTTCAATATTATTCTGAAGTGGATTTGAGTGTATAGATTCTTCTAACATATGCAAAGGTTTTGTTTGTTTTGGTTTGCTTAGTTCCACCAATGATGTTTCAGAATGTCCTCCATCAAGCCTTTCTACTAACCTCTTAGTGAAATTTGTGTAAGAAGAAGTATTTGCATTTCTTAATGAAAAATACTCAAATATACACCAAGCATAGGCCTTACCTTCAAAATGTAGTGCTGCAACTTTGATGGCTTCATCTTTAGAAACTTGGTGCTGTTGCAAATAGGTGTGTAACTCCTCCACCCAAGCTCTAGCTGAACATGTTGGGGATCCATCAAAAGTAGATAGGAAAGATCTACCCATGTCATGTTTCTTACTCCTCTCCACCTTGATCTTGTAAAACTCTTGGAAAGTATTATGATCTCTAAACTTCTTAGTTTGATATTCATATTCTTGCAGATAATCACTAAGAGCTTCCCTCCTAGGCATTTCTTCTTCTTCCCTCTCCCTCATAGCAGATCTGGGCATATGAATGCACTGTGAATCATGGTGTGTAGCTACATGCTCACAATCATCATGTGAAAATCTAGATTTGGCTTTAGATCCAAACCCCTTTGGAGATTATCTCTCTCTCATCTTCTTGAGATCTCCCTTGATATTCTGCATAGTTTGAAAGAGAAGCTTTGAGAGCTCCTCCTCCTCTCTTCCTCTAATTAATGGAGTCTTCTTTTTGTTTTTTTTGTACATCTCCTCTTCTGGTGAAGAGCGTCTCCTCATGGTGACATATTGGCTGAATGCATAGGCTGAGCCAAGATTATGCTCCGATACCACTGTAATATTCCCAAATGGGGAATGCAACAATATATGAACACAAATATGGAAATAGCAGTGTAAATCAATTCATGAACATTGGAGACCAATATGGAGACATAACATCATGTATCAAATCATCAAATCAACATAAATAGTGAGGCATAAGTCATGTACAATCAAGGAACAAGCCTCCCATAAACAATCACTCCACAAATGAGTTGTTGTCATAATACAAAAATGTTAGATACTGCTACAGCGTAGTTATAAACACACTGCTACAGAAAAATAATGTAAAAAATATGTAGGGTTGTCATATGCCTCAAAATGTATGCCCAATACAGATCTAGGCTCAATACAAACTCCTACAAAGAACCCAGAAAGGGTTTTCAGAAATACACCCTATACAAGATGGGATCTAGAGCCCTATTGCTGAATAGTCACTGAAATCTGAAGCACATGAGTGTAGAAGGCTGAAATATGGCAGATCTGACGTATATCCCCTCAAAGGTTTCCTCCCATGAAAGGTTGAACCCTCCAATCACAAGAAAACACTCCAAAGGAGCCACAAGATCCCTCACTGAAGCTTCCCTCCAAAATAATGCAATCCCTAGCTGAAACGTCACTGTAAATGATGGGAAATAGTTGGCATGATGCCAAAGATCTGAAATAAGTCCAAGGACTCTCCAAAATGATATCCCAGTGAAGGAATCCTTCCTCCAATGAGAAACTAGATCAGAAAGTGGGTTTATAAACCCCTCAACTACAACACCCTGTAACACAGCACATTAACCTACAGAAACTGCACTGATGAAGAAATTTGTAACTTGGCCTGAAAAACCTGAATGTGAAAATTAACCAAGAGGCCTCTCAAGGAAAGAGGTGGGATTCCCGCTCGAGAACACCCGGTGCTAAACAGCACAACAACCCTACTAAACAGTAAAGGAATGAAAGTCTAAACAGACCATACACAAAATAATAATCCAAAACATAGCCTCATATGGATGCCATCCTCTTCCTTAAATAGATTATGAGCTTACTTTCCCTTGGCCTCACTAAATTAGGTCATTTCCTTCATGAGATCCATCTCCCTCCAAAACTGCATTATTCTTCATTTAATCTCCACTCCTCCATGACAGCGCTGTTGACTTGATCAAATTTGACTGAATCAACATGATCCAACCCCTTTTCACACTTGGAGGTGCTTTATTTAGCTACTAAGAAGGTCTCCTTTACACTTGAAGTGTTTTTACTGTTGCTTAGGAGACTTATGGGCCTTCCTACCCATTTATTCACCTACCTAGTGATAAAACAAACTATAATATCCCATTTAGCTGAAGGCTAAATTTTTGGAATATTACAAAACCAATAACTTCCCTTCTCCTCTTTGCAACTTCAACCTTGTAAGCATCACAAAATTTCAACTATTAAAACCCTTCTTGCGCAATCTCAAGCAAAGCAAGAAAATAAGCTTTAGAAACTTTGTGCTCTGATACCAACTTGATCTGAAATTTCTTGTTAGTTAATGTTGTGCTAATATCAGTCAGTTTCATAATTAACATAAAAGTGCTTTGGTTTGCTTATCATACAATGGTTTATACACGTGTTTATGATTAAAAATTCATTAAACTTGATGAGATTAAGTATATTTCATGAACTTAAAAGCATGGAAACTCAATGTTGAACAACGGCATAATAAAACACTACAAGCACAAATAATAGAGACAAATACACAAGTTTTTGATGAAGGAGTTCACCACTACTGTGCTACATCTCCTTGGTCCAGCTTCATAGTGTGAGCCTTTGTATTAGCTTCAATTGTAAAAAATTTGTGTTTACAATCTCCTGTTGCCTCTGCAACCTACTCCTATGGCTCCAAAACATCAAAATCTACCAAGAATGACTCTTCCTAAGCGAGAATTGGTCAAAAATTGCCTCATTTATGGCAAAACCCAATTTTTCCTAGTTTTTCTCCACTAAATCTGGGAGTCCGCCAGTTAACTCCACTAAATGTGGAGCTTCTCCGCGTTTGGCGGGTCCGCTAAACCTTCCTCCAACATAATCCACACTTAATTAGTGGATAAGTATGAGTTTAATGTGATAATCAAGCGTGCTTATCGCTAACCCGCACTTAGCGCAAATGACGGATTATTGTTGCCTAACCACGTATTAACGTAATTAAATATGTTTTAATCCCATTTAATTCACCGTTGGATTTCTTTCTTAGCTCCTGGTCTTCAACTTGTGGTCGTGTGTTATGGGGCTGGCCCCCTCCGGACCCCCAACTCCCATTGTGTGTTAATTGAAATGGCGTCAGAAACCTTATGGGGTAAGGTCTGTGGTATATGGCATAGTGGTAAGGTGTGGTTGTTGCATGCAGGTGGTCAGGGGTTTGACCCCAACCCTGCCATAAAAATTTTGGTGTAATAAACTTTGCAACGGACCTTTGGTATGGACTTTGGTTATAATTGATATGCGTTGATCTATATGTTATGGCCATTTGATATGATTCCAACCTTTGTAAAAAAAATTATGCACCCCATCTAATATTTGAATTTCGAATATGGTCCATAAAAATGAATACGCCTTCCAACCTTGCCATGGGGGGGGCACGTGGCATCCTCTAGTTGCACCACATGGCCCTTCCCCATTGGCCTAAAACATTCCACCATAATAAAAATAATCCACCATAGAATAATTCCAAACTTAGGAATAGGAGAAAAATTCAACTTCCCAAAGCAACATTGGTGAATCTGGTGAAGACACTTGTCACAGTGTCACTGGCTGAAAACTGGTGAATATTCCCTGAATATTCCTGAGGTACTGACTGGACTGCCAAGTCATCAGTATTTTACTGCTCTGCACAATTTTTACCTGTTTGGGAAAAAGAACATCATACCATAAATTACTCATACGAACTCGGATTTTGATGAAATGAGTTGTGTTAGAATCCTGGTGACGATCTCTATCCGATCACTCTTGTTTCAAGAATTTCTGAGCACTTTAATTTTTTAGCTAAATACTAAGCTTCTGATCAGTCGAAGTGTTTGGAGGACCTGTCAAATGTGGTGGAGGTGCTCTTCCCAAGTCTGGTTGAATATCAGGATGTCATCCAAGTAAACTACTACAAATGAGTTGGTGAATGGTCACAAGATGTCGTCCATCAACCTCATGAAGGTTGCAAGAGCATTCGTCAACCCGAAAGGCATGACCATCCAATCGAACAGGCCCACCTTGGTTTTGAAGGCAATCTTCCACACATCGGAGGGTTCGATTGGTACCTGGTGATACCCAGACTTCAATTCGATCTTCTTGAAATATTTTCCCCCCTTGAGTTGGTCCAGAAGGTCATCAATCTGTGGGATCATGTACCCATTCTGAAAAATGATCGTATTTAGTGCCTGATAGTCAATACAGAGTATCCAATTCCCATCCTTCTTCTTCACCAACACAATCGGGCTCCCACGGGGAAATGAACTCAGTCGGATGTGACCTTTCTGCAACAGCTCCTAAATCTACCTCTTGATTTCATCATTCTCCAGAACAGAGCACCAATAGATTGGTCCTGTTAGCCACCTATAAATTTTTGTCAAGAAAACAGGTGGCTAAAATGTTTCTGAGCCTTCAAGAGAAAAACTTCCCTTGAAAATATTTCATCCTTGAAGCCTCTTTGTGTCTTTTTCCTTTGAAGAGATCTTCACTGTTGTTTTCACTGAAAAATCCCTGCTGTTTTGTGAAAAAGAATGCTTCAAAAGGCCTCTATAATTTTCCCATTTTCACTAATTTTCCTTCATTTCCATTAAGCCTCTTTTTCCCCTTTATAACCTCCATATCCCTCTAAAAGCCTCCAAAATCCTTTCGAGCCCCTAAAAATCCCTTTTACAGGCTTAAAACCCCCTTTTACCCTTTACCAAAAGCCAACAAATTCCTTGAAAAACCTTGATTTTGGCTTAAGAACCCCCTTTTTCATTTAAGGCCTTAAGCCCCTTTCGGCTAAGCCCCTAACCCTTTCGCTACATATGACCTATGCCCAAGACTAGGTGCTAAAGCCTCGGGCGCTAATCGCAATTGGAGCTTTCCGTGTGTGCCTTTTCCTTTGTTTCTTGTAATTTTCCGATGCGAGAAATATTTGTTCTATCGGCCTCCGCTGCAATCTCCACCGTTGATCTCTTTGATGATCCGATGGCCTGCGCTGGCTCACATAACACCAATCGCAAGAATTTTTAAGTGCCACTGTGTTCCCTCCGATTGGCGATCTCTGATCAAATCCTGACCGTCGACCTCCCCCTTGATCCAACGGTCCACATGTAATCGCAACATCAAAACTCGGATTTTTGGCCCCCCTTCCTTTCTCTGATGCAATTAGATCTCATTCGTTCGTCCAAAGAGATCCAACAGCTCTCCTTCTCCCCGCCCATTCACCTGCCCCTTTCCCTCTGCTTTCTCTTTCAAATCTCCACCGTCCATTCCGTAGATCCGAAGGTCCACATTTAAACTGCCTCTTACTTTCCCTCACCCTACCGAGCGTGCATCTTTCCATATCACACACCATCCTGCACCATCAGATCTCTCGGTCCCACATCCAACGGCTGAGGTGCATATCGCATTTTTTCAGTGCCCGACAATTAACATTTCAAATTTATGTGATGAAAGCGGTTTTAGGAGGAACATGTGTCGGGCGGCAAGGCATATCGTGTTTTTTTGGGAAAATTTCAAAATCGCTTTGAAGCCATGCGAAACCAGTTGTTTTCTCACCAAAACCACCCCTCCCCGATATAATTCTTCTTTTAATCCTAATCGTTGATTACTTATATCAATGGTTCACATCGCATCGGGTCCTCATCTCATATCCCTTTCATCGGGCCTTCTTCAAAACTTCGTCGGAAGATCTCCACCGTTGATCGCCCCCTGAGATCCAATGGTCCACGTTCAATCGCCCGCCGCCCTTTTGGTCCCACCACCAAAGGCTCCCGACATCATTCATTTTGGCCTTTCCCCTTTGTAATTCATTCAAACATTGACCTTTAGTGTCTTACACTAAAAGTCATTTTCTTCCATATAATCTTCTGCACCGATGAATCTCGACCATTGATCACCATCTATCCATCTAATCCAACGGCCCAGAACCGTCTTCGCACCAAACCTTCATCGGCTCAGTTCTTCACCATTCCGCCATGATTTCTACTCGATCCTTCGCCTGCATCCACCATTTCCACTGCTGTGACACCGTTTCTTCGGCCCTCCAGAGCAGTCCTCTTCCACCCCCATTGATTTCTTAACATGTTTATTGTCTTTTTTCAGGGTTAAAGATGGTAAAATTCACTCTGTCTCACCATCACAGATAGGGAAATTCAAGGCACAGAATGCCTGTTTCTCAGAACCGAAGATTGTAGGGAAGACACCTGAGCAAGTTTTAAAGCATATTTTCATTAAAATATCAGTGTTAAACTCTGTTTCAAACCTCCCATGCACCATTAAAACCTATATGTTTACAGACAGATCAAAAGAGAAGCAGCAAAGAGGATCAGTGAAAGATTAAAGGGATTAAAGCCCATTATTGAAGATTAAATGCTTTAATCCAATGTTTAAACGATGAAGATATAGACTGAAGACCTTATAAATTATCTAGAGGCTTAATGAAGCCTAAAGCACATGAAAAAATCCATATCAGTGCTCCACATCAGCAGAATATTCTTCCCAAAGAAAGGACCAGTTCCCATAGTGTTTTTTATTCCCCATCGAGTTCCTGAGAAGATCACCACCCTGACAGAAGTCCTAAGATTTTCCAGAGAATTATTTACATAGTATGGAAGGCCTGAAAGTCATTTATCTGCCTTACTTGTTCCATTGTACAAACAGAGTACAAAACTGCCAGAGAGTACTTCAAGAACATACCTTTGGAGTTATTTTCTGCCTGGCGAAGACCACTCTTTCACCCAAAGAGTACTGAAAGTCAATATGGGATATTAAAACAGAATGGGCCTCAAGCACTCTTCTTCCTCTGTTTTAATGTTTCATTTAAAGTGCCATCTACCGCTACAACCCCTCTTTCAACTATAAGAACTCCTCAGAAATACATTGTAAATGTTGGTTAACCGTGGAATGTAAGTTGGTTTCTTTGAGATAGAGTTTTGTGTGTAATAGTTGTAAAATAGGCTGGGAGATGATTTCTAGTTGATATCAAGCTACTGGAAAATGATGTATGTGGCTGGTGTTGCTCTTTAATATGACAAGCATGTTCATTGGATCCTGATCTAAATCAGTGGTGATGTGTTCTATCTTTGTAAATGTTTTCCTTCTGTTATTCATCATATTTCATTTCTCGGATAAGAATCAATAAACTAGCTTAGGATATACTGTTGCAAGTACCCTAACGCTACCTGCTCTTCTTATCTTTGATTTTTTCTGCTAATTATGTGATCTAAGAACAAATTCAAGATAATTTAACCAGTATAGTAGTTGGTTCTCCCTGCTTACTGATGTGTGAATTTAGATTTTGTTTTTAGATGTTCTTGTCTGGTTTTAGCTGAAATAATTGGGATACTGGGAGTTTCAGAGTTGATTCTGTCTCACTAGGGTCCTTTTCCAATAGTTTACCTTACTAAGATCCCTAAAGTTGAATGTCAAAAGCATTGAAAGTTAAAATTCTTTCTCTGATCTTGGGCTTCACTTTGTGTCAAATCTTTAATGTTTTCTATTGTCTGAAGAGTTAGCCTCATAGGAGTTTGGTCATAGAAGGTTAAGGCATGCCCTGTCCCTATATTTTCTCCTAAGTGGTCACATTGGAAGGTTTCCTTGTCATTCACCTTCATTTCCTTATTATTTCATCCCATACTATCATCTTTAGAGATCCTCTGTTTTAGATGACTAGCCCATTTGAAAGCCTTGGATATTGAATTGCAAGTAAACCCTCTTATGACCCCATTGCCCAATGGACTTGTGTTTTCTTTGAATTATCTTCCCATTGCCTAAAATCCTTCTCTGCTCACTCCTTTGTCTTACATTTAACCCTTCTTTCATGTTTCCCAACCAAACAACAAAACAAAACAAAACAACAACCCTTGTGCCCTATAACTAGCCTAATACCTTAAAATTGAACTTCAAAGATATATTATTCTCTTCCTTTATAGAGAGATCCCTCTCTGGACCCAGGAGGGCTAGATCCTGAGGTCCCAACATGGTTTGATGTTGTCTCATCATTTGGTATTGCCAAACCTGCCAAATCATGGGAACCACAACATAATGGCGACTCCACTGGGGATTTTCTTAGTTTTTTCCATTTTATACATCCTTAGGACCTCAGAAATCCAAAATCTCTGGTTAGTTTGGTAGTAAATCACTGCGGTGGATAGTAAATCTTCTTGAAACACTCTAAACCTTCCACCTGGCGACTCCATAGTTCCTTGATGAATAAAAGACTCCACTGGTGATCAGTAGGCCTGTTGATTATCTTTGTTTTCACAAGACTCCACTGGGAGCCCAGTTGCATTACAACATCATCCATATTAAAAGAAACACATAGGATTAAGCTGCGTGGTTTGAAGATATTTTTCCTCTTCAAGACTGTCATACCTAGTTAACTTTCTTCGTTGAGGCCTAACATACTGGCTTCAAGATCAATCCATACCAGGGCTTATCCTAATCCAAACCCACCTGAGGTAGTTGAAAACCCTGAGAGTATTCTTAGGAAGCCTTATACATATAGGGATCCAACTATTATCAGACACATTAATAGAGCTAATTCAGCACCTGAAAACTTTGCAGCTCTATCAAACACTCAAATTGACTTAGACTTATCAAGTAATTTACCAAGAACCCAGTCATTTAGTGCTATAGAACAAACAGACTTTGAGCCTACAAGTTCACCACAGCACAGTGGTCAACAGATTGGTCATAGAGAAAATCCTCCATCTACACCTCCTGACATACACTTCATTCATAACTTGGGTCTCTCTCACCCTAGATCTGTTTAACAATTTGTTGTTGGTCCTAGCATTTCTGTTTTTCATATACCTGCTGCTCAAGCCCAGACTTTAACTCCACTAAACACTATCATGGCAGCATGGTATGCCCCCTTGGTGCTACCATAGCCTCTAGTGCCTTTACCCAATGATTATCAGGCAAAAATCCCATATTTCACTGGAAAAGAGTCTACCACAACTCAACACCATGTAGATAGGATGGAAGATGCCTTTAACTATATGGAGATAGATGATGAGACAGACAAAATGAGAATCTTTGCCCAGAGTTTAGGAGGAGATGTGAAGAATTGGTGTAAAGGCATACCTCCCAATAGTATCCATGATCTTCCCTCTTTACAGCAAACCTTCATAAACAAATGGGAAGTCAAAAGCAACCCTCTCCAAATATTAGCTGAATAGAAGAACCTTAAAAGAAATCAGGGAGAGAGTGTCCATGAATATTCTACTAGATTTAATAGTGTCTACAATGCTCTTCCACCTCACATGAAACCTCCCCAAGGAATGGCCTTAGTGAAATACCCTGAAGGCTTTGATGCCGATATGGCCTACCAGCTTAGGGAGAGAGATTATGACACATTAGAAGGCATTCAGAAAGGAGCAGTGAGTGTAGAAGCAAACCTGATTGAAAAAAGAGCTAGAATGAGGGCTGAGAAAAAGGTAACCTATAGGGATGACACTGCAGCTTCTTCATCTGATTCCAAATATGATGGCCTAGCCAAAAACACAGAGAGGATAGAAAGAATGATGGAGAAAATGGTGATCCAAGTCAATAATTAGAATAGAAACCAAAATAAAAACCAGAACCAAAACTTTAGGAGAAACAATCCCCCAAATAGACAAAGAGACTCTGATCAACAAGTCATACCTCCATTCCAAGAGAATTTCCTTGATGAGGATGAGGGAATAATAGAAGAATTAGAGGGAACTGCCATAAACATGGTGGAGGTGGATAATCAAGATCACACCTTTCCTACAGAGGATAATCAGACCTCATACTCACATTGGGATGAGGAAGGGTTAGAATCTGAAGACTATAGGTTAGGATTTGAAAATGCCATCATGCAAGTCCGAGAACAATATGATCTTAGAAGTAAAAATAACCTAGATACTCCCAAAGCAAAATCTTATGAAATCACCATTAAGAAAAGACCCGAAAAGACTCCTAAAATGACTACTAAAAATAAAAAATCAGAAGCTGAGATTTATGGAAAAAACAAATAAAAAGACATCCAAATTACTGTTAAACCAAGTCAAGAAACTAGTAGCACTAGCATTGCAACTAATGCTCCTGACAAAACAGCTCCAAACATTGTACATAGTGAGAGTCAGCAAGTTGATTCTGCCAATTAAACAGTGGCCAACAAAACAGAAATGACCCTTTCAAAGAGTCAATCTCCTTTCAATCTTGAGAGTGAGATTACCAAAATCAAAATTTCAGTTCCTCTCACCGAGTTGGCTACTCAGGATGTATATAAAGGTAAAATTTTGAAAGCTTTAAACTTAGGAGAAAACAGTGATACTGTCAATCTAAATGACGATCAACCAGCTCTTTTGTTTGGCCCAAAAATCGAAGGGAAATTTCATGAAGGAATAGTGCCTCCTTTTCATGTCAGCCTCAATATCCATGAAAAAAATTTGCATAATGCCATGCATGATTCTAGGGCTTCACACAACCTTATGCCAAAAGTGATAATGGAAAAGCTAGGCCTAGAGATAACCAGACCTTATAAGGATTTATATTCATTTGACTCTAGCAGAGTGAAGTGCCTTGGCCTAATCAAAGATCTTTATGTGAATTTGACCCAAATCCTAGCCAAGTGCATGGTAATGGATGTTGTAGTGGCATATGTGCCTCCTAAGTATGGCATGTTGTTGTCAAGGTCATGGGGTGCCAAGCTGCAAGGTACAATGTAGATGGACATGACATATGCCACAATCCCTGTCTTTAGCCAGCTTAGAATATTGTACAGAGAGGCACACATGAATTTTATGGTTAGCAGCCCAGAGAAACCTGAAAATTCACCTCTGTACTATGTCCATACAGATCTGGACTCTTTTATCCTTTACAATGATGAACTTATAGACGAGCCAGAGCTAGAAGACAAAAATTTAGACAACAGAGTAGAGCCCACAGATCTTAACATAATGGCAACTCTAGATGTTGAGGAAAACCAAGAAGAAACCTTTGAACAGTGTATTGAATCAAACGACTAGAGTAAACAAAGCCAAGACTGCAAACAACAGACTATTCATCACTCTGAACTCCATGCAAATCCTGAAGAAAAAAACATTACACAGCATAGTGTAGACCTCAGAATATTACATAAGGGAGAACATAGCATTAGGGATGAAAATGATAATAAGTCTGCAAACAGTCCTTTATGGAGAATGAACTTTGACGGGTCATGCACTAGGAAGAATGCAGGGGTTGGAGTATGGTTGCACAATACCGAAAGAAATTATGCTGAGAGTCATGCCTTCAAACTAGACTTTAAATGTACAAACAACATCGTGGAGTATGAGGCTCTCATCCTAGGATTGAATCTATTGAAAAAACTAAGAGCCCAGAGGATAGTTGTACATGGAGACTCTAAGTTAGTCATCAAACAAGTGAATGGAGAATACACTGCGAAACATCCTAGATTGTGGGCATACAGAAATGATGCCATGGATCTGTTGAAAACATTTGTAGAATACGAGCTTGTGTTTATCCCTAGGGACCAGAACATTATCACAAATGGATTAGCCTATGCTGCTAGTTCATATCAGAGAATACCTAGTGATAAACAGATCATTATTCAAACAAAATATAGACCAGTGGTGCCAGATAATGAGAAACATTGGCAGGTCTTTGAGGGTGACAAACAGATAGAGGATTTCTTGCTTTGCAGGAATGAATTCGAATCGCTAGAGTCAGGCCTTAATTCTGATGAAAGCAGTTCAGATAAAGAGCCCCCTGATGAATAAAAACCATCATGTTCTGTAGAAATAAACATGTTAACCAAAGAACTTGGAACGCAAACAAAAGAATACATAAACGCGGATAAAGAAGACGTAGAGGTGCTTCAGTCCAAAGACAAAAACATACCCAGAGGACTAGCACCCTTAGAGGACCTTTTTTATTTTAATGATGTGAAAAAGAAGACCACTATAGAACACATTGAGTCGGATGTTGAAGAATTCAATATAGGCAGCGAAGATAAGCCTAAAATGATTAAATTAGCTAAGTCCTAGCCAGCACACATCAAGAAGAGATACATTGATTTATTTAAAGAGTTTGTCAATGTGTTTGCTTGGAGCTATGAGGACTTAAAATCCTATGATACAGAAATCATCCAGCATAAGATCCCATTGAAAGAAAACCAAAAACCCTTTAGGAAAAAACTGCGCAGAATTAACCCAGTACAATTGCCTCTAGTGGAAAAGGAAATCAAGAAAATGTATGAGGCAGGAATCATAGTGCCTGTGAGGTTTTCTGATTGGGTGTCTAACCTTGTAGTTGTAAGAAAAAATACAGGCGAAATCAGACTGTGCATTGATTTTAGAAACCTTAACAGAGCCTCCCTAAAAGACAATTACCCCTTACCCAAAATGGAACACATCCTACAAAGGGTAGTTGGCTCAAAGAGGATATCTCTGTTAGATGGCTTTTCAGGGTATAACCAGGTCTTAGTACTCCCATAAGATCAACTAAAAATAGCTTTCACCACTCCATGGGGCACGTTCATGTACGTGAAAATGCCTTTTGGACTAATGAACGCTGGTGCAACCATCCAAAGAGCTATGGACATCGCGTTTTCAGAGGAAATATGGCACTTCATCGTGATTTACCTTGACGACATAACAGTTTATTCAAAAACCGATGAAGAGAACCTTATACATCTGAGAAAATTATTTGAGAAATGCAGAAGTTTCGGGCTATCTTTAAATCCCAAGAAGACTGTATTCGGGCTTCAAGAAGGTAAGCTTCTCGGCCATATTATATCAAAAAAGGGAATTAGAATAAACCCGAAAATAGTTGAGGGAATACTACAAATTAATCACCCAAGAAACATAAAATAATTGCAGTCCTTTATTGGGAAAATTAACTTCTTAAGTAGTTTTATTCCCAACTTAGCAGAACTCCTAAGAAATATGACTTACATGCTTAAGAAAGGAGTGGGAGTTAAGTGGACTGTAGAAGCCAAAAAATCTTTTGATTTAGTTAAACATGCACTCACCTCGGCACCAGTCCTAATCAGCCCTGATTTTTCAAAAGATTTCCTTATATTATCCTTTGCCTCAGAGCATACCGTGGTCGCTGTCTTGTTGCAGAAAAACCCAGAAGGGCAGGAACAACCAATTGCTTTCTTTAGCAAAGCATTGAGAGATGCACCCTTGAAATATAACATAATGGAAAAACGGGCTTATGCTTTGGTAAAGGCCTTGAAAGACTTCAGGGTGTATATTCTGCATTATCACACCATTGCCTACGTGCCCAACATAGTGGTAAAATACATTTTGTCCCAAGACCCAGATGGAAAGAGGGGTATATGGATTGTTGTAATATTAGAGTATGATTTGGATATCAAACCCACAAAACTGATCAAAGGTCAAGGCTTAGCTTTGTTAATGGTTGAATCTAACTTGCAAGCCCTTGACATAATCATGGTAGATGTTTTGGATGAACATGAAGGGTTACTTGCTCCTACTGTTGAAGAAAAATTCCAAAACTCTCCTTGGTATGCTGACATCTTGTATGTGCTTACAAATTTTAGTGCCCCTCCTGATTTATCTAAGACTAAGGCAAGGTTCCTAAAGTTAAAAGCTAGAAACTATTGCATTTTAAATGAATGTTTATGCTGGGAAAATGAAAATGGTTTGTTGCTTAAATGTTTTCTTGAAGTCGATGCAGAGAGGGTCAAACATGAGTTCCATGAGGGAGAGTGTGGAGGCCATTTATATTGGAAAACCACAGACAACAAAATCCTTAGAGCTGGCTTTTACTGGCCCACCCTTTTCCAAGATGTACATAGAATGATAGTTGCCTGCCATAAGTGCCAGATTTTTTAGGGCAAAAGAAAACTCCTCCCTTTACCATTACAACCCATCACTGTTGAAGCTCCCTTTCAACAGTGGGGCCTAGATTTCATAGGAGAAATCCATCCTGCTTCATCATCCCAACACAAATGGATTCTCACAGCCACAGACTATTTCACAAAATGGATAGAGGCCATCCCTACTAGGAATGCCACAGATTATATTATTATAAAATTCCTGGAAGACCACATCCTATCTAGATTTTGCTGCCCTAGGAATATTATCACTGATAATGCTGCTGCTTTTGGTTCCAAAAAGATGATTGATTTTTGTCACATGTATCATATTTCACTTGGTCATTCTACTGCTTATTATCCTCAGGGTAATGGGCTAGCAGAATCACCAAATAAGAGCTTGGTGACCATCATCAAGAAGCTTCTTGAAGAGAACAAAAAATCATGGCATAACAAGTTAGTGCATGCTTTGTGGGCAGACAGGTTGACAAAAAAGAAATCCATCGGAATGTCTCCATATCAGCTTGTCTATGGGGCAGATGCAGTATTCCCTACCATCCTAGGGGCACCATTGATAAAATTAGTCCAAGAAATACAGTCAGAAGAAGACAGCATGGTAAGGAGGATCAATCAAACAATACATCTCCAGCAAACAAGATAAGAGGTCTACAACAGAGCTCAAAAAGTGCAAGAAAGCATCAAAAAGTTGTTTGATAAGAGAACAAAAGCTTGTGACTTCAAAATTGCAGACAAGGTGCTTAAGTGGAACTCTAGAAGAGAGGAAAAGGGTAAGCATGGAAAATTTGACAGTTTGTGGCAAGGTCCTTACATCATCTGATCCACCATTGGTCCCAATGCCTTTTTTCTGCAAGAATTAGATGGTACAGACCTGTTTGGGGGTCCTGTCAATGGCAGGATGCTCAAACATGACTACTGCTGAAGTCCAGATTTTAAAGTTTCCACTTCCATTGTAAATACCATTGCATTGTTTAGTTTCAAAGAAAAAGGAAAAATACAAAAAAAGAGAGAAAAGAAAAGGTTCAGACAAGCTCAAAACTTGAACCTGTGAAGTTCTAAAGAATGGCTCAAATCAACTCAAAACCTGAGCCAAAGAGAAAGGAAAGCCGGTTCTAATATGCTCAAAACCTGAACCAACAAATAAAAAAGAATAATCAACTCTAACAAGCCCAAAACCAGAGCTGAGATGAAGAAGAAAAGTGACTCTAACAAGCTCAAAACCTGAGTCACAAAAGAAAGAAGGATGCTCTAAAGTTTCACAATTTCAAGCCTTCAAAATTTTGGTTTCAATTTCCTGCAAATTTTAGTTCATGTGCAGCTGTCTTTATGCCATGGACCCACAGCAAACCAGATAGTCTAATCCTGGTTTGACTATTTTTGAATTTTTGTTTTAAAATGTAGAAAAAGAAATCTACTAGACAGTTTAATCCTAGCAGATATTAGTGTAGGTAGAGAAGCTATGAGACCAACTGTCTAATCTAGTCTCATGGAGGAATAAGGGTATAATTAGATTAGATTTTTCTGCTTTCGATAAAAAATGAATGATGAATAAGGTCTGCAAGTCTAAATGCACCTTGAAGAAAAAATGTTAGGACTGTAGAATGGGTAGTTAGATTGTTTGGGAGAATATTACCGCTGATATGATGTTTTCATGAATTGTGGCAGTTTATTAAAGAAAAAAGAGATGTGTCAAGTACCAGACATCTGGCCTACTTCCAAAGATTATTTTCTGAGCTTCTTGACACCTTCAAGAAGATGCCATCCCCATGTGGAGCCACTGTTAGCCACCTATAAAAAAATTTCAAGAAAAAAGGTGGCTAAAATTTTTCTGAGCATTCAAGAGAAACACTTCCCTTGAAAATATTTCATCCTTGAAGCCTCTTTATGTCTTTTTCCCTTGAAGATATCTTCACTGCTGTTTCCACTGAAAAAGCCCTGTTGTTTTGTGAAAAAGAATGCTTCAAAATGCCTCTGTAATTTGCCCATTTTCACTAATTTCCCTTCATTTCCATTAAGCCTATTTTTCCCCTTTAGAACCTCCATATCCCTCTAAAAGCCTCCAAAATCCTTTCAAGCACCTAAAAATCCCTTTGATAGGCTTAAAACCCCCTTTTCCCCTTTACCGAAAGCCAATAAATTCCTTGAAAAACCTTGATTTTGGCTTAAGAAACCCCTTTTTCATTTGAGGCCTTAAGCCCCTTTCGGCTAAGCCCCTAACCCCTTCGCCGCATATGACCCGCGCCCAAGACCAGGCACTAAAGCCCTGGGCGCTAATCGCAATCGGAGCTTTCCGTGTGTGCCTTTTCCTCTGTTTCTTGTAATTTTCCGATGCGAGAAATATTTGTTCTATCGGCCTCTGCTGCAATCTCCACCGTGTTGGAAAAATACTGAGAGGGGGGGAATCAGTATTTAGTGCAGACAATAAAACTTTGATATTTTCTTTCTTAAAAACCCATACGCTACTTTCCTGACACCAACCCGCGTATATACGCGGATATCCTTTACAGAACTCGCGTATATAAAGTGATTTAATTATGCATTTAATTCTTGACTCGGATCATTGCATTAATCATTCATCAGATGTTTAGACAACAGTAAACAGGTGCAGAAAGAACAAAATAATCATCACACATAAGCAACACACATGGACACCAGGATTTTTAGGTGGAAACCCAATTCGGGAGAAAACCACTGCTACCATCGTCTCAGTCTTCAATCTTTATTATTAAGAAAACTTCTTACAACATGTACTGGTGCAGACTCATACCAGCACGCAGGCACCCACCTGCAGAAGGCTACAACCTTCTCTTGTTTACCATCCTCTCTTGGAAGGGAGCAACAACCCCTTGCTCTCGTTTACCAGTCTCACCTAGAAGGGAGCTACTACCCCCTGATATTAACACCAACCACTACTGGCAGAAGGCTTCTACTTCCATACTGAAGGATTCAACCCTCAGAACCACTGCAGACCACGTTTCATCAATTTTCAAACTGGATCAAACAGCTTCAACACAATCCTTCACTTATCAGCAAACATCCTTTTCCCATTGCATCAAACAGAACAATTAAACCACTGTAACCAGAATATCGCAGACAAACTACTTTAATAGATATACGTAAAACTTAACTGCCTTTGAAATCACAGTTCAAATTACACACGCGCTTTCTTTAAGTAGACCCGTATACGCTTTAATAAAGACAACCCGCGTATACATCTGTGCACTTTTCAGAAAAACCCTAACAGTCCATACGTGCCTTTGTTTGAACAGATTCGCGTATATACGCGCTTTTCATGAAACAAACCTGCGTATAGATTTATAAAAGATAAACTTTGCAGAACCGACCATATCTATGGACTTACCCAGATTTCTTTAATATCTTCAATAGATTTGTGCCAGGTCTTCATTACTTCTTTTCAGGTCATCCTAGAGATTCATCATTTCCTGATATATATTTTTTGAACCTTCATCATATTCACAGGTGCATCATAGATTCAAATCTATTGATTAAGAACAGAGTTCAACCCTGCAGATAAACTTCAGAGTGAAGTATTCATTAAAACCCAGACACATGCACACCCTTTGCACAATTATTTTCTTCTCCTTATATAGATTTAGCTTTTGTCAATACCATGAGCCAAAACCACAAAACATCCAATGGTTTTCCTGGACGGGATCACATAGACAATCCAGCGCTCAATACAATGGGTCAATACCATGGTAGTAACCCCTAGTTTTACAAATTTAGAGCGCAATTGAGCATACGCGACTTGGCACATACATTTCCGCGTGCATACGCTACTTCTCCTAGAAAAACCCGTGTATGCCTTGAGACACACACTTTTCATCATTGTTCTAGCACATACTGAAATTCCTTTCATCATTACATCTGAGTTGCTCTGTAGACACATCACATCACATTAGATTTACATCATTACCAAGTACATCAAGTCAATAATAACTTCATCAAGTAGGTTGCCATCAAGGACAACACTCTGCAACATATTTTCAATTATCTCAATTATCTTAGTTCATCAATTAAGTTGCCATCAAGGACAACACATGCCAACAATATCCCCCTTTGGACTTGATGGCAACCACGATGGTGTTGGATCACCACATCAGATAGATACCATGACAATCTCCCCTTATTGAAACACCAAACACCATGTCATTCTCCCCTTTGACATCAAGGGCAAAGGGCGGATCAAAACCATCCTCATGAGAAAGAAGAGCGTTGTAGATATGATGTGCACTGAAGTTACCATGCTCCCCCTGAGTTCATGTTGAATCTTCAAATATATTTTTCAATGAAGTACATGACTCTATGACCTTCTTATCACCAAAGACTCATACTTACATCAAAGATCCAACCAAGTGGATTTACATATGAGACTCAAGTACCCAACCAAGTGGGTTTACAGATTTGGACAAGTCCTGACATGAATGAATATAAGAATTTACATCAAAGGTCTCAACATGACCGTTACATCAAATTACAAATATGACTTTCTATGACCAAAATCAAAAGGGACTTCAAGAAGGTGATCATATTTCAGAATCATAATGCCAAAAATGCATAATACTCAGTAAGGCTAATGCTCCCCCGGAACCTGTACATCAGTTTACTCCTTCATCTCCCCCTTTGCTTGTGCATCCTGAACACTTTCAATAGAATATCATCAAGGCATCTTCCCCCAATATCAGAGAATGAGACAGAAATATAAGAGATAAAGCTTCACCAGAGATACCATATAGCATCATATATATCAAACAGTACTGCAGATGTGTTGAAAAATGCTGACCCCAAACAAAATTTGTCAGCAACTAACCATACGCGGCTTTCTGTGGATAAACTCACGTATATACGCGACTGTATTTCAGGAAACCCGCGTATCCAATTTAATCTTCTGAATTTAATCAGATCTGCTCTTCTGAGAGGCAGATACAACACCCAGCTTCTGTCTGAGATATTCGAACGTTTCCCTGGGCAGAGGTTTGGTAAATGTATCAGCAACTTGTTCTTTAGAGGGAACATACTCCAACTTCACCTTTTGTTCAAGCACTTGTTCACGTAAGAAGTGATACTTGATGGGAATGTTCTTGGTCTTTGAATGCATAACAAGATTTTTTGAGATACTGATGGCACTTGTATTATCACACATAATGGAGATAGGAGGTGTACATTTGATTTGAAAATCTTGCAGGGTTTGCATCATCCAAAGAAATTGAGTGCAACAAGACGTGACAGCCACATATTCTGCTTCTGTTGTAGATAAGGCAATATAATTTTGCTTCTTGTTGAACCAAGATACCAACCGGGGCCCCATATAGAATGCACCACCACTAGTTCTTTTTCGATCATCAACATTTCCAGCCCAATCTGCATCCGTGTAAGCATGAAGAGTAAGATCAGCATTCTTTGAATACCATAGTCCAAAGTCTTGAGTTCCTTGTAGATATTTGAATATTCTTTTGACAGCCTGAAGGTGAGACTCTTTTGGATTAGCTTGGAATCATCCAAAAATCCCAACTGCATGCATAATGTCTGGTCTAGTCCCAGTGAGATAAAGTAGGCTTCCTATCATTGATTTGTATTCTGGTTGATTCACCGCGGGAGAATCATCATGAGAACTGAGATTACATCCGGTTATCATTGGTGTACTTACAGGTTTGCATTCTTCCATGCCATACTTCTTCAGAATTTGCTTAAGATATTTTGCTTGTGATAAGAATATACCATCTGTAGTTTGATGCACTTGCAAGCCAAGAAAGAATGTTAGTTCTCCAAGTAAGGAAATTTCAAATTCTTGCTGCATGACAGAAGCAAATTTCTGACTCATAGATTCTTCATTACTCCCAAAAATGATATCATCAACATATACAACCACAATCAATAGTTTATCATTTTCAACTTTTGTGTATAAGTTGCTATCATTAGACCCCTTTGAAAATCCTTGTTGATGAAGATATTTGTCAAGACGATAATACCATGCCCTTGGAGCTTGTTTGAGACCATATAGAGCCTTTTTAAGTCTACAAACAATATTTTTATCATTTCCCAAAATGAATCCTTCTGGTTGTTCTATATAAACTTCTTCTTCTAGATCACCATTGAGAAATGCAGATTTAACATCCATTTGATAAACTTTGATTTGTTGAGAACTTGAAAAAGCAAGAAACATTCTTATGGCTTCAAGTCTAGCTACAGGAGCAAAAATTTCTTCAAAGTCTATACCTTCTTGTTGAGTGTACCCTTTGCAAACCAATCTGGCTTTGTTTCTTATAACATCCCCATTTTCATTTAACTTGTTCTTGAATATCCATTTGGTTCCAATGAAATTTTTATCATGTGGTCTTGGTACCAATTCCCAAGTGTGATTCTTTTCAATTTGATCAAGCTCTTCATTCATGGCTTGAATCCAACATTCATCTTTTCTAGCTTGATTAACATTTTGGGGTTCAATTGTGGACAGGAATGCCAAATAGCTAGAAGATCCCACAAGAGTCCTCCTTTTTTGTACACCTGATTCCTTGTTTCCCAAAATTTGAGATTCAGGATGATTCTTTTGAACATATCTGGAGGGAGCTTTCTCTGATAAATCATTTTCAGGTTCTTCATTGGATCCACTGTCTATATCATTTCCATTTGATGTAGAAGGACAAAAATCACCATCATCTTCTTCTGTTGCTTGTTTTTCTTCTTTAGGAGCTGCAGGAGACTCATCAATAACAACATCAATACATTCAACAATCTTTCGAAGCCTTTTATTGTAACATTTGTATGCTCTGCTTGTAGATGAGTATCCAAGAAGAATTCCTTCATCTGATCTGGGTTCAAACTTGCCAAGCTTTTCATCATTATTTTTGATAAAACATTTACTTCCAAAAACTCTAAAATGATTCACAGAGGGAGAATTACCATACCAGAGTTCATATGGAGTTTTGTCACTATTTACCCGAACATGTGCCTTGTTAAGAATATTTGTTGCTGTGTGAGCTGCTTCTCCCCAAAAAGTGTCAGGTGTTCCAGAATCATCAAGCATAGCTCTAGCCATTTGTTGAATTGTTCTATTCATTCTTTCTGCTACGCCATTTTTTTGTGGAGTGCCTGCTATAGAAAACTGTCTTTTTATGCCATGTTGCTCACAAAATTCAAAGAATTCATTTGATGTATATTCTCCTCCTCGATCAGATCTAAGACACTTGATTTTTAGATCTAATTCATTTTCAACCAATGCTTTGAAGATCTGAAATTTTTCAAATGCTTCATCTTTGTGTTTGATCAACCCAATCCAACACATTCTAGAGAAATCATCAATAAATAAGATATAGTATTCTTCACCACGTGGTGAAGTTTTCTTCATAGGTCCACATATATCAGTATGAACGAGTTAAAGAGGTCTTCTTGATGAGCCTTCCTTGGCATTAAATTGAACTCTGGTCTGTTTACCGAATTGGCAAGATTTTCATATGATACTCTCTGGTAGAGTAATATTGGGAAGACCACGAACATATTTAAGTCTGCTTGATTTTTTTATTTGAGAGAAGTTCAGATGCCCCAGCCTTCTATGCCATAGCCAATTTTCTGAAGATTTACTCAAGTAGCATTGATCTCTGTTGTTCTTCAATACATACAGGTTGTTTTGAGTTCTTTTTCCTTTTATAATTGTTTTACCTGTATCAAGATCACGTACCACACATTCTTTTGAACTAAAGACAACCTCAGTTCCTTGATCACACATTTGACTCACACTTAACAGGTTATGTCTTAATCCATCCACATACATGAAATTATTAGCTTTCACCTTTTCTTTTAGAAAAACAGACCCTTTTCCCTTAATGACAACAGGTGTATCATTTCCAAAAGTAACATTCTTTTCTTTTTCTAGGGCATTATATGCATGAAGTTTGTTTTTTTCACCTGTCATATGTTTTGAGCACCTGATATCAATATACCATTGATTTTCTTCACCTTCTGCAAATAAAGCTATGCCACAATTTTCAACCTGTATTTCCTTCTTTTTCCACACTTTGGAGCTTGAAGGAACATGTTCTTTTGGCTGGAATTTGCTCCTGCATTCAGATTCTTCATGGCCAAAGTTATTGCAATAATCACATTCAACTTCATTTTGAAGAGGAGAAAAGTTGTTATAGGTATTCTTATTTGGTTCAGTATCCAACCTTTTCTTTCTTGCTTCTCTTGTCATGATGGTTTTATACGCAACACATTGAGCAGCTTTATGACCAAAATTGTGACATGTAAAACATTGTCCATTGAAGTAGAAATTTCTGCGATCTTGAAATCTTCTATTTGGATTTACCTGTTGGTTGGAGCTTCTTTGAAAGTTATTCCTGTTAGTGTTACTTGAATTGAGATGATCCTGCTTTACCTGTAAAGATTCCTTACTTCCTTGTTGCTGAGTGGCAGAATATTGTAAACCAGTTGTTGCTGCCTTTAGATAGTTCGGTGCTGAAGCCTGAGAGGATTCTCCAATATATCCAAGACTTGTTTTTATGAGAGGAGAACGTTGTACCTTGATAATTTCATCTAAGGTTTCCGATCCTTTAGCAAATCTGAGATTCAGAGTCTTTACTTTCTCCAATTCTTTTCTTAGACTTACCACTTCACATTCTGCTTTCTCCCTGTGCTTCTTTTCTTCTTCAATCTGATTTTTCAGCGTCTCTATGATTATCTTATTTTCTTCTAAGTATATTTTGAGTTGATTGTTTTCCTCAAGAAAATCATTGTCCTCTAGAGCATCCACAAAAGTATCCTTTTCTTCTCTTGATTTTTGTTCAAATGCCATGAGAAGTCTAAGATCTTGTTCACATTCTTCCTCACTATCAGATAACCCATCACTGTCTTCATTAATATAATATCTTTTCTTAGTGCTATATTGGTTTTTATTCCTTCTTGCTACTTATTTAGCAGATGTTTCTTTATAAGGACATTTTGCAGCATAATGACCAACTCTTCCACAATCAAAACATTTGAAAGGAAGGTTACCTTTGAATATTCCGGTTCCTAGTTGGAGTCTTCTCACAAAATTTGCCTCATCTTCTTCTGAGATATATCCTGAACCTTCTACCTTTTGTACTTCTTTCCCTTTTGTAGAAGCTTTAAAAACAGATTCTTTGACTTCAGATGGTCCTCCTCTCCTCATTTCATATGTAGTCAATATGCCATGAAGTTGCACCACAATAAGAGTTTGAAGATCTTGTTTTTCTTCAAGAGCAGAGACTTTTGATTCAAATTTCGTCGTTAGCGATCTTAAGATTTTCTCAACCAAAGTAGATTCGGTTATTGTTTCTCCCAGATTTCTCATACGATTTACAACATCATCAACACGTAAAAAGAAATTGGAAATATTCTCATCACTATGCATTCTTAAGTTTTCATATTCAATTCTGAGAGATTGAAATTTTGCACTTTTTACCTTTGCATCACCTTCATAACTTAGAATGATTTTGTCCCATATTTCCTTTGTTGTATTCAGCTGCATGACTTTGACAAATTCTGCTTCAGTTAGACTTCCTGTTATAGCATTGACCGCTTTTGCATTTGATTCATAATTCTTCCTTTCAGTTGGCTCTGTTGGTGTAGCAGCTGGATATTGATATCCTTTTTCAACAATGGCCCATATATCTGCTCCCATAGACTGAAGATAGGATCTCATCCTTATTTTCCAGAAGATTAAATTACTTCCGTTGAAGACCGAAGGCTTGATAGATGTTGTTCCCTCTTGATTGCTCATCTTGCTTGATCTTCCTTCTAGCGGTTAAGCCTTTTCAGAAGGACCTGCTCTTATACCAATTGTAGGGAAAAATACTGAGAGGGGGGGTGAATCAGTATTTAGTGCAGACAATAAAACTTTGATATTTTCTTTCTTAAAAACCCATACACTACTTTCCTGACACCAACCCGCGTATATACGCGGATATCCTTTACAAAACTCGCGTATATACAGTGATTTAATTATGCATTTAATTCTTGACTCAGACCATTGCATTAAACATTCATCATATGTTTAGACAATAGTAAACAGGTGCAGAAAGAACATAATAATCATCACACATAAGAAACACACATGGACACTAGGATTTTTAGGTGGAAACCCAATTCGGGAGAAAACCACCGCTGCCGTCGTCTCATTCTTCAATATTTATTATTAAGAAAACTTTCTTACAACATGTATTGGTGCAGACTCATACCAGCATGCAGGCACCCACCTGCAGAAGGCTACAACCTTCTCTTGTTTACCATCCTCTCCTGGAAGGGAGAAACAACCCCCTGCTCTCGTTTACTAAATTTCTGCACTGAAGGAGCTAATACTGACATTAACACCAAATTTCTCATCGCGTAAAGCTTCTACTTTTGGGATCAAGGTTTACCCTTCAACTAATCGCACCACAGATCATCAATTTTCAAACCGGATCAAATAAATAACACAATCCTTCAATACAAGAAACATCCTTTTTCTCATTAGATCAAACAAAGTATAAAGAAACCACTGCAACTGCAATATCACAGAGATGTACTCTGCATTTCCGTAATAGATATACGTAAACTCAACTACCTTGAGCACCATCGGGCTCAAATTACACACGCGCTTTTCTTTAAACAGACTCGCGTATATACACACTTTTAATAAAGACAACCCACGTATACATCTGTGCACTTTTCAGAAAAAACCCGAACAGTCCATACGCACCTTTGTTTGAACATATCTGCGCTTTTCATGAAACGAACCTGCGTATAGATTTATAACAGGAGAAAAGTTGTTATAGGTATTCTTATTTGGTTCAATATCCAACCTTTTCTTTCTTGCTTCTCTTGTCATGATGGTTTTATACGCAGCACATTGAGCAGCTTTATGACCAAAATTGTGACATGTAAAACATTGTCCATTGAAGTAGAAATTTCTGCGATCATGAAATCTTCTATTTGGATTTACCTGTTGGTTGGAGCTTCTTTGAAAGTTATTCCTGTTAGTGTTCCTTGAATTGAGATGATCCTGCTTCACCGGTAAAGATTCTTTACTTCCTTGTTGAGTGGCAGAATATTGTAAACCAGTTGTTGCTGCCTTTAGATAGTTCGGTGCTGAAGCCTGAGAGGATTCTCCAATATATCCAAGACCTGTTTTTATGAGAGGAGAACGTTGTACCTTGATAATTTCATCTAAGGTTTCCAATCCTTTAGCAAATCTGAGATTCAGAGTCTTTACTTTCTCCAATTATTTTCTTAGACTTACCACTTCACATTCTGCTTTCTCCCTGTGTTTCTTTTCTTCTTCAATCTGATTTTTCAACGTCTCTATGATTATCTTATTTTCTTCTAAGTATATTTTGAGTTGATTGTTTTCCTCAAGAAAATCATTGTCCTCTAGAGCATCCACAAAAGTATCCTTTTCTTCTCTTGATTTTTGTTCAAATGCCATGAGAAGTCTAAGATCTTGTTCACATTCTTCCTCACTATCAGATAACCCATCACTGTCTTCATTAGTATAATAACTTTTCTTAGTGCTAGATCGGTTTTTATTCCTTCTTGCTACTTCTTTAGCAGATGTTTCTTTATAAGGACATTTTGCAGCATAATGACCAAATCTTCCACAATCAAAACATTTGAAAGGAAGCTTACCTTTGAATCTTCCGGTTCCTGGTTGGAGTCTCCTCACAAAATTTTCCTCATCTTCTTCTGAGATATATCCTGAACCTTCTGCCTTTTGAACTTCTTTCCCTTTTGTAGAAGCTTTAAAAACAGCTTCTTTGACTTCAGATGGTCCTCCTCTCCTCATTTCATATGCAGTCAGTATGCCATGAAGTTGCACCACAGTAAGAGTTTGAAGATCCTGTTTTTCTTCAAGAGTAGAGACTTTTGATTCAAATTTCGCCGTTAGCGATCTTAAGATTTTCTCAACCAAAGTAGATTCGGTTATTGTTTCTCCCAGATTTCTCATACGATTTACAACATCATCAACACGTAAAAAGAAACTGGCAATATTCTCATCACTATGCATTCTTAAGTTTTCATATTCAATTCTGAGAGATTGAAGTTTTGCACTTTTTACCTTTGCATCACCTTCCCATATTTCCTTTGCTATATTCAGCTGCATGACTTTGACAAATTCTGCTTCAGTTAGACTTCCTGTTATAGCATTGAACACTTTTGCATTTGATTCATAATTCTTCCTTTCAGTTGGATCTGTTGGTGTAGCAGCTGGATATTGATATCCTTTTTCAACAATGGCCCATATATCTGCTCCCATAGACTGAAGATAGGATCTCATCCTTATTTTCCAGAAGATTAAATTACTTCCGTTGAAGAGCAGAGGCTTGATAGATGTTGTTCCCTCTTGATTTCTCATCTTGCTTGATCTTCCTTCTAGCGATTAAGCCTTTTCAGAAGGACTTGCTCTGATACCAATTGTTGGAAAAATACTGAGAGGGGGGGGTGAATCAGTATTTAGTGCAGACAATAAAACTTTGATTTTTCTTTCTTAAAAACCCATACGCTACTTTCCTGATGCCAACCCGCGTATATACGCGGATATCCTTTACAGAACTCACGTATATCCAGTGATTTAATTATGCGTTTAATTCTTGACTCAGATCATTGCATTAATCATTCATCAGATATTTAGACAACAGTAAACAGGTGCAGAAAGAACAGAATAATCATCACACATAAGCAACACACATGGACACCAGGATTTTTAGGTGGAAACCCAATTCGGGAGAAAACCACCGCTGTCATCGTCTCAGTCTTCAATCTTTATTATTAAGAAAAATTCTTACAACATGTACTGGTGTAGACTCATACCAGTACGCAGGCGCCCACCTGCAGAAGGCTACAACCTTCTCTCGTTTACCAACCTCTCCGGGAAGGGAGCAACAACCCCCTGCTCTCGTTTACCAGCCTCACCTGGAAGGGAGCTACTACCCCCTGATATTAACACCAGCCTATACTGGCATAAATCTTCTATTTTAAGACTGAAGGCTTCAACCCTCAGAACCACTGCAGACCACGATTCATCAATTTTCAAACTGGATCAAACAGCTTCAACACAATCCTTCACTTATCAACAAACATCCTTTTCCCATTGCATCAAACAAAACAGTGAAACCACTGTAACCAGAATATCAGAGATAGCCCAGACTTCAGAATAGATATACAGAAACTCAATCAGCTTTGAGCAATCATCAGTTCAAATTACATACGCACTTTTCTTTAAACAGACCCGCGTATATACGCACTTTTAATAAAGACAACCCGCGTATACATCTGTGCACTTTTCAGAAAAAACCCTAATAGTCCATACACGCCTTTGTTTGAACAGATCCGCGTATATACACGCTTTTCATGAAACGAACCTGCGTATAGATTTATAAAAGATAAACTTTGCAGAACCGACCAGATCTATGGACTTACCCAAATTTCTTCAATATCTTCAATAGATTTGCGCCAGGTCTTCATTACTTCTTTTCAGGTCATCCTAGAGATTCATCATTTCCTGATCTACAATTTTTGAACCTTCATCATATTCACAGGTGCATCATAGATTCAGATCTATTGATTAAGAACATAGTTCAACCATGCAAATAAACTTCAGAGTGAAGTATTCATTAAAACCCAGACACATGCACACCCTTTGCACAATGATTTTCCTCTCCTTATATAGATTTAGCTTTTGTCAATACCATGAGCCAAAACCACACAACATCCAATGGTTTTCCTGGACGAGATCACATAGACAATCCAACGCTCAATACAATGGGTCAATACCATGGTAGTAACCCCTGGTTTTACAAATTTAGAGCGCAATTGAGCATACGCAACTTGGCATGTACATTTCCGTGTGCATACGCTACTTCTCCTAGACAAACCTGCGTATGTCTTGAGACACACACTTTTCATCATTGTTCTAGCACATACTGGAATTCCTTTCATCATTACATCTGAGTTGCTCTGTAGACACATCACATCACATCAGATTTACATCATTACCAAGTCCATCAAGTCAAGAATAACTTCATCAAGTAGGTTGCCATCAAGGACAACACTCTGCAACATATTGTCAATTATCTTAGTTCATCAATTAAGTTTCCATCAAGGACAACACATGCCAACACACCGTTGATCTCTTTAATGATCCGACGGCCTGCGATGGCTTGCATAACCGCCAATCACAAGAAGTTTTAAGTGCCACCATGTTCCCTCCGATTGGCGATCTCCGATCAAATCCCGACCGTCGACCTCCCCCTTGATCCGACGGTCCACGCGTAATCGCAACATCAAAACTCGGAGTTTTGGCCCTCCTGCCTTTCTCTGGTGCGATTAGATCTCAGTTGTTCGTCCCAAGAGATCCAACGACTCTCCTTCTCCCCGCCCATTCACCCGCCCCTTTGCTTCCGCTTTCTCTTTCAAATCTCTACCGTCCATTCCATAGATCCGACTATCCACATTTAAACCACCTCTGACTTTTCCTCGCCCTACCGACCGTGCATCTTTCCATATTGCGCACCATCCTGCACCGTCAGATCTCCCAGTCCCACATCCAACGGCTGAGGTGCATATTGCGTTTTTTCAGTGCCCAACGGTTAACGTTTCAAAATTACGCGATGAAAGCGGTTTTAGGAGGGACACATGTCAAGCAGCAAGGCATATCGCGTTTTTTGGAAAATTTTCAAAACCTCTTTGAATCCACGCGAAACTAGCTATTTTCTCACCAAAACCACCCCTCCCTGATATAATGCTTCTTTTAATCCTGACCGTTGATTACTTAGATCAACAGCTCACATCGCATCGCGTCCTCATCTCACCCTTTCATCGAGCCTTCTTCATAACTTCGGTGGAAGATCTCCACCGTTGATCTCCTCCTGACATCCAACGGTCCACGTTCAATCGCCCTCCGCCCTTCCGGTCCCACCACCAAAGGCTCCTGACTTCATTCATTTTGGCCTTTCCCCTTTGTAATTCATCCAAACATTGACCTTTGGAATTTTACACTAAAATTCATTTTCTTCCATATAATCTTCTCCACCGGTGAATCTCGACCGTTGATCACCATCTATCCATCTAATCCAATGGCTCGGAACCGTCTTCACACCAAACCTTCATCGGCTCAGTTCTTCACCATTCCGCCATGATTTTTACTCGTTCCTTCGCCTGCATCCACCATTTCCACTGTTGCGACACCATTTCCTCGGCCCTCCAAAGCAGTCCTCCTCCACCCCCATTGATTTCTTAAAATTATTATCATCTTTTTGTAGGGTTACAGATGGTAAAATTCACTCTGTCTCACCATCACATATAGGAAAATTCAGGGCGCAGAATGCTAGTTTTTCAAAACCAAAGATTGCAGGGAAGACACTTGAGCAAGTTTTAAAGCATATCTTCATTAAAAGATCAGTGTTAAACTTTGTTTCAAACCTTCCATGCACCATTAAAACCTATATGTTTACAGACAGATCAGAAGAGAAGCAGAAAAGAGCATCAATGAAATATTAAAGAGATTAAAGCCCATTATTGAAGATTAAATGCTTTAATCCAATGTTTAAAGGACGAAGATACAGATTGAAGACCTTATAAATGATCAAGAGGCTTATTGAAGCCTAAAGCACATGAAACAAGCCATATCAGTGCTCCACATCAGCAGATTGTTCTTCCCAAAGAAAGGACCAGTTCCCATAGTGTTTTTTATTCCCCATTGAGTTCCTGAGAAGATCACCACCCTGACAGAAGTCCGAAGATTTGCCAGAGCATTAGTTACATAGTATGGAAGGCCTGAAATTCATTTATCTACCTTGTTCCAGTGTACAAACAGAGTACAGAACTACCAGAGAGTACTTCAAGAACATACCTTTGGAGTTATTTTCCGCCTGTCGAAGACCACTCTTTCACCCAAAGAGTACTGAAAGTCAATATGGGATATTAAAATAGAATGGGCCTCAAGCACTCTTCTTCCTCTGTTTTAATGTTTCATTTAAAGTTATATCTAACGCTAAAGCCCCTCTTTCAGCTATAAGAACTCCTGAGAAATACATTGTAAATGTTGGTTAACCGTGGAATGTAAGCCAGTTTCTTTGAGATAGAGCTTTGTGTGTAATAGTTGTAAAATAGGCTGGGAGATGATTTCTCGTTGATATCAAGCTGCTGGAAAATGATGTATGTGACTGGTGTTGCTATTTAATATGAAAAGCATGTTCATTGGATCCTGATCTAAATCAGTGGTGATGTGTTCTATCTTTGTAAATGTTTTCCCTCTGTTATTCATCATATTTCGTTTCTCTGATAAGAATCAGTAAAATAGCTTAGGATATACTGCTGCAAGTACCCTAACGCTACCTGCTCTTCTTATCTTTGATGTTTTCTTCTAATTATGTGATCTAAGAACAAATTCAAGATAATTTAACCAGTATAGTAGTTGGTTCTCCCTGCTTATTGATGTGTGAATTTAGAGTTTGTTTTTAGATGTTCTTATCTAGTTTTAGCTTAAATAATTGGGATACTAGGAGTTTCAGAGTTGATTCTGTCTCACTAGGGTCCTTTTCCAACATTTTACCTTGCTAAGATCCCTAAATTTGAATGTCAAAAGCACTGAAATTTAAAATTATTTCTCTGATCTTAGGCTTCACGTTTTGTCAAATCTTTAATGTTTTCTATTGTCTGAAGAGTTAGCCTCATAGGATTTTGGTCATAGATGGTTAAGGCATGCCATGTCCCTATATTTTCTCCTAAGTGGTCACCTTGGAAGGTTTCCTTGTCATTCACCTTCATTTCCTTATCATTTCATCCCATACTATCATCTTTAGAGATCCTCTATTTTAGATGACTAGCCCATTTGAAAGCCTTGGATATTGAATTGCAAGTAAACCCTCTTATGACCCCATTGCCCAATGGACTTGTGTTTTCTTTGAATTATCTTCCCATTTCCTAAATCCTTCTCTGCTCACTCCTTTGTCTTACTTTGAACCCTTCTTTCATGTTTCCCAACCAAACAACAAAACAAAACAAAACAACAACCCTTGTGCCCTATAACTAACCTAATACCTTAAAATTGAACTTCAAAGATATATTATTCTCTGCCTTTATAGAGAGATCCCTCTCTGGACCCAGGAGGGCTAGATTCTAAGGTCCCAAAGTGGTTTTATGTTGTCTAATCATTTGGTATTTCCAAACCTGCCAAATCATGGGAACCACAATAAGTCCATTGGGAAGCGGCGCACCTGGGGTCATATCAATGGGGTGCTTGACTTGACAGTGTAGATGCATCCCTGTGGGTGAGTTGAAGATTTCCCTGTACTCATACATGACCTTTTCCATTTTTTTTTTTCGCATGGAGGATCCCCAGCTAGAGGTCGTGGCCACAGTCTTCTTCTTTCCCTCGGGGGCGAATCATCAGGAAAAAAAAATTCTCGGTTTTGGAAATGAGCTTACTACATTATTTTGCAGTAACCAAAGAGATGGCGGCGAGCGGCGCTACCTCTGGTATCATGTACAACTTACTGCCCAAAGTAACAATAATAGCGCGAAGCTGTGACTCATACACATTATTTTTCTTCCATAAGTATGGTTGGCTTAATAATACATCACAAACATCAATAGGGGCAATGTCACATAATACCCCATCCAAGAAGGGCTTGATGTTGTAGGGAAGGCGACACTATTGGATGACGCGAAGATCTCCTCCTTGATGAAGCCACCCATGGTGTATGGTTGTGAGTGTGTTTTGGTCAACAAGCCCATCTGGTTCATGACCTCTGCTAAAATTAGGTTCTTTTTTCCCCCACTGTCAATAATGAACTGTAGTGGGGAACCCTTTACCCTCATTCGAGAATGGAAGAGGTGCTCCTCCTCCTCTGGATCTTCCGGTTCCTCCTTCTAGATCTTTGTGGTGGTAATGGTGGCGTTGGGCTCCACATCGATAATTTTATTCCCTTTATCACTCCCCTTGTCGAGTTCTGATTCAAATTCGGAGCATGCATCACAATTTAGAAGCCTTCATCTTAGCCACGAGTGACTGCTTGGCCCGATACTCACTCATGTTGTGAGTGGAGCTCTTATAGTACTCACACCACTTTCTCGTGTCCTTATTTAGCTTCACAGAGTTATTATTTTCTTGCGGCTTTGGCGGGTTATCCTAGGTTGCCACGCCTTGGATTTTTCCTTTGTTTTGTGGTTTGGGGGCACCTTTCCCTTACTTTTGATTCATATATCCAAAGTCTCGCTTCTTCTGTTTGAACTTCTGCTCAATCTTGGCAGCATGCCGGTATCCTTCACCAAGCGAGGAGATGTCGAGGAACTCCATTTCCTCCTGAATGTATTTGTGTAGACAACTACGGTACTTTAGCACCAAATTTTTCTCTGAATATCTGATACCTAATTTTGTGTGCAGGGTATGGAACAGATTCATCATCTCATGCACATCTTGATCCTTTTATTGCCGCAGCGTAGTCCATTGTATGTACTTGTCGTCATATCTCCCTTCAAGATAATATTGTTCCTTGATGGTGTCTCAGAAAGAATTCCAAGTGGGTGTGGCCAAAAATAGAGCGGGTTCCCTCTCATCGTTTTTCTCACAATAGGTTTCCCACCAATCCTTGACATGGGGGACGACTTTAAGGAGTGAAAAAATAATATTTTCCTGGTTGGAAAACTCATGAACTAAGAAATACCCTTCTAATAGATTCAACAATTTATATATGATGTCTGCATCTATTTGGCCCCAAAATATGGGAATGTCAAAGTTTAATTGTACCTTAAAAGGAGTTGTACCTCCAAAGTGGCTACTAGATGTAGATGCGTCGTCGATCGGTAGTCATTGAAGAATCTGGGTAAAGTTATCCGTCATCATGTTCCTTTGTTTCTCGAGGGCCTCCTCAAAAAATATTTGTATAGGATCACCTACTCCCTCGTCTTGCTTTTCATCCCCCATGGGTTTCTGTCGGTGTTTGCAAGGTTGATCTTTCAAAGGTTCAACCAAATCGAGCCCGAACTCCTTATACCTCGACCTCGTTGGGGACATGCAAAGAAGGATCAAGAAAGAGAAAACCACTCTGATAACATTGATCCAGACTTATGCATGAACACAATAAAATGTGGAAATACACATAAATGCATAAATGCAGTAGAAATAAGACTTCATTTCATGAATATCACATAACTGAAATATGGTTATAGACAGAATGGCAATAAACTAGCTAGGGTGTTGGTAGCTTATCTCTGAGAAGAGATGTGGCAACTACAAGCCTCTGGACTCTGTTACAATGAGGCTCAAAGGCATATTTATTATTGAGAAATAATTTAAAAACCTAAACATCCAAAAACCTAACCCTAGGAGATGAAACACCAAACTATGGGCCCCGTTGGGGTAAATTGGTACATTAATTTCTTGGCATCGTAACGTTGGCATACGATCTCCGTTCTATGCACATGATTCCTCATTATAAATATCTATCTAAGGACTAAAACTACTAACAACAAATATCAAGTGAAAGACTCATATTTTACTAGAGCTAATTTTCCCAAAAAACGTCGTTTAGGGCCTCAAAACGGCTCTGGAAGTTCAGGACCCCAAAAACTGCCAAAAATAGTAAATTGTGCTACAATTAAGGAAACTAAAAAACTGGAAGAAAAAATGGTGGGGTTCCAAGTCGAATATTCAAGTGGCCACCAATATCCACCTGGATCAGAGAGCCGAAGTCATTTACGAATGGTTAGACAACAAAAGAGAGTTAATGTAAGATAAGGAGAGAGGGATCTAGCTACAAGGGTAGCGCAGAAGAGGAACTATGTAGCAACAAAGCAGGGAGAGAATTTGATCTACAAAGAGAAACACAAAAAATAAAGGAGGAGAGGAATTTAATCTCTATAATAACACAAAATAGAAGGAACATAAGGCAGTGGAACTATTGAAATAGGACTCAGAGCAAAAGAGCCCTCAATCTCTGGAATCTGGCTTAGGGGCGATAGCTACAAGTGGGAGCTTAGTTGCAATTGTCTATGGTTGTGTGAAGAGTCATAGTCCCAAACTCATTTTACCAATAGTCTTGAATATAAGTGTCTCTTATGCTTTTAACAACAAGGAATATGTGTTTACATTTTGTTTTTTATGAGGCATAGTTGAATTTTATTGTTCATAAAATATGATTGATATGTTGATTGAAATTTCTTTGAAGGTGTTTGAACAAGGTGGTAAATCCTTGCTTGAATAGTTGGATATAACCATGGTTTATATTAAAGTATATCCAAACAGTGTGTGTGTATAATGGTTATACTTTTATATTAAACTACATGGAAACTCCTTCATAATTTCACAAACACGATCTTGTTTTATTGCAAGCTTTTACTGGCACTAACCATGTTCCTTTGTAATAATGTTAATGATGTTTTCCTTTCTTGTCCTTATTGATATTTTTATTCATATATTTTCCTTATAATATCTTTAGCAATATATTCCCATGTCATTAGGACTACATTTCCATTCTATCAAAACTCAGGCCTAAATGAGCCTTGTATTTCAATGTTGTGGATGGTATTGTCTCATAAACTTGATTGAATTATTTCATGTTCCTGGACTTAACATAACATTTCATGTACATAATGAGTTCAAATTTCTCATATATAAATTCTTTATTTCACATTTCTTGTTGTTGTAATAGTAATGGAATCTCGGTTGGTAACCTTGATATATTTTATGCGCTGGAAGGTGGGTCTAGAATATATTTTATTGCTGACTTGAAATGTTGTTATTAATGGCATGGTTCGTGATTTCATCATCTTTATGATTGAATGATGTGTTGTTGTCACTGTTTCAAAGCACCGGAACAAAATGTGGTTGAAAGGGTTGTATTCGTGCAATAGTCACCATGCATATATTTCTTGTGGCAGTGATATGATTATGTCTATTATAGGTTTTTACCAACATTGTGCATGTCTACTGTGTGTAAAGAAGTTATTAAAAGTTACATGAATATTGGAAAACATGATTGCATGAGATGCATGATTTTATACTAATGTCTTGTATTTATGGAATTATTTCACTATGATAATGCTAGAGTTGCACTACTTGCATTGGTTGTACAGGAATGATTTGAAATCTTGTTGATTGTGTTTTGTATTGTCAAATAAGTTAGCATGGTTTTAATGTGATTATTTTTCTTGCAAGACCAAAGGGAAGGAGATTTGTTTCCATCCCTTCTAATGATATGTGTTATGTGAATATCCATTTATATATGTGCATAAGTTCACAATTTGGTGCATTGATATCCAACCGACGTGACTGAATGTGCTAAAGAGAGAAGGTTATTGTTTTGTTTATGAGTTTTTATAGCTCTCTATGTTTTTTTGGAAATAATTTATCTTGAAAGTTTCATTTTCCTAGCATCATTATATTGAGGAATTGGTTTCCAAATTATGCATAAATTACCCTCAGATCTGTTGTTAAAAGAGTGTTGGAACCAACTCTTGAAAATCCTAAGAAAAATCATGGATAAATAAATTCCCTGGAACATTGTTAAAAACACTGAAAAATGAAATAAATTTAACATTTCTGAATCTACAGGTCGGATATCAAGAGTTTATATAGAAGGGTGGGACCTCAGCAGGTCTCCATCTCGACCTATGTTGGACCGACCAGATTGCATAGTATATGAGGCCAAGTGGTCGGTGGGTTCGAAGGTTGGGAAGGATGGGGGTCAAGTTGGCCCTAACCTAAAGCATTCATAGGACCTAAGGGAAGTTAGGTCGACCCCCAGGTGAGGAGTCAGAGTTCGGACCTGGGCTTGGAAAAAATTGTGAGTTGTAGAATAAGGATGACATCTGAATGGCTCGATTAACCCACCTCCCACGTGGCCCTATCCATAGTGGAGGTGTTTCCAAGTCACCCACCACATGGGACATTGTGCGGATGCCACATTGAGTTTAAGATTATGTGGCAAGGTAAAAAGTGCATATCTTTAAGAGGCCATAATTCTCAATCTGTAAGTCAAATTGAAACAAACTTTACATCGTTGGAATCGTCTTGATGAGATGGACACAACAATGTCGTCTAATAAAAGTTTTAAGGAATTAGAAAAAGTAGAAAAATTTAGGTCTCGCACCCATAATTTTACCTTGGGAGTTGGATCTTCATAGTGACTACCTCCTTCTATTGTTGGTTGGATTTTGCAGTTAGGAGGGGGGTGTTACAGGTGGCATCAAAGCATCTAGGTTAAAAACTTGGACTAGATGGGCTCTATCAAGGGAAAGTGATAGAAAAATTCTCATAGAGGGGTTTCATAATGATTTTTAGTAAATTAACTAAACTAATGTTTAGGTGTTAAAACAGAGTCTAATATTGATTTACTGCTTGCATGGTAATAATGCACAGAACCCTAGTTTTGGGATGGAGCTCAACTTTGAGTATAATATTTGAATGTAAGTATGATGGTATGTTTTTCATAGTGTTGATTTGGATTTCATATTAACTGCAATGATATTTATCATGTTATTTTGATCAATTCCTTGGAAATGCATGTGCTTGCTATTTAGCATCTTGAAGGTCTAGACAGTCGGCGGTTGTGACCATGGAAGTTTATGTTTTTTTTTTTTTATCTTGCAAGAAATTCCTGCAAGGCAGAGAGTATAGTTATTAGTAGCATAACATCACTATTAAATCAGTGATGTGATCTTGCATACATAAGGTCATTGCACATGAAAATGATTGTATGACATAAGGGATTTTGGAAAGATCCCTAGGCGGCATACACCACGTGATAGAGTGGATGGTGGGAATATGTATTAGATCATGGTTGGGATGTGTAAATCCCATGATTTTTATGTTGTAAGAGGCTAATAACTTCAATGGAGTTTGATTTTTTTCGTATGTAGTTGTTATTTTTTACCTTGTAAAGGAATGAGTGTTATCACGTGAAAATCATACACTCATATGTAAGCATTAGAAGACACTCAAAGTCAGTGATCAACACATATGTAGGTTATATTTTCAATTGGAAGCACCATGAAGAAAAAATTTGAAATATTTCCTAAGGTTCAAGTGAAAAAATTGAACTACGCGGGTGCACCATTACTGGAAATTAACAACCGTGCGATTATTTCTTTGATAGTCGTGCAGTATCGAAAAATCCAGTCAGCACCTTGGGTTGCTAACTTGCTTGAGAAACACTCCAAATCTTGACATGATGGACTGAAAAACTCAAGCCTTGATCCCCAATAAGCCTTAAAGGCAAGGAGATGGTAGCTCTCATCTCATTTATGAGGTGAAACACCACCTTAATTATCCAAGGAGAGGAGGAGTGTCCAAGAAACTCTATAAATACAAGTTCGTGGATAGATAAGAAACAAGAAGAAGTAAATCATTGTTGTGCTGCCAAAATTTCTCCCTATCAAACAAGAATTTCATTGAGAAGATAATTCCATCATTGAGAGTGTCTTCTATACTTATTTGAGAGAGAGAAATCTTGCAATGATATTGAGAAAGAAACTTCCTTGATGAGGTTTTTTTAGCACTATTACTCAAACAATTATCTCCAAGTGTTTTGAATTCATCTATCGTAACTCTTCTAATTTCAGCAGTCAATAAAGGGGACCCTTTTCCTAACATTTTTTGATGTGCTTGCTTCATTATGTATTATCTAGTGTAATTTTTATTTTATGTTTATTTATGCATTATTTCCATTACTTTCAATGCTTTTTTTATTCATGTTTTTCCACTAACAACAACCAATTTCTTGTGTGCTCCTTGTAGGTAAAAACCAACTCCAAGGAAGGTTTATTTGCTACTCCATAACAACAAACAAACCATAAAAATGAGTAAAGACATGAGCTAATGTTGGTATGATAGATTGTTCTAGTTAATTTCCGCAAGGTTACATATGCCTTGATTACTAGCCTTGGTATAAAGGATGAATTTAAATTATTGTTTGGGCCTCGGTATAAGAGGTTGAATGAAATTAGTAATATTTACTTTGGCATGGAAACTGCTTCTAATGTTAGTTGAACTTGACAAACAAATCATAGTTACAAATAAGTTGATATGTGCATGTGCATGTAGAAATTATGGTTTCTGAAAATTTATATTGAAAATAAAATATGATTAGTTATGTCATATATTTTGATACATGTGACTAATATGTAGATTGATACATGTGTGTGGTTGTAGGGAATCGTGCTGACACATAGGGCAGAACGCATGGTATATATATACATACATATATATATATATATATATATATATATATATATATATATATATATATATATATATATATATATATATAGAGAGAGAGAGAGAGAGAGAGATGAAATAACAGTTGAATGTATGCGGCAATACGTATCAAGACTCAATGGTAGTGAAAGGAAACATGTATCATGGCATGGTGCAACACGATAGGGGCCAAGTCCATCAAGAACAAAAACATTCAGGAATTTGGAGGTTGAGCTCAACGACTTGGAAGATGAGATAAATATATGCAGGGCGGAACTTAGAAATCTCACCAGGAAACAACAAGAACTGGCTTAGTGAAATTTTTAGCTGAAAAAACAGTTGTGAGAAATTAAATACGAAGTTGAATCCTTAAAAAGGAAAATTGGCTTTGGTAATAAAAGGCCTCATGAGGCTGAAAAGGAGAGAAGATATTCTCTTGTTGGTGTTTTGGATAATATCTTCTAAAAAATGATTGTCCCTGTAGGAAGAAGAAGAAAGAAATTAGTCCCTATGAGCCACAGGGACACGAATCCACAATGTATGACACCAAGAAGGAGGAGGGTGAATTCCCTCAATCTCTTTGAAACATACATATATGTGTTGAAAAGATCCCCTATGAACTTTTTGGGAATGTAAGACTTCAAGGTTGTTGTTAGACTTATGAATAAGTCTTCATCTTATTTGGTATATGAATATTCATATGTACATGAATACTTATGTTCATGTGTATGATGGTTGGAACTGCCATGAACACAAAAAATTCTGAGGTTGGAAATTTAATTTAAAGTTTAGAAACCTTGGCGAATCTAACTACTCCATAATATGCAATCTGTAAAATGTTTGGAAATATTTTTCTAAAAATATTCAAATTTATAATAATTTTATGCAGTCTCTATATAAAATTTTGGCGATTTTTAAGGTAAAGCAATTTTATACTATAAAATGTGGGCGAATAATTTTTAGAAAAAAATGGAAATTAGAAAAACATGGAAAATTAGCCCACTTGTGAATATCATCCCCTAAAATTTTCACTGGTCATGAACGTTGGGATCATGGGCCAAAAATTGATTTTGGGGACTATTTTATTATAATTCCTATGGTTGTGATTTTACTTTATCACTTTCATGGATAGATTTAATTTTTCTTTTATAGTGCACACGACCTTGCTATTCTATAGAAAAAATAAATAAATATATATATATATATATATATATATATATATATATATATATATATATATATATATATATATATATATATATATATATATATATATATATATATATATATATATATATATATTGTTGATTGAATTCCCTTTTTTTATTGATTGATATCGTCTTCCTTTTTATGACTCTTTTAATGTCATGCTTGGGTCGAGAATTTTGTTGAGTGTGCCAATAAAGCCATGGACTTCTGGTAAGAGAGGGGAAAAGGAGATCAATTTAGAATACAACGGAAGAAAGGCCTTATGCTTAAATGAATTACAGGTATGAAAATAATAAAGGCCATAGCATTTCTTGTGTAAAGCGTAATTGAAATCAACAACATGATAAAGGAGGAAACGAGAAGTATTATGGTGAATGAATTCCTTTGGCTAATGCATGTCTTGCTTAAACAAAAGGGAGTATCTCAACCTTGACCTTCTTAGATGTATATAAATATGCATGGTGTTTCCATGATTTATTGAACAACACTATGAAGGCCAAGTAGATGGTTGGTCCATGGGAAATAATGCCTATTTACATGGTAGCCATGAGAATGACACAAGATAATTAATTTTACTTTAATTCAATGAACTTATATAAATATGTGATATGATCCTGATCAATACAATATTTATACACACACAGAGACACACACACACACACACACATATATATATATATATATATATATATATTCCATTGTGACAGATAGACTTTTCAAGACTCATTATTGTGGAAGAATGATGGTTTATACTCATTTTATGTAAATATGGATGGCATGCAAGATTCTTGGTTAATGAGAAACCAAGTAGGAAAAAGTAGCCTTGACTGATCTATTATTTTAATAGCATGTGAATATGATTCATAAATTATTCCCATGTTATGTTATGAGCATGGAATGTTGAAGAATATATCAGTAGAATGAAAGAATTATGATCTTCAACATGTGGGGAAGGACACTAGAGGTCATATTTCCTAGTGTATGTGGATATAGATGGAGTGTCTCTAGATTTTCAATGTTGTTATATGTATATTGTGTTGTGTTGTGTGTGATGTGTATGTGTTGTGTCGTACATGTGTATTCATTGTATTATGTGTATGTTTTGTGGTGCACTATGTATATGTGCATGTGTTGTGTAATGTTTTGGGGCAGACATGTATGGGACTATCTGGGCCCTTAAGTTGCTTAATCTATGTGGAACTAGTAGGTATGGGACTTCTTGGGCCTATTAAGGTGTAGAATATGAATATATTACTTTCGATGGAAGACTACTTGGTTGGTAGTGACTACATGGTTAGTAGCGGCCCATATTCATAGGGTAACGATTGGGATTATTTGTATATATTTGTTACTAAGTTCTCACCCTAGGGCTGATGAGCCACTTACTAAATTTTAAATTGAAGAGGAGAGAAGAGAAGCCATTGGGTGCTTTCGAGGATGGAAACTGATCAAGTGTTTGTACGCGGTCAAAGTGAAGAGAAGGCATTAGGTGCTTATTGGGATGGAAACCGATTTAGTGTGTGTACAAGGTCAAAGTGAAGAGAAGGAATTGGGTGCTTGTTGGATGGAAACCAATGCAGTGTGTGTATGGGAAAGAGAGGCTATTGGATGCTTACAAGGATGGGAAAATGATTCAGTTTGTGTAAAGTAAGAAGCAAAGATAAAATCAAGATAAGTATCAATACTTCGTTGATTTTTTTTTTTTAGATTCTAAATCTAAATGAAATATTTTGATTTATGATTATTTGGTCTATGAGCTAACTTGGTTTTATTGTGATAGAAATTAAAGTAGAATTCCAAGTTCACCTCATGAATAAAATTCTAATGAGGCATGATTTAAAATTATTACAATTTCCTCGTGATGAGTCTCATGAAATATGTGCACCTATGATGTAGGAATGGATATGGGATTTCCCAGTTCAAACAAACAAAGTTGACCACAAGGTGGAATGACAGCAGTATGTTAAATTCAAATATTTTAGGAACAAAGCCATTATGGTACACTAGTACTCAATGGTTCCCACTGATCACCATGAATCATGTTATGACTCATATGATAATTTTGGATGTGGGGATATGCCTTGGGTTTGAGTTCCTTCCAATGCGAGGAATCCTTACCAAGGTATGGATCACTCGAGGGACTGAGAAGAATAGAAGGGGATTCCTAAACTTGGAAGGTGATTGACTACGCAGAAATGGGGTAATCATATTTCTCGAGGGACTGAGAAGCAGAGAAGGGAATGCTGGAAAATAAATTGGGTTTCTTGGTCATGAGCATAGCTTATTAGAATTAGAAGCACATTGGGGGTGTGCCCAAAAATAATGAACCAAGAATTGTTCACTAAGAGAACAAAGAGATCAAGATAGTGGCACTAAACATTAGAGGCAGGTAGCACTCCAAGGAAAAGAATAGCCCAAATTGTTTTGTACATGCCTAAAGCAACCAAATACTGCAAGGACCATTGAAAATGGTGGAACTATAAATTAATGTTAGCATATATTTTGTTTGACAGTTGAATCAAATGCGTAGAATGCTATAAATATTGTAAAGAGTTGAACATATAAAGCTCCATAAAGCAGTATGATTGTTGTCAAATATGTTTTTGTTGTATATGTATCATTGAACACCGAGGATGATGTTCCCCAAATGGGGAGGGGTTTGTGACATCCCTGTCATTTTTTCCATTGTGAAATACATTGTAAATATGTATCTTGTTTTTAATTACAAAAAAATGGGTTGAGGTATGGGACACGAATTTCAAAGTCTAGGGGAGGTCACTTGCTTGCGTGGATGGATATTTTATTGTTGTAAGAAAGAAAACCTGAATTGGTCATCTCAATTATTGAAGGTTGGGTGGTGAAATTTAATGGCCTAGTATTTTTAGAATTGATGGTTGCAAGCATTAGGGGAATTTTGAGGTCTAAAATGGGCCTCCTAAGAAAAATGTACAACCAAAATAAACTTTATATGAACCAATAGGATTCAAGATGATGATGTCAACCATGGGCGATGATTCACCATTTTTTAAGTAAAATGGTAAAAATATTAAAAAATAATAAAATAATAAAGCTACTTTTTGAACTTGTATTTTCAACTTATCTCCCAAATTTATTACTCAAATTTAGAGAGGGAATACTCGTTGGATGAAAAAATTAATTCCTCATCCAAGGAGTACCCATGTTGCATATTTTTTATGGACCCTATTACACGAAAAATGAGAAATACATGAAAAATGTGATTGCAATCATGTTTTTAATGTATTTCTCATTTTTCATGTAGTATGGTCCATCAAAATTATGTAACATGGGTACTCCTTAGATGAAGAATTAAATTTTTCATCCAACAAGTACTCCCACTCGAAATTTGAGTAAAAACTTTGGGAGATAAGTTGAAAATACGAGTTGAAAAAGTAGTTTTTTCTCTTTTCCCCCAAAAATTTGATGATGTAATCTAATCTTATTTTATTATTTCCACTATTATTTTATAATTTTCTTAGGAGCCCCATTTTAGACCTCATAATTCCCCTAATGAGTACTACGCAGGCCCATTCTTTCTTTGGAAAGTTTTACAAGGAAAAAGGACAAGAAATTAAAATAATAGTGGGAAGGCTACCAGATGGTATGGTATGTTGGCCACCCAATGCAGCAAGCCAACCAAAATAAAAATATGGAAATAGTTGGACAAGTGGTGCCCTTCCTATTGGCTGGGAATATCGTGGTAGGAAAAGGTCATTATTAGAAGGAAGGAAATAGAGGAATTTGAACATCCAGGGATAGTGAAAGAGACAAGGCAAGAAAGATCATTCAAACTATGAGAGGTGGAGGCATTTTCAAATGGTTATATAGCATAAGAGAGAGAATGTAATACAAGGAGAGAGGACTCGATATGTAAGCGTAGTGCCAAATAGGAACTACGCAGTAGAAAAGTAGGGAGAGAATTCAAGTTGCAAAGGGAAATGCAACAAAGAAAGGAGGAGAAGAATCGAAATTTTTTAATAGTGCAGCAGATAAGTAACAAGGAAATCAAAATTTTCAAAGAGGACTCAAAGCAAAAGAGCCCTTGGTCTCTGGAATATAGCTCGAGGGTGACAGCTGCAAGTGAGAGCTTGGTTGTAATTTTCTATGGTTGTGTGGAGAGTCATAGTCCCAGACTCATTTTCCCAATAGTGTGCAATATAAGTGTCTCTTATTCTTTTAGTAAAAATGAGCATGTGTTTACATTTTGTTTTGAACTGATATTGTCATTGTATGATGCATAATTGAATTTTATGGCTCATAAAATATTATTGATATGTTGATTGATACTTCTTTGAAGGTGTTGGAACGAGGTGGTAAATCCTTACTTGAATAGTTGGATATAACCATGGTTCTCATATTAAATTATATCCTAACATTCTGTGTGTATAACGGTTATCCTTTTATATTAAATTTCATGGAAACTCCTTCATAATTGCAGTAACATGATCTTGTTGTATTGCAAGATTTTACCAACACTAACCATGTTCCTTTGTAACAATGTTAATGATATTTTCCTTTCTAGTCCTTATTGGCCTGTTACTTCATATGGTTTCCTTATAATGTTTTTAGTAATGTATTCCCAGGTCAATGGAACTTCATTTCCATTCTATCAAAACCCAAGCCTACATAAGCCTTGTATTTTGATGTTATGGACGTTACTGCTCATAGGCTTGAATGATTTAATTTATGTTCCTGAACTTAACATAACATTGCATGCACATAATGAGTTCATATTTCTCATAGATAAATGCTTTATTTCACATGTTTTCTTGTTATTGTAATAGTAATGGCATTTGGATTGGTAACGTCGATAGATTGGATGTGTTGGAAGGTGGCTCTGGAATATATTGCATTGATGGCATGAAATGTTATTATTAACAACATGGTTCATGATTTCATTATCTTTATGATTGACCAATGTTTTTTTGTCATTGTTTCAAGGAACTCGAATAACATGTGGTTGAAAGGGTTATGTCCATGCAATATTCAACATGAATATATTTCTCATGGCAGTGATATGGTTATATCTATTATAGGCTCTTACCAACGTTTTGCATGTCTATTGTGTGTAAATTACTTATTATAAGTTACATGAATATGTGAAAACATGATTGCATGAGATGCATGATTTTATACTAACGTCTTGTATGCAAGGAATTATTTCACTATGATAATGTTGGAGTTGCACTAGTTGTAGTGATTATACAGGAATTATTTGAAATATTTTTAGTTTTGTGTTTTATTGCCGAAAACTTTAGCATGGTGTTAATGTGCTTCTTTGTCTTGCATAACTGAAGGGAAAGAGGATAGTCGTCATGCCTTGTAATGATATGTGTTATGTGAATATCCATTTATATATGAGCATGAGTTTATAATCTGGTCCATTTCTACCCAGCTGAGAGGAATTAATGAGTTAAAGAGAGAAGGTTAATGTTTTGTTTATGAGTTGTTATAGTTCTCTGTTTTTTTTTTGAAAGAATTACTCTTGAAAGTGTCCTTGTTCTGGGATCATCTATTGAGAAAATGGTTGCCACATTATGCATAAATTACCCTGAGATCTGTTATCAAAAGAGTGTTGGAACCAACTCTTAAAAAAGGTTGGAAGAGTGTTGGAACCAACTCGCAGGCCATAGGTAGAAAGGTTGGCAAAAAGAGTTAGACCTTGGCAGGTCTCCACCCTGACCTATAGTGATTTGACTAGACTGGGTATTATCTAAGGTTAGGTAGTTGATGGATTGGGAGGTCAAGGAGGACAGGGTCCGATCTGCCCAGACCCAAAGCATTCATAGGACCCAACGAAAGTCAAGTTGAATCTTAGGTTGGGAGTCATGCTTCAGACACACGCAACAATATCGTCTATTTAAATTTTTAACAAAGTTGGAAAAATTCAAAAAATTTAGGTCCCACACCCATAATTGTACCTTGTGAATTGGATTTTCATAGTGACTACCTACTTCTATATCTGGTTGGGTTCTGGGGTTAGTAAGGGGGGGTGTTACATTTTTTCAAGTGATCCATAACAACCCATGCCTTGTGGGCACCCACTCCACAGATACCCAGGCATTTCAAAGAGGATGATGACTTAACAAATGCAGTGTTTCCCACTTGCATCAAAGCATTGGGTTTCATGATGACTTGAGAAGATGATACATGTCCCTAAGCACCCTTGGGAACCAGTAATTTGATATTCTTTTACCCAACATGGATGATTTTTTATGATTGCACCACTACACCCAGTATGCCCCCAGGTTGTACTTAACACTACTTGATGGGTAGGTCATGATTTAAAGCCCATATGAGGATGGTATTCCATGAAATCACTAAGGAGGGCTTGTTGTGCCTAATGGATCCTTAATGATAGATAGAGTAAACCTTGTGTTGTCCATTGGAGACCCATGGAGATGACATATGGTGACACCCCATCTAGCTTTTGGACCCCTGAGGGTGATTTGAGGTCTATTTGAGGGATGTTCTTCAAATGATGTATTATTTGGGAACACAAAAAAAAAATCCGACCTTCATCTCACAATGACATGACATTCAGAGCCCAAAAATGACATGACGACAACATTTTTAAGGCTTACGGCACACATGTGTGGCCATTTATGGTATGTTTTAGCACGGGGCTAGTTGGTCGACTTGTAACCTAAGGTTCACTTGTTGTCATACTTGTTTTAGGGGCTTATTAGAATAATATTAAATGACATGGACCTCATATAAATATAGGTCACCTCACATTTTATTATCATCATCACTTGTGGACTATTTCAGCCTCCCCAGAGGATTTCAGCCTAGTTTTTTTAGCTTGTATTCTTGTGGGGATGTGGTATTTCTAGATAAATGTGCTCATGGATACTAAGTCTTGTTGTGGATAAATAACTTTGGAGGAATTTTTCATGAATATCATGTGAGTATATTTATTTTTGATGATCAAGCTCTTAGTGTTAAGCTAAAAAATGGAAGCGCTCATAATCGATTGGAAACTGAACGATAGCGAAGAACTTGTTGCCAGGAATCTGGCATGATTCGTTTCATAGAAAACCAACTCTAGGTGATGAAGATAGGGCTTGTTGTTCATTTTCCTAAACAGCTAAAAAATTTTCAAAGTGACATAATGGTGACATGGCAGCCTAGTCAACAAATGTTGGAGCAGGGTCTCCCAACGGCTATGAATTTTGTCCATTTTCGTATAATTTTGTATTTTTTAGTCTAACACAGGGGTTTTGGGGTGGGTCAAAGCCCCTAACGCATTTTAAATGGGTCAAGGGTAGACCAAGAGTCTGCAAACCACGGTTTGTGGACCATTGGATGCGTAGGCTAAATTTCTATAAATAGATGAACCTTTCTTGAGTCATAGGTAGGGAATGAATAGAGATTGATGCAAAGTACGAGTTGTTAGATATGTGGTAGGTTTGTTTGGGTTAGGACTCCTACTGGCTATGTGCACGGAGATCCTCTATCCTGCTGTGTGTGGACCCTACTGGCTGTGTGCACAGAGATCCTCTGTCCTGCTGTGTGCGGACCCTGCTGGCTGTGTGCACAGGTGGTAATCCGTGGCATATGGTATAAATCAGCTTACGGCATATGTGTTAACAGAGTTTGTATAATGTTGGGGTATAGTATACACAGTCCCTGTGGATCATAGTATGCAGCTAGCATGTGTTAGCGGAAGCGTATATATATACTGTGCATTTTGTTTGCAGGAGACGTGGAACGGGAGTTTCCGTGGAGTCATGATAGCATAGGTGGAAGGACTGCAAAATTTTCAAGGCCACAGCCTTAACGCACTGTGTGAAGGGTAGCATAAAGTGGTGGATGCAAGCATCGATGTCACATGCGTCGATACCACAAGTAATGTGGTTTATTGCTGTGAATACAAGCAGCATATGATATCACATTTCACATGACATCACAGGTATGCGTATTAAGATATCACAGCGGGCAGCAATGGGTGAACAACGCCACATGATATCACAGTTATGATATGATAAATGGATCCGTAGTACATGGTAAGTAGTATCCATAGATAACACAGGTTCATGTGGTATGCTATAAGCAAAGTACGGTTTAACATTCTGTGGAGGCTACGTGAACATTCCCACAGAATCGTGGAGGCTTCGTAAGCTTTAATATCGACAGTGTATTCCTGTCACCGTTGACATCATATTGTTTGTTACGTTTGCTTAATGGATGGATGAGGTTTTGTGTGGACTGCGGTCTCAAACAAATGCAACATTTAATTTCTTAAGCGGATACCAAGTTTAACAATCACCGTGAAGCTGTGTTGGATTGCAGAGGTGTTAAACGAAATTTTCCTGTGGGGTTGAGGTTGTTGTAGCATGTCAGCCCCTCATTCAAATTTTGGTCTTCAACTCCCTCTGGAACCTCTCAAATTCCCTACCATAGCTTAAGAAATTCATTCTTGCCTAATGTTGCCTTTCCCGCCTCCTAAAACGCATTAGAAAGCATCACGGGCTCATATCCGAAGTAATGAAAATCCCAGCCCCTTCTTCTAAGCCTCTGCTCATTTCCTCCACGAGACCAAAAGCCAGAGCCGAGAGTAATAACAATAGGCGCTTATCAAAGAACATCGGATCATTTTCTATCCGCAGATCGCATTTTAAAAGGCTCAAAATTCATATGTGAAAATGTATAAAGCCCCAGCCCCTTTGCTACAAGCCCCAACCACTTCCCCACATGCGCCCCTAGCCTAAAACCGAGTGCCTACTCTTAAGGTGCTAATCGCATCCATCGCAGATCGCATTTTCATTGGTTATGACCGTTTGATCCGTCGCAAATATTTGCGATGCGATCGTCCAATCGCGCCATCGCATTTTTCCGCTCGATCGCATATTCTCCCATCGCACTTCCGCTAGTCGCAATTTTGCGCGTCGCGTGATCCCTCCATCACAAAGTGCAAAGCGCAGTTTCCTGTTGCACCACCGTCTCCCCATCGGGCTTTCTCCATTTGCGAATCTGTGATGCGCCCCTTGGGTCCCACCTTACTAATCCTCCACTCGTTCATTGAAAAACCCCATTTCTCCTTTGTAAAGTCTAAAATGACATTTGTATTATTTATACAAAGGTTTTCCGCCTGATCGCGCAATCGCAATTTCAGTGCCCCCCAATGCATTTTCCCCCCGCTCCTTTTTGCGTTATTGCGATGGCCGTGTGGGTCCCGCCTAGTACGGTCATTCCCGTCCACCTCATCACCTTCTATAACATTCTTCTCCTGCTGCGTATTATATTATAAAACCTTATTATAAATTTTATTTAACCCGGTGGTCCCCACGCCCGCCGCTCCGTTTCATTGTTTTTCCCTGATTTTCTTCGTAATTTGCTCAAATGAAGATCTTTGGGCCTTTAAATTATAACTCTCTCTTCCGCCACTCTTCACTATTTTCACCGCTCTCAATTGTTCCGCCACCATCCCATCGCCTTTAAATACATTTGTAGCCGTGGATCTTACTTCGAAAACGGATGGTCAGGGCCCAGCTGCAACCAGTTACTTGACCAAGTTCGCGTCTACATCACCACTCCATGGTCATCGCCGCATCCACCACCCCTGAGTCTGTTCTCCTTTAATATGTTCGTAGATTTTTGCAGGGTTTTCAATAACAAAGGATGATAATAATCATGTACTTTCATTACAAAGGCTCTAATTCACTCCTGCGACCATTCAAATAGACGTAGAATTGTGGAACAAAGATCCGGAGAGGTATACGCGTACAAGACTTTCATTTAATGAAGAGATTTATATTTAACAATCCCCAAAGCAATTCAAAAGGGGTGTTCGTTAGATGAAAATATTAATGATGCCACAAATAATATCAAATAAGATTGAGGAGTTCTAGAACCGGCATTGAGAATTTGAATTTTGTACTCTCTAGGCTCAAGGGATTGAGAGTACCATGCATAAAAACACCAATATCCTCCAAAGCCTTATTACAACAAGTTTCTCTTTCAAAATTTTGGCACAATGTAGCGCTTTGTATATTTTAATTTTATGTCTTGTTTACGAGGAGATTTTCATCCTCAGCATTTATTCCATAGAGCAGCAACAGAGTACATACAGTACAACATATTTACTCAGCAGTATAGGCACGAATGTTTCCACCATTTTGTTCAAATTAGGCAAATTTAATGTGCATCACCTACCTCGTTCTCCAGAGTTTTCTATTTCTTCTATAAAAACCTAGAAGAAAGACATTGTAAAGGTTCCAGATTTCTATGAGCAAACTATGCAGTGAGAAGTTCTTGTATACATCTTGTAAAGCTTCTGTATGAAGGCTCAGAGCCCGTAGGGTCTCAATGAGGAGGAGTTATAACTCTAATGAGGATTCTGGTCTTTGGTATCCCACAGTATGTAATCTTTTCTTATGTGTTAATATAATATCTCCTTTCATGCTATTTATCTTCCTGTATCATGTTCTAGAATGCGAGTGGCTCACTGGTCTTAAGTAAGGATTCATCCTAGTTGGTGCCCATACTTAGATTAGTCAAGCGCTTTAAATAGGCCTAGTCATGATATACTGTTCCATGTTCATTTCATCCATATTTTTTTCTATATCAGTTACTTGAGGAGGGTGCTTTTAAAACGCTTGTCGTGTATGGATTCTTAGTTGGATAAGCCCATATGTGATTCTGTTGTGTATCTGGGTATCAACCTCATGCTAACTAGTATCTTCTTCATGTTTCTTCACTGCATCCACTTTCTGATATTTGATTTCTGTGGTATATTATTTGAACTGGCCCTCTTTGTAGTAAGCTGTCTCTTAACTGTCTGATGCATTTGTATTGGAGTTTTGCATGTTGTTCCTACATTATTCTTATCTTTATATCAGCTTCTGAGAGAGTTTGGTTCCATTTAAACTAATTTCCTTGTTTAACAAGAGATAGCAGGAGAGCATTTGGATTGACACCCAAGCTATATTTCATGCTCCCTTGCTATGATAAGATGTCCTAGGCATTGGTCTATGGAAACTCTAGACTGTCTCTAGGGTAGACAATAATTGTCTACAACATCTTTCTGGCACCGTTGCTGGGGAACGAATTCAAGAAAATCATTTTCCCTGGGCCTCGAAAAAAAAATTTCACTCTCTAATCAAGTGAGCACAGAGAGTTGAAGAGTTGCATATCTCTCACCTTGGAGACTCCACTGTTGTTTATTTGATAAATCTATTGGTAGTCCTGGCTTCTCGTAAGCCACATTTGAGGTCAGATACGTCTCAGTTGAAAACACCTATGTCTGATCCAGAGAAGAAATCAGCCCGTGCTGAAATCCCTGAGTTCCCGTAGAAGATTATCCATCCTCTTCTTCTCAAGAAATTCCATTAGAAAATCCCGACTCCACTGAGGAAAATCCTGAATATTACTCAGATAGCCCACCCAGGGGAAGTGCTAGAACCAAAGAGAAATTTCATCCTACCCCTGAGGCTGAAGAAGTCAAAGAAGTTGCAGAGGCAGCTCCTATTAACTGCGAACTGTTTACATCCACACCTCAAGCTGCTGTGCATTATATTCCTACTGTTACTCATACCTCACTTCCACCTCCTCCGCTTCCTCCATTCGTACATCAAACTGTTGCACGACCCCCACCTCCTCTGATGGCTAATGTTCCAGCCTCTTTGTTAAATAAATATGCTCCCCTAGCCCTAGCTCAAGTATTGAATGATATGCCTCAGGATTATTTGAAAATATTGCCCAGATTTAATGGCGAGAATGAGATCGATGCAAAGAAACATATTGACACTTTCTGCTCTTTCGCAAAAAACTTAAATGTGGAACATTTGGATGTGGTCTTAAGACTATTTGTTCAATCTCTGGATGGCAAGGCACAAAAATGGTTTAAAACATTGGCAGATCGCTCTATAAATACCTGGGAAAGAATGGAAGAAGTTTTTCTTAGGAAATGGGGAGAAAAGAAAGATCATGGGCTTTGTCTTATTGAACCCAATACTCACATAAACCAAATGAGGGGGTGGAAGAATTTATTAAAAGATTTAATAAATTGTATTTGAGCCTTCCGCTTCGAGGAAGCCTCACTGAACCGTCGCTAAAGTTGTTTTGTAGCAGCCTTTGACCTTTAATTTGGTTTCGTTTTGCGGGAAAAGAATGCCCGTCACTTCGGATGATGCCTACACGATGTTTCAGAATTAGTGGCAAATTTTGCAGCCACCGGAAAATCAAAATGAAAGTCAGCAGATGCTAAAATACGTTCATTTTCAGAGGAGGTATCTACTTCCAACCAGGATAAAGATTCAAACCGAATGGAAGAAATAAGTAAAATGATCGAAAATATAGTTAAGCTTGAATGGGAAGCCCTGAATTCAGCCCCCAAAAATTTTCAGAATGTTCCGAATAGAGGTTATAATCCTCAGTATAGAAGACCGCCATTACAAATATTTCCAAGGGAAGCAAAGGAGCAGCATGATCAGGTACTACACCCATTGCACCTGGAAGGTCTAGTAGATGACTCCACCGAAGGCGCTGCCTACGGACTGGAAGATGCAAATCTTTCCTTTTCAAATAGTGACGGAGAAAAATCCTCTTTTGCTTTCAATTTGCAAAAAGAACTTGAGAAGATCAAAATTCCAGTCCCCTTGACTGAACTATTGAAACAACCAGCATATCAATCTCAGGTCACCTCTTTCATACTTCCTCCAGAAGCAGCACTCACCCCAGATAATATCAAGCATTGGAAGGTATTTGAGGATGAAGAACAAATGACGGGATTCCTAGAAATAGAAGGTGAATTCTCCAACATGGAGATTGATGCTGATGAAAGAAATTTGACACCACTTGATAGTCAAAGAAAGGAGGAAGGAAATTCGGTGGAAGACTTTAATCCATGGAATGAAGAAATCAGGTCGCTAGAGATTATGTTGAATAAACATGATTCAGTACAGGAAGAAGAACCTCAATTTCTAAATTGGGAATTGCAGGATGTAAAGATACAAGGAAAGGAAGATAGTGAAGACTTCCTGGGTCCTGGAAGAGACTTAAGATTTCTGAGGAAAGAATTGGTGACTGAATCATCAAGTAAGACCATTGGGTCTTATGATTTTGGAACTGACAATTCGGCTGTGTTGACAGGTATTGCAGAAGACAATCCATCCTTTGGAGTTGTCTTGGATACAAATTAACTGTCGCAGAAGAAGGAAGGTGAAGCAATCATGCCCCATGGGAAGGAACTTGTTATTACTGATAATGACAAGAATGAGCCGATGTGCCTGATAGACAAAGAGGAGACTGGAGGACAGAATTTTGGAACTACTACAGTGATGGGAAATTAGAATTCTATTCTGATAGAAGACAAGAGTCCAAAATATGAAGAACTTGATTTGATTGCCAGAAGCAATCAAGAGGGTGAAGGACAATTATTGAATATTTTCAAGGAAGAAGAAGAAGAATATGCTGAAACAAATGCGCAACATATTGATGAAATTCTTGAGAATAAATGGCTGATTTGTTTGCTGAAAACATTTAGAGAAGAGAATGAAATTGTAGACACTGAGGTGAAAGTGACTAAAGTTGCGAAAGAAACAGGAGTAGATACTAGTTTGCAGAACTTGAATATGCTTACTAGTACACAAGGAGAAATGAATAATTATGCTACTGCAGTTAAAGAATTAAAAGATAATTTACTTCTTAAAGGTAAATTTGCAGGTGATGAGCAAGAGAATGTTGCAGAGGGAGATATCCCGGAGATATTCGTGAAGTTTTTGAAATGCACATTTTTAGCAAAAGAGGCAACATCGATAGTAATGATCAAGACAAGAGAAATAAATAAAAAATCGAAGACAAACATGGCAAAAGTAACTCTGGTAGTAAAAGTTGACATAGAGATTGAATGCATCGGAAGACCGATGATGACCCTAAATCGAAATGAAGCAGAGAATCCAGTACAGCGTAGAAAGTTTGGCAATGGAAAAACAAGAACAGAATGTGAAAGCATAGCTGGAGGCAAGTTGCAGAACAAAATATGGAAACATAGAAGGGTACAGTTGAAGAATAATGCAACTAATGGATACCATCAAAGCAAAGTATGGGACCCAGGAGGAAAAGACAGCCTGGTGTATTATATTGTACATTAGTTTTCTTTTTGTTTCATCATTCTTTTAATAATGTGTGTGTGTTGATTAATTATGAAGTGAAAAACGAGAAATACTAAGAGTTAATCCACCAGAGTGATGATTAGACAGGCAAGTTTCACACATCCAGAACGAACGTGCCGTCCCCGCATGGAGCCGGTGTTGTAGCATGTCAGCCCCTCATTCAAATTTTGGTTTTCAACTCCCTCTGGAACCTCTCAAATTCCCTACCATAGCTTAAGAAATTCATTCTTGCCTACTGTTGCCTTTCCCGCCTCCTAAAACACATTAGAAAGCATCACGGGCTCATATCTGAAGTAATGAAAAGCCCAACCCCTTCTTCTAAGCCTCTGATCCTTTCCTCCACGAGACCAAAAGCCAGAGCCGAGAGTAATAACAATAGGCGCTTATCAAAGAACATCGGGTCATTTTCTATCCGCAGATCGCATTTTAAAAGGATGAAAATTCATATGTGAAAATGTATAAAGCCCCAACCCCTTTGCTACAAGCCCCAACCACTTCCCCACATGCGCCCCTAGCCTAAAACCGAGTGCCTACTCTTAAGGTGCTAATTGCATCCATCGCAGATCGCATTTTCATTGGTTATGACCGTTTGATCCGTCACAAATATTTGCGATGCGATCGTCCAATCGCGCCATCGCATTTTTCCGCCCGATCGCATATTCTCTCGTCGCACTTCCGCTAGTCGCAATTTTGCACGTCGCGTGATCCCTCCATCGCAAAGTGCAGAGCACAGTTTCCTGTTGCACCACCGTCTCCCCATCGCGCTTTCTCCATTTGCGAATCTGTGATGCGCCCCTTGGGTCCCACCTTACTAATCCTCCACTCGTTCATTGCAAAACCCCATTTCTCCTTTGTAAAGTCTAAAATGACATTTGTATTATTTATACAAAGGTTTTCCGCCTGATCGCGCAATCGCAATTTCAGTGCCCCCCAATGCATTTTCCCCCCGCTCCTTTTTGCGATATTGCAACGGTCGTGTGGGTCCCGCCTCGTACGGTCATCCCCGTCCACCTCATCACCTTCTATGACATTCTTCTCCTGCTGCGTATTATATTATAAAACCTTATTATAAAGTTTATTTAACCCGGTGGTCCCCACGCTCGCCGCTCTGTTTCATTGTTTTTCCCTGATTTTCCAAGTTCGGGCCGGCCGAAAGATCGCGGGTCTTTAAATTATGTCCTCTTCCGCCACTCTTCACTATTTTTCACCGCTTCCTCAATTGTTCCGCCACCATCCCATCGCCTTTAAATACATTTGTAGTCAGATCTTACCAAAACGGAAAGGCCTGTGTCCACCGCAACCACATTTCCGACCAAGTTCGCGTCTACATCACCACTCCATGGTCATCGCCGCATCCACCACCCTTGAGTCTGTTCTCTTTTAATATGTTCGTAGATTTTTGCAGGGTTTTCAATAACAAAGGATTATAATAATCTGCAGCCTCCATTACAAAGGTCGAATTCACTCCAAAGGACCATTCAGTAGACGTAGAATTGTGGAACAAAGATCTGGAGAGGTATACAGACAAGACTTTCATTTAATGAAGAGAGATTGATATTTATCAAATCCCTCAAAGAAATTCAAAAGGGGCAGGTTCTGTTAGATGAAAACATTAATGATGCCACAAAGAATATCAGCAGAAGATTGAGGAGTTCGGTGTCCGGCATTGAGAATTTAAATTTTAGCTCGGGGCTCAAGGGATTGAGAGTACCATGCATAAACACCAATATCCTCCAGGCCTTATTACAACAAGTTTCTCTTCCAACCAAGTACAGAGTGCTTGTATATTTTAATTTTTATGTCTTGTTTACGAGGAGATTTTCATCATTTATTCCATAGAGCAGCAGCAGAGTACATACAGTACAACATATTTACTTAGCAGTATAGGCACGAATGTTTCCGCCATTTTGTTCAAATTAGGCAAATTTAATGTGCATCACCTACCTCGTTCTCCAGAGTTTTCTGTTTCTTCTATAAAAACCCAGAAGAAAGACATTGTAAAGGTTCCAGATTTCTATGAGCAAACTGTGCAGTGAGAATTTCTTGTATACATCTTGTAAAGCTTCTGTATGAAGGCTCAGAGCCTGTAGGGTCTCAGTGAGGAGGAGTTATAATTGTAATGAGGATTCCGGTCTTTGGTATCCCATGCGCATGTAATCTTTTTTCTTATATACAGTATAATATCTCATTTCATGCTATTTATCTTCTTGTATCATGTTCTAGAATGCGAGTGGCTCACTGGTCTTAAGTAAGGATTCATCCTAGTTGGTGCCCATACTTGGATTAGTCAAACGCTTTAAATAGGCCTAGTCATGATATATTGTTCCATGTTCATTTCATCCATATTTTCTACTATATTAGTTACTTGAGGAGGGTGCTTTTAAAACGCTATTGTCATGTATGCATTCTTAGTTGGATAAGCCCATATGTGGTTTTGTTGTGTATCCGTGTCACCAAAAGCAACTAGAGCCTTCTTCAGGGTTTCTTTCACCATCTACTTTCTCCTATATTTTGATTTCTGCATATTATTTAATCTGCCTTTGCGTGTAGCTTTCTTAACTGTCTGGATACTTGTATTTGTTTTTGCATGCCTGTCACATTATTCTTATTCTCCAAAATAGTCTGAGATATTTGTTCAGCTTAAACTAATTTCCTTGTTTTAGCAGAGATACAGAGAGTATTTGGATCAGATAACTCCAGCCATATTTATGCCTTGCTGTGTGACAGTATGTCCCAGTGTTCTGTCTGCACCCAAATGCCTGAGTGAAAAATTGTTTCCACAGGTAATACAAAGATATGTCTATGTGGATGGTGGCATTCACAGTAATAATCAGTTTTTGAAGCAAGATCATGTAGTTTAAATCCCCTAAACAGAAATGTTAAATGCAATTTGCGTGGATTTTTGGTGAAAGGCATTCGGTTTTATGTGTTAGCAAGATACAAATGTTGTTCCATCATTGTGGAAGCCTGCAAAATTTTTGATCGAGTAGATAGAATTGAGAGGCAGCCATCTCGAGCTGGTGTTCGTACTGTGGAGCTAGTGGAAAGTGCACTATTAACTGCGTCAAATATGAACTTGCCTACCTGTGGAAGCCAGTCGTATCAATGCACTTCAAAAATGCATGTGTGGGGCTTGTGAAAGAGGTGCGGTTCCAGTGGAACATTCAAGGTATGGATCCAGTGTTTCCACGGTACCACCTTCCAGCGTAAGAAAAGGTCACTGGGATTGATTGAGGTAAGGTTTTTGTAAATAGTTCATGTATGTTTTTGGAGAATGTAATCTTGGAAGGATATTCTGTTACATTAAGGTTTCATGTTTCCAAAGCCAAGAAATTGAAATTGAAGAGAAACTCGAGAGATTGAGATGAGGGAACTTGACTTAAGCTAAGAGGGGAGATTGTGCATACCTTGAAGGTTTACAAAAGGTTTACAAACATTATTTTCTGGGAAAGATTTATATTAGAAAATTGTTGGGAAGAGATTTATTTGTTGGGGAGAGAATGGACCTTGCACATTCAAAGTAAAGTAAAGCACGAATTCAATCTCATATGAAGAACCTAAATTATTTGGAATTATATATATTATAATTTCTTGATACATTAAATACTAAAGTGTGCATTGGTTGATTGCATCTAATTTTGGTGTGGAGACAAAGTCTGTAGAGTCTTGAATGTATTTCTAAAAGAATACGCGAGAGAAGGGTTGGATCATTTCAACCACAAGAAGATTCAAGGTAAGTGCTCATTGAATGAATCAATATTCATTTGAGTAAAGGTATTTTAAAATTTGGTTGATTAAATTTCCTTTCCATACTCGAGAAGTTGATCTTTTGTAAATATTATGAAAGAGTGAAAATGTTGCAAATACAGAGGTATAAACGAATGGAAAATGAATGGAAAATGAGAATGGGCTATCCTGGGTGATATAAAAAGAAGCATGCATATTTATGTGAGAGGGTTTATTATGCATAATGTGGATTCTTCGCAGTTTTGGTTAAGTCATTTTGGACCAAAGCTTGTAGTTGGAATGGGAGACTTCTTTTGATTTTTGTTTAAGATTGAAAACCCAATTGCTTGATGTTGTAGAATCTTTGCTTTTACCATCATGTGGTGACATCTAAGGAGGTGTTATTCAGGATGGGCACGATGTACGAGTTTTACATCATTCATCAAAGAGGTTGAAATATGAATAGCTTGTTCTCTGTACACAGGTGAAGAGATGTGAATTGATCTTGTATGGTGCATAAAAGTGCAGGAAAATGTTTGCACTAAAATGACGAGCTTATGGTATGAAGGGCATGAGAGTATTCACAGTGACAAAGATGGCACAGAAGAGTGGAATCCAGAAAGTTGCAAATGCAAGGGAAAGGTTTATTAAATAACCCTGAAGGGGGCATAAGGTATGATAATTCATAAAGGTATTTTTGAATGTTGAAAATTGAATGGTTTATTTATTTTAACCATAAAATAAATCTTGGAAAACCTGGATTGCATTTTGATTAAAGACTTCAGCATCATGTGAAATGATAATGGGAAACTGATGATCTTTCATAAGAATGGAGTATGAGAGAGAGTGAATATTTTACATCCTAAAAATGTATTAAGGGTGTATGTTCGTTGGAAGATTGTATAACTTGAATTAAGTCAAAATATCCACTATCATAATTATTGGGTCAAGCCTTGAAGTCAAAATAGATGTTAGGGTCAAATGAAAGTTTGGATAGTTTGAGTTAAGATTGAGTATTTTTCATCCAATATGAAGAGTTGGGTAAAGTTTGAAGTCAAAGATTTGTAAGCTAAGTCAAAGGTCTGAATGTAATTGGGTGCATGATCGGCAGATCCCGACACCCAAAGAGTTTGGTCATTGTAACACAAGCATTACTAAAGTGTTGTTTGCAGCAAAGAGGAGCAAGAGAGTTGCCAGAGATGATTCCAAGATAGAGAACTAAAAGAGGTAAAGCGTAGGAAGAGAGATTTCATTGTTGAATGGCAAGTATGGAGGCTTGCTGAAAAGGGGATTGAATGAAATGCACAAGTGAACAGATGAAGTTCACAAAGGAGGAGAAGATGACTGGTGCTAGTCATTTCAAAGGTTATGAGAAATATTGCAGCAGAAGGAAGAAGAAGGAAAATTCCAAGGCAAATGGCATATGTAAGCAGTTGACTGATGAATATTATGAGCAGGAGAAGGCTGAGATAACAGTTCACCTTGAATTGTTGATGGAGTTATTGCAGAGAAACATGAAATAACATACACATGGTTGTACCATGAGGAAGAAAGTGAAGTGGCAGAGACTACACGCAAAGAGGGAACAGCAAGTAAACATACAGCTAACAGAAGAGCTGAGGAAGCTCGAGCAGATAATGAGTGTGCAGTTGAGGTGTGAAGAACTCAGAGAGGCTGAGTTGAAAATGGAAGTTTCCATTTGTGGCCCAGAACAACGTGAAATTCTAGGTGAAGAGATCAATGAGGAAGATTTCATGAACTATTGGAATAGTTCATAACAATTTGAAGATGTGATGACAAGAGGCAGATGAGGCTATGAAGCGTTGTAGTTTTAAATCTCACAGTTTATGTATGTTTGTAGGATGTGCAAAAGATGGTGGACAGTCTGGTGAAACTGTCAGTGAGATGAATGAAACTCTTGAGGTGAAGTGTGATGGAGAATGCCTTTTAGAGGAGGAAGGTACTGATTTATTGCAACAGGAAGAAATCATAAATGAATTATTGTTGGGTGTAAGATATCTAGTTGAAGTTGTTATGGAGCAGAAGCATAATGGAAATGCCGAAGTGATATTCCAAGGAGGTAAACAAATGAATTTTTTTAATGAAATTGCTGACAGAATTTTTCAATGTGATGATACAGACAACAGGATAACTCAGGAAGATTTCCATAAGAAGAATGAAGCTGGAAACGAAGGTTGTGATGAAATGCTGAAAATATTTCACACGAAAATAGAGTTCTTGGAACGATGGCTTAAGGAACTTAAGGGAGAAGTGAAGCCTGCAGAACCTGATACAGAAGAGATTGCAGTTACTGTGCATGATAGGGGTGAAATGTTTTTAACATTTACAGATTTGAGTGAATGCTATAACTTCTCAAATAAAAATGTGACTATAGGTATAGAAAATGACATTAACAGGTATGATGTTGAACTCAGAGAAATTGAGCAGAAATTATTTGAAGTTAAGATGAAAGATCAGGGGCAGCAAGAAATTTATGTCTGTAGAGACATAAAGGAGACAGAAATATTGATCCAGCAGGATAAAAACAAGATTTTTTGAAATCCAGAAATTCAATGATGGGAGATTGGTGCTTGAAGCATCAAAAGAGGCCGAAAGGTCTTATCTTTTTAAAACTAACAATTTGTTGATGAATGCAGGTACAGCACCGGACGATAAATCTATTACTATAAGAGAAATCAATGACTATAGTTGTGGTCAAGAAGAAATTCTTGATTATTCTTCGCTTCATAAAGTTGAGTGTTCAGCACAATTGGAGACGGAAGCATCAAACAAAGAGGAACTACTCCGAGGAATTGGTGAAAGAAAGTATTGGGAAGGCCGATGGAATCCGATTGACAGAGTGAGTGATGAGTTACCAAACAGAGTTGATATTTTAACGGACCAATGGCAGAACAGAGTTTGGAATCCTAGAGGGATCAAGTCATCAAGACATGTGGCTATCGCATTATTACAGAAAAGCAACAGACCTCATAGACAGGAGTCTATGGAAACTTCTCTACATGGGGAGTCTGATGTAGGAGCATCCTGCTTGATTTTTATTTAAAATATTGTGTAATTAGGGGGGTGATGATTTTTTAATTATTTTATAAATTATTGTGCTCATTTTAATAAATTAAGAGAGAAAATTGTAAGTGAGGATTATTGTAAATATTCTTTTAATAAATTAAGGATATGAGTGGAGTTGAATTAGGTAGATAATCTAGGGATTAGGAATTCCTAAAACGGGACTTAGTTGAGTTCAAAAAAGGATAAATCTAATTTATATTTTAGTTGAGATTTGTGTGGAGGATATTATGGATTGGAATAAATTAATTATTATGTATAAATATGAGGAGTGTGTGAGGATGGAAAATAGTGAGGAATACAAAGCGAGAGAGATAGATGGTTTAAGAGCTTTTGTAAAAGGGCCAAGAGCTGAGAGGCCATCCATTGTAATATTCGGCCAAGGAATTTATTGTGCTATTATATATCAATATTTTTGGTTGTATGGTTCTCTTTTATTTATGTACATTTTAAGTTGAATCAAATTTTTGTTTAATGAAGAGTTTTCTTGAGAATATTCATGATGAAGGAAGAGCACACGTTATTCTATGCTAGGATCTATTTTATAGCAGAAGCCTGGCATCAGAGATGGGGTCATATACTATCATGGTAGGATCTTCTTATCTAGAGCTTCCAAGCTCAAGGAGAAGTTACTACAAACAGCTCATGAAGATTTCCTTTTCAGCCACACTTATTCTATGAGAGCATACCACACCATCATGGAGGGGTACTTTTGGGAAGGCTTTGAGGAGGAGATATATCAACATTTGAGGAGATGCATGGATCATGTCGAGATGGAGGAGATACCTAACTCTTTGGAAGAGTTAACACAACCACCTCTTTTCTCTTTTAGAATGAGAGGGGATTCATCTATGAGCCACTCCATTTGCATGAGCAAAACATATGGTAAGGATACTATTTGGTTGCATAATGATTTGTATAAATATGTGCATTCCTTAACCATATATGTGCAGAACTTTTCTCAAAGGAGGAGCATTCTTCCTTCTAGGCCTCATGGTCTACTTGAGGCCATGAGAAGTATTGATGGCCACTTCCTAGGAGGACTTGGGGAGGAGATATCTTATGGAGAACATGCTTACGGTGCACCATACATCATACACTTTCTCCAAACTTGTGAGGAGATTGGGGCAGCAAGCAAGTGGTTGAGAAGCCACACATTATGTCATTCTCTATTGCAGTTGAGAGTCAAACTACATTGGCTGCATTTGAGGGACCATTTTCCTTCTCCCTTGCTACATATGGCAGCAAGTATGATTCTCATTATGGTTCCCTATGTTGTTGTTGTTCTTATTTTTATTGGGAGCATGATTGGGGGAGAGACACATTGGTTGGATGTGTCCTTTGGGGAAGAGGATTCCCACACTTTTTGCAATACATGTTCTAATGGGAGCATGGTAGGTGATATGGTCACCACAGCAAAACACTTGTTTCTTTATGAGGTGGTCCATGAGATTGATTGGAAGACTTGGGCTATGACTCTCATAAATCATTGGGAGAAACTTTTCTATGAGTTTCCATGTCATGTTGTGCAACAACAGTTAGGAAAATTGTGTTGTGACCACTTGGGAAACTATTGGTACCTTTCAGATCTACATGAAACCTTAAGTATTCCCCTCACTTGGATGCCATGTGATGGTGATTTCCTATTCATCATATATGGGATGGTTTGGGCCAGCATGATTCACAACATTGGAGGGAAGATCTTTGGAGATCTAGTTTTCTTCTTGCCACTTGGAGGCAAAATTTTTGCAGCCCAAGAGCAGCAGATACTCTACACTTATCATAAGTGGAGACGAGGACAGCGTGGGGTAGGCTATTTTTTCTACCATGATCATATTTTCAGCCCACCTACATTGCAGGAGCTCAAGGTGGAGGGGGGTTTTCAGGAGTTGCCATGTGGAGAGGTAACTCATTTTGTATGCATGATAGCTTAGGGATGGTAGATCCCAATGTATATCAGACCTCATGCCTAAAGAAGGCCTTTAGACAGCCCATTGTTGCCTCCATGGATATTTTACATTTACATGATGATAGCTATTTGGGATGCTCACCAAAAGCTAGCTTGCATACTTGGGAGGGGCAACTTGGAGATGTATTGATGAGACAGCATCTTGATCTTTGGAGGATTTTATCATATGAGGATGCTACAGGGGAAGAAGAGGAGGCTCTTCAGTTCTATCCTTGCATTTTCTTGAGTAAAAGAAACATTTGGGAGGGGAGGACTGTAATATTCCAAATTTAGCATGCAGCAAATTGGAATATTGATTTTTGTTGTTTACACATAAGAGATGAATAAGTGGGTAAGGAGGCCCATACATTTCAGAAATAAGAATAAAATCCCTCACAATGTGAAAATGGATCATCATAGGAGATGGATTTCACACCCTCATGTGTGAAAAGGGACATTTGCATGTGGACAAGGTCAAGTTTGACCAAGTCAACAACGTTGGGATAAGAGGTGGAGATCATCTATGGAGACAGCGTAGAGATAGTGGGAGGAAGATTCCTTAGTGGAGGAAAACCTAATGAGTGGGACCCAAGGTGAGAGGGCTTCCATTTGTATAAAAGGAGGGCAAGGCAGCCATATGATCTTATGTTTTGGATTATTATTTCCTTATGGTCTGTTTAGACTTTTCATCCTCTTGTTGTTTAGCAGAGTTGCTGTGTTGTTTAGCATTGGGTGTTCCCGAGCGGGAATCCCACCTCTTTCCTTAAGGGGCCTCTTGTAAGAGTATTGTATTCATTTCCACATTCAGGTTTCTAGGCTAAGCTATAGCTTTCTTCATCAGCACAGTTTCTGCAGGTTATTGTGCTGTGTTACAGGGTGTTGCAATGGAGGGTTTAGAAACCCACTTTCTGAGCTAGTTTCTCATTGGAGGAAGGATTCCATCTCTTGGGAGATCATTTTGGAGGGCTCTTGGACTTATTTCATATATTTTTTATTAGGCCATCTATTTCCCATCATTTCCAGTGCTATTCCAGCTGGGAATTGTGTTATTTTGAGGGCAGTTTTCAGTGAGGGATCTTGTGGTTCCTTTAGAGTGTTTCCTTGTGATTGAAGGGTTCAGAATTTCATGGGAGGAGACCTTTAAGGAGATCTACATAATATATACTATATTTCATACTTCTACACTCATGTGCTTCAGTTTGCAGTGAATCTTCAACCCTAGAGCTTTAGATCCCATCTTGTATTGGGTGTATTTCTGAAAACCCTTTCCAGGTTCTTTGTAGGAGTTTGTATTAAGCCTAGATATGTATTGAGCATATATTTTGAGGAATATAACAGCCCTACATATTTTGTATATTATATTTATGTAGCAGTGTGTTTATAACTACGTTGTAGCAGTCTTCCAGCATTTTTTATTGTAGCAGCAGTTCAGTTTTAGGAGTGATTGCTTATGGGAGGCTTGTTCCCTCGTTGTATATGATTCATGCCTCACTATTTTGTATTTATTTTCTGATATAATACATGATTATATGTCTCCATATTGGTCTTCAATGTCAATGAGTTGATTTACACTGCTATTTCTAGTTTTTCTTCATATATTTTTGCATTCCCCATTTGGGAATACTATATATACAGGCTAACAGGAAAGCCTATAGATCATGGGAAGAAGAAGCAGAACCAAGTAAAAGTTACATATTATAAGGTTCAGGGTTCAAAGGATAAAGTACAGGTTCCAGAGAATAAAGTATAGGTTCCAGAGAATAAGATGGAGCTGAGTTCTAGAGGGAGTTTATAGGTTCATAGGGAGAATGTGTAGCCCAAGAAGAGCACGTGGTTAGTGGCGAGTAAGGGTACTTATACATATGGTAAGAAGAAATCATGGAATGTCCTAAAATAATTTCAAGAGAAGAAGAATAAATAGGAGGATTCAAGTGACAGTGACACTTTTGAGAGAGGCGTAGTCCATGCTATCAATTTTGTTGCAATTATGTGCGCCAGGAGTTGGGCGAGTGTTGCAAGAACTGACTGTTATGGTGAGTTACTTCCTAGTATTGGAAGTACCTCCCTTGCTAGGAGGGAGTGTTTATATTTAGTAGCTTGGGAGGTACTCCAAGCCCTAGGGTTCAAGTTTTTGGAGGAAGGAGCGCCACAAATTTGGTTTGTGGGCTTAGAACCCAATATGAGGGTTTTTCACCCAAAGGTGTCGGGCCAAACCCAAGAGGTGATTGGTTTGACTGATGGAGATGACAGAGGACCTATAGGGAACTAGGGGCAGCAAAAACCATCGAAATCAGAGGTATCCAATGTAAAATATGAATTTATTTGTATGTTGGTTGGTTTCTCTAGCACATAGAGCAAGTCAGCTTGGTGTATTGGTATGTCATAAGTGTAATTTGTTTACACCGTCATACAAGGTGAAATAAATCACAAGATTCATTTGATCTAGTGGCGTGAAGAAGGGACTCCAAGCAAAGGAGGAATAGGGCAGTAATTTATTTTTTTCCATGATTTTTTGGTATACCAAATTCGAGGAAGGAGGTCACGGGCTACACGGTGAGAACAGGGTTGTTTTAGGAATTTTTTTGTAGTTTTTTCTCTCTTTATTTTTTGGTTGCAGGTACCTATGTCAATTGCAAAAGCTTGTGTCTCATTTTGGGAGGGTCGAAAGGCCTACAAGCTAACATCACACCATGGTGCAATAAATGAAGGGACAATGCAATTCAAAAGAGGAGAACACAGGTGATCAGGGAGGTTTTGAAGCAGGTTTTAGGGCTATTGTTTTGCACTAACCAGACCTCAAGTGTGCACAAAACCAAAGGACAAGAGTACCAGCAGTGCTTTAGATATAAAGGTATGTGTATCCTTTTGTTTTTTATTATTTATTTCTAGTGGATGGTTGTCCAAATAGGACGTATTTGGAGGACACTTGTGGACTATTGGAGGGTAGCGTGAAGTGTTCTTGTGTGCCCTAATTAAGGACCTTAAGAAGGACACTAGGGATGTTAGAAGTGGCAGATTGTGGAGCTCAATGTCTGATCAGTCGGAGGAACAGTTTGTGTAGCCCAAGTTCATTGTGAAAAGAAGGATGTTTGACAGTGATAGGTGGTATCCCTCCTACCCTATGGTTTGTCTTCATTGGATCAGCGCAAAAAAACCATAGTGGGAAGAAGTCCCTAAGTAGTTGAGGAGTAGCACTAGGAAAGAAGTCTCAAAGGATTGTGTCCTTGAAAGAATAAGGAGCAACTATTGAGCATGAAGACCCTATGTGTTTGTTGTATATGGACTTATAATTATCTAGATGGTAGATTAGAGAGTCGAGTTCAGTGGCCTAAAGGAATTGGTACATTGATAAATGTAGGAGGTGCAGAACATAAGCGAAGGACTCGTAGTGTGTTCAAGGTATAATAATAGGAGTTTTGATCATCAACTACATCAAATAGATATGTTAGGGTCCTATGATTTGATATATTGGTAAGACCAAATTGACAGGGTAACATCAGACTAGTCTTTGGAGTCCTAGGACCTAGCCTTCTTGGACTCAGATAGGGCTCTCTCTATTTGTGCAAAGGATGTGAACTTGTTTGCTTTTAGGTTTTGATTTTAGGCTAGTTGTTAAGTGTAGGCTTTGTTTGTGTGTTTTGGTTGGGTAGATGATAAAGTAGAATAGATTGAGTGAGGAAATTTTCAAGTCATTGGGCTATGGAGTCTATAAAAAGTCATGGAAAGTTCAACAATGAATCAAGGTGCATCTCAGGGCAAATCTAACTTGGTCAAGTGGATTTCCAAGGTTTGTGTCATATGAGATGAACATCAAGTTTGTGAACAAAGTAGGGCAAAGGGAAATTAAGAATCCTTTGTCAAATACTTTAACAAGAAGGGACTTCAACACTATTCAACATAAAGAAGTAATCATAAGACAGGGCAAACCAATAACTCTTTGATTCACCTCAAGCAAACAAGCATTTAAGACAAACAATCTGGTGAACTATAGAAGGCGAGAAACTCATTTAACTTCTAGTGATTTCACCTTCAAGGTTAGAAAACATTTAAGATAAACCTATAACTTTAATCAAAGAAGAGGTAACTCCTAAACATCATTGATCATAGCTATAAATATCTTTGAAACAACTATTCAAGCATGGTCAAAGTGTATGATTGAAACATAGCCTCTTTGGAAAACCTAATTAGTGGTACTTCAAAGAAAGATCTCAAGAACAGTGTTTTAGTGACATCAAACAAGCAGGGCTAACCATAAAACATCTATGATAGCAACTGTATTTAACCATTCATAAGATAAAAAATCTTGGGTGGGTCTAGAGAGCAACTAAGAATTCTCTAAACTAACCTAGCAGAGGAAAACATAGAGGTACTGAAGAAAAAACAGAGCTAAGGTGCCTTTGAAGAACATTTCTTAGTCTAAAACCTTTGTCCTACTGCAACATAGAAGGATGAAACACAATGATACATAAGGAAACAATAACTGAATAGAATCACATCACCATTAACCAAGCCCAGGGATCCTCCAAGCAAGCCTTCTCCATCAATAAGCATAACAAGCCATTCACAAGCTCCACAACACCAATTTCTTCTTCAATCTCCAAAAAACCATATATTACTCTCAAGAGTCATCAAATTCCAACCATATACAATAAGGTCCTCATGCTCTATTTATCTAGCAAAGGAGGGAAAAAACCCTAACTAGGGTTTGAAAATGTCAAAATCATCCATAAATGTCATTTATGCCTAAGAGACCATGCAAGGCCCAAGGCACAAAATATCTCATTAAATAAATGCCAAAATAACTCCTAGCACCTAAATTTGGAGTGATTTGCCTCAAAAAACACTAAAATATTAATGTGTCTTTTTTTGACTTTTTGTCAAAAAACGTACAGTGAGGTCTGAACGCGTAGCACCTTCACGGGCAGAAACTGGGTCCACTTGCAGCCAAGTTTTGATGACCTTCCCAATGTCGAAATTTGCTCTGTGATGGCCTGTTGGAAATCTTGCTGAGTCTAAATTCCAAAACTACCCTTGATTTTTTTATTAAGCTCAATTAACCTATCCAAAAGGAAAATTTCCCAAAACTGCTCTAGGCACAGCACCAGGCCTAAAAATGAGGTAGAAAGGTGAAAAATGAGGTGTTTTTTTTTCCTTTTGAGGGGTCAAAAATGCTCCAATTGCTCTGAAATTTGGTGAGCATACTGTACTAGATGTGAGGATTCCAAAAATGCAAATTTTTCTGCTGAGGGTGCCTGATATTAAAGCATAGCGCCAGGGGTGTTGCGCTTAGAGGCCTCCAAATTTTCAAAAAACCAAAAATTATCAAAAATTCCTCAAAATTGGTGGATGTTTTCCTCATGGGGTTTGACAGGCCTGTAAAGAAGCTTCAGCCAAGATTCCAAGGTTTTCTTGGTCTTTTTCCCCTTTGAGTGCTTGTAGCTTGGCATGGGCCTTTTTAAGTTTAGCCCTTGCAACTCGGTTGCTCTGGGCATAATGCTTGGTCATCTTCCTTTGGAGATCAAGATCCTTATTTGCTCTCTGCAACTTGGCCTCCAAGTGTATTTTTTCTCTTTCAAGCCATGGCTCTCGATCATGCTTTATCTCCATGGAAAGAAGCTCATCTAGAGGAAGTTTCTCTGCCAAGGCTGATTCTTGTTCTCTCTGTTTTTCCAAAGCCTTCTTCAACCCCATGGTTCTTGGTCTCCTCCTAGACTGCCCTTCTTCATCTTCACTTTCTTCATAGATTCCCATGAACTCTTCTAGTCTTACCTATGCCCTTTGAGCTTCTTTCCAGGCTCTGATTTCCCTGGCCTAATAAATGGCATGTTTTGCACTCATTTGTTTGTTTTCCATCTCATAAAAATTAATAACATTCTTAGCTCTAGCAAACTTGGCTTCCAAGTCTTTGATTTGCGCATTTTTATCTTGGAGGAGCAGGTTTGATATCCTTGCTTCATTTTCTTCATCACTGTCAACTTGGATGATTTCAAAATCTCTCTCAAACTCATGTTGATCTTATTCTTCTTCCTCTGCCTTTTCTTTTTCTTTATCTAGCGGCTTAGTGGATGTGGAAGGCATGGCCCCTTTCCTTTTTGAGGCAGCAAACACATGCCTTTCCCCCTGTCTGATATGTCAATGAAAAAGGCTCAACTCTGCTTATTTTGGTGCTTTCATCATGGTTGTGATCCTTACTGCTATCATTTGTTTCCATGTCTTCCTTTTTATCACCCTGACTGCTACTTACCTCTTTGCCTTCAACATCAGCCTCACTTTTAGTCTCTTCACTCATTTCTGCACTCTCATTTTGTTCATTATTGTAGCTGCTTACCTCTTCATTACTGTGATCTTCTTTTTCACCATCACCCTTTTCACTTTCTTCACTGTTTTCATGACTGTCATGACTGTCATGACGGCCCATTTTCTCACTGATGTTGGTTTCATTGGTGTCCATGTTGTCTTCAACTTTCTCATTTTCTGCATTGTCATCATCTTCATTTTGGTTGCCCTCTTTATCTTTTTCCTCATCTATGTCATGACTAGGAGCCTCATTGTTTTGACTGTCATTAGGGCTCTTAGTCTCACTGTTGTCTTCAGGATCATCCTCTTTTTCTTTGTCACTTGCCACATTTGTGCCCATGTTGTCCTTTTCCTCCTCATCTTCAACATTTTCAGTGTGATTTTTGCTTTCTTCATCACTGGTTTCATCATCATTATCATCCATCTCCATGTCCTATGCTTCATTGCTGACCTCTTCTTCATTACTGTTCAATTCATTTCCACTGTCAACTTCTTGTTGGCTCAACTCATTATCACCCTCATCTACACTTTGGTTGAATTCATTGTCACCCTCACCCTCATTTCCACTTGCTTGTTCACTGCCACTTCCTTCTTGATCTGATGCATCAAGAGAAGATGAGGAAGGGAGGTTTTCTTAAGGAGAGGGTACTTGTGTAGATGATGAGTCATGGTCAGTAGGAGGTGATGGAAGAGTAGAGGGAGGAGGATGAGATGATGAGGGAAAATTTGGTTGATGATGGGGTTGTGGGCTTGTAAATATTTCATGAGCAATGAACACCTCCCAAGGTATGCCCTTTTGCTCCAACTGATGTAGCACAACCATTTTGATCAAGGAATGATGGAACAAACTTTGCATTTGTTGGGAATAGTTCCTTCTCCAGACAACAAAAGACATCTTGTCAATACTCCTATAAATTTAGTAGGGAAAATGAAGCATCTTGACCCTAGTGAGATGCATGAGCAATCTAACATGGTAGGAGTAGATTCTAGAGTACCTTCCCTCACAAGAAAATTATTTCATGATGACCCTCATCAAGGGTGCATACCTCTCCAGAAAGTGTGAAAAAGCGAAAATATTTTTGCAGCTTTCCTTGTACTTAGGTTTGATAAATGGCTCATAGCAGCTCATGTCCAACTTTGCCCTTTTGAACCACTTTTCACCAACATCAGGTATACCTGTAGCATTAGAGATGGCATATGATGAGAGTTCAAAGGTCACCCCTGACAAGCTTTATTGTTTGTTATGTAGGTTCAGAATGAATAACCTTGTGAGTTCTAGGTGGCTTTGCACTTGTTGGACCTTCTCACAAAACTGGAAACACCCCACATTTTGAAAGCATGTGAGAATCATGGGAGAGGTAGTAATCTCCACAGTGTCTTGGGGCTCAAATTTGTTAACCTTCCCACCCTTGTGCTTTTTCCTCATAGGCACTTGGCCTCTTTCGCTGCTGACACCCCCTTATTCTCCTGACATGGTGATTAGGGCTGCCTTTAGAAAAACTTAGGCCTGCTTGTAAAACTAGGTAGGAGGAGTGAAATGAAATGCTGGTGAGGGAAGTTCTTGTAAATGAGTGAGCTGGAGGTGTGGGTTTATGACTGATTTTCTTTTACCTTTGATGAGGGTTGACTTGAACTAGTTGTAATTATCCTAATTCACACCCTCCTTAACGGACAAATTCTTGCTTGGAAGTCAAAATAGAGTGTTTGTCATGAGGAGCTAGGGTTTCTAGTGACTAGGGTTTAGTTAATTTCCTTTAACCATTAAATCATAAAAATTACTTAGAGGGTAAGGAAAACATGCACCTACCAACTTTTGACTCCTTTTCAGGTCCTTGAAGGCAGCTTGTAGGTTTTTTTTGGCAATTTTGCAAGTGGGAGAGGGCTTCTGCTCTAGGTGCAGCGCCTAAACGCGTTGTCGGGTCGCCTCTGCCCTAAGTGAAGCACCTGCCTGCGTGCAGGCCTGCTGATCTCCTATGCGTAGCATTAGGAAATTTATTGGCCATTCGGGTCTTCCTAAGCGCAGCGCTGTCTGCGTGGAGGCCTTCCGGCTCCTTAAGAATAGCGCTGCACGCCTCCTATGTCTATCAGGCTCCTCCTTGGCGAACGGGTAGCACCCGCCCGAACACGCAACGCGTTCACCTGTAAGCATAGTGTAGGGTATTTTTACATTGTAAAACCTCCCCTACACACAGCGTCGGGTGTTGTAAGCACATCGCCTGCACGAACGCGTAGCGCCAGGCAACCATACCCGAATTCTCACTAAAACTCATCAAATTTCTCCTTGAATGTTTTTTTCTCTTTTCAAATGAAAAATGAGATGGGAGGAGAGAAAAATGGTCCTTTATACCTTTAGGGAAATAAATTAAAATCAAAAACTCACTTTGCTAATGTTTTAAGTCCTTTTCCATCTGACTGATAATCCTTTGACCTTTTTCTATGTAGGAGACTTGAAAACTTCTAAGTGGCTCTTTTTCTCTTGGTGGCAGCTTGCTGGAGAACTGAAATGATCCTTCTTTAGTCTGAGGGTATTGGAACTAGCAAAACCTCTTTGTGCTTGCACTGTGAAACTGAAATCATGTTTTTATCTCTTTCGACATTTCTGAGTGTGGGTGACTTGAAAAAAGGTTTCTCCCTTCTCATTGATCCTTAGGTATTCAAAATCCATCTTTGGCCACTTCTGATTTGCTGCAGGTGCCATGACATACCGATTTAGCCTCTTTTAATGTTTCTTGGTGTTTGACACATTCAGTTACACAACAGCAACCTCAAGATAATCTTGGCTTTCCATCTTGAAACCCAGCCCTATGCTTTATTCCTTTGATCATTTGAGTGCAAATGACTAAAAATGAAGGCTTGACCTTCCTTATATTGATACTCTTTCATGCTTTCCCTTTGAGGCAGTGAAACACTTTACGTTGGCAAACCATAGAAATCACCTTCAAGAGCCTCTTCAAACTCTCTTTCTGCTATTATCATGGAGGCTCATCATCTTCATTTCACCCCCTTTGCCTATCTTTCCAAAACCTTAGGTTTTGGGCTTGTTAGAGAAGAATCATTAGTGTTATATTATAAGTTCTCTATAGCTCTTTCAAGTTCGTTAATTTCTTTCCAGTTCACCTCACCTTTTTCCCTTTTTCATTTATAGATTCTAAAAATATTCAATTCATGCTTGGTTGAACTGGTGTGCCTCTTTCCATGTGATTTTCTGCATTGACCTTTGCTTGGCACATTGCTGGCCCCATCAGTATTAGGAACTCTTATTTTCATTGAATCTAGGTTGCTTCCTCTTCCATTTTCTTGTGTATATCTTCTAATGGGGAGCAGGCCTCTTAGCTTACCTATTATCTGCTGATAGTCACCTTCACACTCCTGCAGAAATGCCAAAAATGAGCAGTTGCTTTTTGCAGAATTTTTTCCTTGGCAAAGTAGTCCTCCTTGGAGATTTTCTGGATCTAACTTGGGAAAATAGGTGATGACCTTATTTCACATCTGATTCAGCTTCTAGTACATTAAAAACAGTGATTTAGAACACCAAAAACAACCCTACAACCTATGAAACCCTAATAACCTAGTGGGAGGCTCTTTTAACTTGGTCTTTGACTGAAAGCTTGGCTTGGGGTCTTCAAGTATGAAAAATAGAGTTTTTGAAAATTTGATGTATTGAAGATTCAAAATCCAATGTACTTGATTTATCTAAAGAGCCTATAGAGATATTTTTGAGACCATCAATGCTTGAGGCATCTGGTGAATATGGGAAAGAGTAGGCTGGTTGGTAATCCCAGATGGCAAGTGGAGGGGTGAGGTAAAGGAAAAACAGAGTGTTGTGGTCATAGGTGGGAAAATAGGATGAAGATGAGTGGCATGAGCCCATGAGGGGTATTCTAGGAGCGGCAAGCTGACCATGACATGATAGAATAGTGAAACAGTGAAAAAATTATCCTAAGGATAATGAAGACAGTGAGATTTCTAAAACTCACAATATTCATGAATCTTGATTTTAGAAATCCAGGACAAGCATTTAGTCATCTACAAAATAGAAAAAATTACTGATGACTAACAAGATCATCGTAGTATCTTTTTCTTGTATTCATGTATGAGTGGATGTATGAGAGCCATTATCCCTAGTATGGGATCCCTAGATAGTTGTATTATCAATTTGATTAATATAACAAAGTTTGGTTGTTGAAAATTGTAAAACCTTTCTATATTTTATGCACTAGTAGATGTATTTTTGTATATTGTTTCATTGTGCAAATTATTTTGGTGTGATACTTGGATTGGTAGCGAGACTGATTGTAAGATTCTAACCTAAACTCTAGTATCATGGAAAAGCATGGTATCAAAGCTTTTTTGAAGGGCCAGTGAATTAAATTGTGCACAACGAAGTACAACTTAAGAGGGAGTTGGTCACATTATTGAGAAGGGCTTACAAAAATTTCAAAGTTACAGGTTTGTATCTGATATGAAGACAATTTGGAAGGGTTGTCCAACTATAGTCCATGGAAGGAACGGATCAAGTTGGTTCTAATGGTCAACTAGATCTGGGACTTTGTCAAGAAAGAAATCAAGAATTCAACTGACCCTGAGGAGCTAGAAGTGTATGAAGAGTTGGATATGAGGTAGAAGTTGATAATCCTAGATGGTGTCAAGGATTCCTTAACACCCTATATGTCTAAGAATAACACTTCCCATGAGATGTGGGAGGCTCTTCAGAATTTTTCTAGAATAAGAAGGAGAATCGAGTATTGGTATTGCAGGATAATTTGAAGGCCACCAAGATGATGCAGTGTGAAGGGGTGACTTCATATTTGACGAGGTTGTCTCAGGTTCGAGATGAGCTTACTACCATCGATGAGACTATTTCATATTTTGAGATGGTAAGGATTGCAAGGGGTTTATTCCATAGTGGAAGTCATTCATCAAAAGGATCATTGCAAGGGACAAGATGCCAGACTAGAACAGGTTGTGGGATGACTTCATCCAGGAAGAGTTGTGAGATGAGGATCTTCATTTGAACAAGAAGGCTTCAGATAATGACATGGCACTTGCAGCAAGAATGAAGGGAAAGAAAAATAAGGACTTGAGTAAGATAAAGTGTTTCAACTGTGGCGAGATGGGTCATTTTTCAACAAAGTTTCATATGAAGAAGAAGTGAGATGATGAGAATAATAAAGGGAAGCAGGTCATAGGTGTCTCCACTCCTTCCAATATAGATTATCTCTCAAGGAGATTGGAAAATTAATAATTTTCTTTGATCTCTCATTTTTCACAGGGTACCATCGACGAGACTACATGGTACGTGGACAGTGTTGCATCGTAACATATGATAGGGTCACAGGATGTGTTCAATACTCTATCTAAGTGGGACTCGAAGTTGCACATAGTGTTGGGCGACAAGAGTCAGAAAGAGATCAGAGGATCATGGATCATTCCATTTAGAATGGATTCAGTTCAAATGATGTGAGTTCATGATGTATTTTTTGTACCAAGACTCATATATAATGTGATGTCTATCTCACTGATCAAGCAGATGGATTTTGAGGTCTTGTCCCAGAATGGGAAGGCAAGACTCAAGCCAAGAGGATCTAGCTCTGTATATGTTCTGATTGGAGTTAGAGAGCATGGTATATATAGGTTTAAGGGAAAGCCTATAAATCATGGGAAAAAGAAGCATAACCAGGTATAGGTTCCATAGAAGTAGTTCTAGGATTTAGAGGAGCGGTTAGAGGTTCTAGATAATAATTTCTAGATTCAATAGGTTCAGAGGGAGCTGAGTTATAGAGGGATTTTGCAGGTTTAGAGGGGGAATGTGCAACCCAAAAAGATCATGTGGTTAGTGGATAGTAAACGTACTTCTACATCTGGAAAGAAGGAATCATGGAATGGTCTGAAAGTGTTTCAGGAGAAGAAGAAGAAGCAAGAGGTTTCTAGTGACAGTGACACTTCTGAGAGAGGTGTATTCCATGTTATAGGGTTTGTCACAGTTATGGGCATCAGGAGTTGTGTGAGTGTTGTGAGCAGTGGCAATGATGATGTGTTACTTCCTAGTCTTAGAAGTACCTCCCTCGCTTAGAGGGGGTGTTGATATTTGGTAGCTTGGGAGGTAATCTAAGCCCTAGGGTTTGGGTTTTTGGAGAAAGGAGCACCAAAAAATTTGTTTGTGAGCTTAGAAATCAAGATGGAGGTTTTTCACCCAAAGTTGTGGGGACAAAACCAAGAGGTGCTTATGTGGTTTGACTAATGTAGATGATATAGGACCTCTACAGGAACTAGGGGCAACTAAAATAATAAAAATCAGAGGTATATAATGTGAAATATAAATTTATGTGTATGTTGGTGGGATTTTGTGGCACATAGAGCAGGTTGGCTTGGGTGTATTGGTGTGCCACAAGAGAAGTTTGTTAACACCACATGTTTGCATATAAATAAAGGTTATGTGAGAGGAAATTCCACAATCATCCTAGGTGAAATACTTCACAATATTTCTCTGATCTAGCCACATGAAGAAGGGAATCCAAGAGAAGGAGGAATAGGGCATTCGTTTGGTTTTTTTCCATGATTGTTTGATAGATCAAATTCAGGGCAGGAGGCTACAAGATAGATTGTGAGAGAAGGGTTGTTATGGGCATTGTTTTGTAGTTGTTTCTCTCTTTATTTTTGGGTTGTAGGTACCTGTGTCAATTGCAGAAGGTTGTGTCTTATTTTGGGAGGGTTGAATGGACTAGGAGCTACACTCACACTAGGATACAATAAATGAAGGGATAGCGTAGTTCAGAAGAGGAGAACACGTGTTTAGGGAGGTTTTCAAGTAAGTTTTATGGTAGTTGTTGTGCCCTAACCAGACCTCAGGTGTGCACATAACCAAAGTACAAGAGGACTAACAACGCATTAGAGAGAAAGATATGTGTATCCTCTTGTTTGTGATGAATTTTTGCTAGTGGATGGTGGTCCAAATAATACAAATTTGAAGCACACTTCTGAATTGTTGAAGGAAAGCGTAAAAGTGTTATTTTATTCCCTTGGTGCATACCATAGGAAGGACACTAGCTATTCTAGAAGTGGAAAATTTTGGAGCTCAAGGTTTGATCATCGAGAGGAGCAGTTTTGTGTAGCCCAAGTTCATTGTGCAAAGAAGTAAGTTTGACAATGATAGGTGGCAGCCCTCCTACCCTATCATTTGGCCTTATTGGATCAACGTAGGAAGACAATAGTGGGAAGTCCCTAAGTAATTAACGAGTCGCAATGGGAAAGAAGTCTCAAATGGTTGTGTCCTTAAAGGACTAAGGAGAAACTAGTGAGCATGAAGACCCTATGTGTTGGTTGTCTATGGACTTATAATTAGCTAGAGGGAATATTTGAGAGTCGAGTTCAGTGTGTTATCACTGAGTAATTTCTCAAGGTTAAAGAAAGAATTTACCGAGGTAACCACAAACCTACTTTTGAGTTTAGAATATAGCCCTCCTAAACTCAGAGAGGGCTCTCTCTATATGATTTAGCTTTATTTGAAATAGATATTAGGCTAGTTAATAAGTACAGAGTTGGTTTTTGAATTGGTTTTGGTTGGAAATGCAGAGGAAGGCCATTGGGAAATGGAGTCAAAGAGGCTTGGGTGATCAATTTGCAGAAGTATAAAGCTTAATTGAAACAGGGCAAGGTAGACATTACTACTGGATCATTTATATTTGGATGAAATGTAATAAAAGAAGAAGGAAGACTTAATCGAAACTATGGATCATTTAAGAATTCCCTAATATGGATATAAGAATAGAGGCGCAATAGAAACTAGGGAGAAATGAAGAATTACCTATCTGGATATCAGAAGAAAACATGTAGATTACTAACAGTTAAAGGCAGAGTGTATGATCTCAACAGATTCTGCAGTAATACTCCTATTAGACAATTCAGAATTAAGAAAACAATAAAATGGAAACAAAGGAAATCACATATACAATGAGGAAAACTTCACCAGTAGATATGGCACATGAATCCTGAAACAGCTTCTCTTTTATTAATGCAAATAGTCACTTGAACTTAGTGGACTGCATCACCCTGAATGGTGAGGTTCCTGGTTACAAAATCCAACATCTATTACTTCAAATGATGAAGTATTTATACAAATTCTAAACTAAAATATCTTGAAAAAATATCAAGATTTCTTACAAATATCTACAACTGTGTTACATAAATAGAACTCAAACATGGGACATTAAAAACTAATGAATCTACTTGGCACTATCTTTGTGGATTTTTTGTGACAAAGAAGAGAAATTCGAATTTGATAGCAACTCTTATTTGATGAGGTGGCATCCAAGTCACTAACTGTCTTTGAGCTTTTTCCTCCCAAATTTCTGAAAAATAGGGTCCCTAAATCCTTTTTTATATCTCAATCTGAGATAGATATGTAAAAAGTGAAAGAGGTTATTGTAGATAAATATGTTTTCAAGAAAACCCTCTCTCCGTTTCCAAAAATTCCACTCCAGTTGTTCCCAATAGGCTCTGCAAAAAGATGTGTAAAACAGAACTTTGCACAGTCCGAAAAATAGGTTGTGAAGATGTGCATGTATCTCTCATTATGTAATACATGTGCATAAAGTGGGATATTTTTTTGTAGGTTGGAATATTAGAAACATAAACCTCCTCCAGTTTTGCAAGATTCATTTCTGATTGGCTCCAATATTCTCTGCAAAATGATGACTAAACAGGAATTTTCTGTAAACAGTGCTTTCAAATATTGTTAAAATTTTCCAAAACCATAATGGATGTTAGAAAAGTGAGAGAGGTTTTTGTATATGAGGATGTTAGAAACAAAAACCTCTTTCATATTTTGAAAATTCTTTCTCATATTTCTATTTGTTCCATTTGTCTTCTTTCACCTGTATGTAACCTTCTTCTGAGTAAAAGCCTTTCATCTCTGTCAGAACATTACTGTCTCTATGATAATTGTATTTTATTTTAAGGAAAACCACTCAAATTCTCATTTCGAGAATCTGGAAGAAACAGGTTTTTAACTAGTATCAAAATTGTTTCCTCAATCTTCTGTTTTAATAACCTGCAAAACTGAAACAATCTATTAATTAAATATGGGTTTGTAGAGAACGGATAATGGCTTCATTTGAATTGGGAATTTTGTGGCCAAAGTCCAGATTTGTGGAGTTTTATCTCTGGCTAGTAGTGGTTCTTCTTCTTAATTTAAATAGAGATAGGTAATGACAGGATCTTACACTTTGGGAATTTTGTTGCTCATAGTTGGTGCAAGAGTCAATTAGTGTTTTAATGCACATTTGCGGGAGAGAGCAAGTGGTTTGTAGTACAGTGGAAAGAGCGGATAGGCGGTTTATCACAATGTGCAGGAGAAACTGTTGAGTGGTTTTCGCATGAGAAAAATTTGGTTGGCATTATTTTTTCTGGCGATGTGATCAAATGAAATAGCGCCATGTAGCTTGGAGCGGAGCTCCGAAAACCACGGTTATTGCAAGGTTGGGGTGTGACTAAAGATTGGGAAATGAAATGTGCGACAAGGCTTGTTGGCCATTAGATCTGGTCAGTGATGATCTAATGGATGGGATGATGCGATGGAGTCACGGGATTTGAAAACGTGGGACATGGGGCTTTACACTATGCGTTGGAGTTATATATATGGTCGGGGTTTTCTATATGCAATAGGGTTCAATAACAAACCAATAGGTTTAAGGAAGGTGGAATTTATAATAGGCAGGGTAATAATAAGTGGGACCGGGATATATCACATGTGGGCAAATTAAACCCTGTATTAAATTTAAAATATGGGTTGTAATATACATATAAATGAATTAATTAAATACAGGTTTGAAAGGTATATAAGGGGGTTTAATATATAAAGTTAAATGTTAATACTAAAATGAATAGGGGGTTAAATGCACTATGTTTAACGTAAATCTTATATCGAGAATGAATATTTACACAGTGGGTCCCGACATAGGGATTTAATCACTTAGACTTAGGATTAAAGTATTTTTATGGGTTTTTGGTGTATTTTTAAATGAAAAGGGAAATTAGTAAAGGGGTTTTATAAGGAAAAATGAGTGAAATAAGGGGAAAGAGTAAAAATGAAGGAAAAAGGGGTATTTTTACAAGGAGAATGGTTTTGAAAGGAAATTAGTAAATGAAATGACCAATCTTCTGATATTCATGCCTTGTGAAAACTGTTTATGCCTACCCATCAACTACCCTAACAATTTTTCTTCTTTTACGTGGGTGCATTTGAGCTTGAAAACCCTTATTCATTTTTCTTTCAATCAGCAAACTAACTAATTTTATCCTTATTTCTTCTAAGGGCTTAGATTAAACTATTGAGCTCCTTATTTATTCTCTACCTAACTATTGATCTGCCAAGGTTAAATAGTTTGGCTAGATCTTTATTCTCTATCTATCAGCATGAAATTTAAAGCAAGAAAAGTCAAGATTGAGCTATTTGACCCTCATGGATTGTGGCATTTAGGACAAGATGCACACAATCTTATTTTCAAAAGTAAACTAATAGTAGTGCCATTTGAACGTGCAACACTTTCATGATCCATTTTAGTGGGGTTCATATTTAATATTCCTTTTTTGATCTTTTTTTTTCTTTCTTTGATTGTTCTTTTACGATTTACCTTTTAATTTTTTAAATACGGGAAAACATTTTCATAAAGCAAAGGTATGTCCAATATTACAATATTTTAACATATGAAATTCAAAAATGAATCTTATTATTATAGGACCCTAACAGTGGCTTCACATGGGGATGACATCTCCTTGTGAGATGTCAAGAACACCGTCGGCTAGTAGCATGATCCATTGGGCCGATCCCAAGCATGCATATGCTTTGTTGTATAATCTCTGTGATTGAAAATATTGAACTGATATTGAACCTTTTCTGCAAACTGAAATCTGATCTGAAACTAAAAGGTGTTGCAACCTTCAAACTAGATTACTAAATCATCAAGACCTTAGAGCTTTCTTCTCAGTTATGAATCTTAATGACTTATTTCAATACTTGCTTGAAAACTGAAATTGAAATAAAATGAAATTCTACCTACTTACTCTAATCAGTTTTTCAACTGTTGGTTAGGTAAAATGAAAGAGCCAGTGCAACCATTCAAGCATTATATACATTGAGGTATTTTGTTGCATGTGCTTTTTTATTGTCAAAAGTGTAATTCTACAAACCATTAGAAACTTGTCAACAGATGTAAAGATGAGGAAATACTCAATTTCCTTTGTTGACTCTGTAAATTGTATAAAAGGATCTTCCAAAGTGTATGTACAACTGTTAAACTGTTCTAAGCAATTGTACATGTGTTTTTTATGGCCTCCATACCATGAAACTGAAATGTTATCTTCATCTTTATTTCCTTGTGAACTTTCAGATAAACTTTGTTATGATATTTCTACTGATGGAAATGTCTATTTGAGGAAAATTTTATCATCTTGATTTTTAAGCTCATAATAATTTAAAGTAGAAATATTTTGACTGCATTTATTATCCAACACAATAGCTATTGGATCATGAAAAACTTGGAAGGATTGCTGCAACCTATTGGATATGGGTTTCAATGAGACTTCATAGATTTCTGTAGACTGCTCATCCTTTGCTTTGGAGATATTGTAAATATTTTCTTTTAAAAATTGAAATGATTCAAAACTCAGTGATGAAGAACTTTCATGTGTCATCTGATCAGGTATTTCAATAGAATTTGATAACTGTAATTGTGAAACTGAATAATCTTGATTAAGAAATTCATTGTTTTCTTTGTTGTCCATAACAATCTCTAAAGACTGATTATTTTTATTGCATTAAAGTTGTATTTGATGAATTGAAATGAAGCAAAACAAAGAGTTAGAGATCCATGATTTACTTCCCAATTTTATGCACTTTCTTATTCACTCTCATGTATGATTTGTATTGGCTAATCATTGTATTCTGGCGCTGAAACTGAGTTTCCTCATCCCACAAACTAGCTTCTGATTTCTCTGTAAAGTTAGCTTGAGTTTGGAGAACATAACTATCATCATAATTATCATACTTAGGCAAATAATAAAAAGAAGGAATGTCATCAAACATACACATTAGACAGCAGATTGCTTCTCCTCATATTTATCTATAAATCCATTTTCTGATCTATGGGAGTTGGGATTAGCAAAGTGTTCCTGGAAAACAACCTTTTCTTTTTCTGCATGATGATATTGAACAAAAAATTCATCTTTCATGGTGATCTTATGTATCATTTTTTCTATTTTACTTACCAACATGTCAAGTTTTACCACTGCAATGATGTTCTTCTCTCCTTCTGCTTTCAACTTTTCCTTTCTTATTTGCAAATTAACTTCTACATCAATTGCAATATTTTTCATATGTTCAAGTGTTTCTAGATCCCTTTCTCTTAACTAAAATTCTATTTTTGGATCAAAGGCACTTGGGTAATGCAAGAGAGCTGAATCAGGAGGAGGTCTTATATTTTCTGGCATTGAATAATAAAATTTATTAAATCTGGCAGAAAATTAATGTATTGACTCATTTGGTTGTATTTTCAATTGATTATATTATTCTATGATTATGAAAATATTGACTTTGATTATCCATTTATCAAGGAAAATTTTGGAAAGTTGTTGGAAATTTGAGATGCTTTCAATAGGAAGATTCTTGAACCAACTTTTAACTTTACTTTCCAAAGAAAAAGCAAAAAGCCTGATTCTAACATCATCTTCATCAATCTCAAATAAATCCATATAATTTTCAAAACCTTGAATATGTTTTTCAGTAGTGATGTTATCATTTTCTCCATCAAACTGAGTGAGGTATTTGTAATAGTTATCAGGGAAATTATGGAGTACAAGATGTTGAAAATGGCAACAAGAAACAGTGAATGAGGCCTCCTGAAACATCTTTCCTGATCCTAGTTGGAAAGTGATCACCTAAACTAGGTGGAGGCCACACAGGTGATTTTTGTCGCAAAGTCTATTTTTAGACTATGTCTATTTTTAGACATATGGAGCATATTCTATAAGTTGCGAGATGCTATTTATAGATGGTTGGTCAAGTTGGAAAAATAGATGGATTTCTATTTTTAGACATATTGGGCGGAATCTATTTTTAGATTGCCAGTCTAAAAATAGATATGTCGAATATTATTAGCTCTTAATAATATTTGGACTATAAACATTATCTTATTCTCTTGGATCACTTCAGTTAAGTGCACAGATGTGGCACAGGAGCTGACAGAAGGAATTACGCTATTCCTGAGGGTTAAGTGGAGCTATTGCATGGATACTTCAGTTAGAACTCATGTGACAGAGTTTGGTGGAGTTGATTGAGGGAGTTAATGGAGTTGTGTTCAGTTTAACTAATCTAATAAATATTCGTTTAACTAATTATAAAATCATAAATCAACTAAAGAATACATCAGTTAACTTCAGTGCATGGACAGTTTCAGTGGAGACCAGTGCAGAAATAGGTGAAAGAGCAGGTTAACTATCGGTTGTGACTATACTATTGCTATTTGCAACACACGGATGGGTGGAGTAACCCATGAGGATTGCGCAGTTCAAGATGGGTGGTTTATCTATATAAAGAGGCCATCCCATAGCTTGAAAACACAATTTAGGTTGGCTATCAAGTGGCTAAAGTTTGGAGCATGAGTTTTGCTAGATCTAGCTTGATAGTGTGTAGCAAGGGAGGTAGTGCATGAGAGCTTGCAAAGAGCTTTGTACTATGATTGTTACATGATCTCCATGACATGTATAATATACGGATAGTTGGGGGTTTTTAGCTTTAAGCTTTCCCATGAAATATTGTGTTCATATGTGTGAATTTTTATGGCTTTAATGTGTGCATGCAATTGATTTTATTTCCGCATGTGATGATCAATGGTAGAAGAGATTCTGTATTATGCATGAAGCTAAAATAGTGTGTGATCAGGAGAATCTCGGTGGATAACATATTAGTTATTCTAATTTCTACATGGTATCGGAGCGATATTGATCATTGGAGCAACTGCAAAGCATTGAAGCGGTTGAGTTTGAGGATAAACTCAAGAAACATAAATATGGAGAAAGCTGGAAATATACATGCATATTGTATATAATTTTCTACATGGAATGAGAGCGAGAATTTTTGGGTGCGCGAGTTTGTAGGAAATATCTGAAAATTTTTGGTGAAATATTTTCAGAAACAAATAGCATATTTGGATTCCTTGCGAAAAAATACCCAAATTGAAAAAAAAAAATCGGTCGAATCGGAGCTCGGATGAGGGAGATATCATCGATTTAAAATCAGCTCTTTTTGTTAGAAAATTTTGCGACGGCGGGACAATTGCAATGTGCGCGAGCCAAGAATCTACATGCACTGAGGTACAAGATGCATGCAAAGCTTTGAGGAGAAAAGCAGAGGTTATTGACTTGGTGGTTGAGAGGGAGCCTCTCAACATGCAGCGTGAGAAGCAGTCTCAGAAGGTTGTGGAGCAGCCACAACTGGAGATGCAGAAGAATCTTTATAGATTTGAAGTAGATGGGATTTCTACGGAGCTTCCTATTGTTGGGAAGTGTGAGAAAGCCATGAAATTGAAGCTTGAGAGGGAGCAAGTTTTGCATGCAGGTAATAGTGAACCTCGGGATGTGGAGCAGCCACAAGATGAGGATCATGGAGTGGAAGAAACCACTCATGCAGAGAAATTTCGTGCCAGATGGGCAGAGGGAGTGCATGCAGCTATACCACCAGGTGTGAGGTGGGGCGACATGCATGATTAATCCCAAGAGGAGATTTCTGGGCAAGATTCATGAGATGGTGTGGATCTCATGAGTTGAACCTGGCTACAAGGTGCCCACAGGTTAGCAGTAGCATGATCAGTTGGATTGATGCAGGCAGATCAAAGTGACAGTGTTGGATACTGGAGCGCGAATCAGAGTTGACAGCAAGTGCAGAGTGCATGGGTGCAAGAGTTCAACAGCGCAGTGGTTCCTGATGACATGTGCAGTTGGTACCAGCAGAAGTCGAAGACTTTGATGATAGATGCATCAGATTGATTGAGTTGTTTGGAGCCTATTCAGTTTCAGAGGAGTTGCAGAGCAGATGCATGGAGTTGCATGGCGCTTGCAAAGGGTGCATGGCACATGCATGGAGTTGCATGGTGCATGCATGAGTTTTCATGGCGCATGCAAAGGGTGCATGGCGAATGCATGGAGTTGCATGTCGCATGCATGGAGTTGCATGGCGCTTGTGAAGGTTGCAGGGTGAATGCATGGAGTTGCATGTCGCATGCAATGACGATCATTTCTTGTTGAGAGGGAGTGTTGAAAATGGCAACAAGAAACAGTGAATGAGGCCTCCTGAAACATCTTTCCTGATCCTAGTTGGAAAGTGATCACCTAAACTAGGTGGAGGCCACACAGGTGATTTTTGTCGCAAAGTCTATTTTTAGACATATGGAGCATATTCTATAAGTTGCGGGATGCTATTTATGGATGGTTGGTCAAGTTGGAAAAATAGATGGATTTCTATTTTAGACATATTGGGCGGAATCTATTTTTAGATTGCCAGTCTAAAAATAGATATGTCGAATATTATTAGCTCTTAATAATATTTGGACTATAAACATTATCTTATTCTCTTGGAGCACTTCAGTTAAGTGCACAGATGTGGCACAAGAGCTTACAGAAGGAATTACGCTATTCCTAGGGTTTAAGTGAAGCTATTGCATGAAGACTTCAGTTAGAACTCATGTGACAGAGTTTGGTGGAGTTGATTGAGGAAGTTAGTGGAGTTGTATTCAGTTTAACTAATTATAAACTCATAAATCAACTAAAGAATACATCAGTTAACTTCAGTGCATGGACAGTTTCAGTGGAGACCAGTGTAGAAATAGGTGAAAGAGCAGGTTAACTATCAGTTGTGACTATATTGTTGCTATTTGCAACACACAGATAGGTGGAGTAATCAATGAGGATTGCGCAGTTCAATCCAGGTGGTTTATCTATATAAAGAGACCATCCCATAGCATTGAAACGGGCAATTGAGGTTGGCTATCAAGTGGCTAAAGGTTGGAGCATGAGTTTTGCTACGATCTAGCTTGATAGTGTGTAGCGAGGGAGGTAGTGCATGAGAGCTTGCGAAAGAGCTTTATCTTATGATTGTTACATGATCTCCATGACATGTATAATATACAAATAGTTGGGGGTTTTCAGCTTTAAGCTTTCCCATGAAATACTGTGTTCATATGTGCGAATTTTTATGGCTTTAATGTGTGCATGCAATTGATTTTATTTCCGCATGTAATGATCAATGGTAGAAGAGATTCTGTATTATGCATGAAGCTAAAATAGTGTGTGATCAGGAGAATTTCGGTGGATAACATATCAGTTATTCAAATTTCTACACAAGAGGTAAGATGAGGTGCTTATATCTATCAGGAAATTTACAAGGTATAGGAATATGTACAGGAATTGTAAGATCAGTTTTGATTGCTTGAGGCTTATCAATTGGAAAATGATCATCATAAGTTCCATCAGAAAGTTGCTCAAAAGGAGAATTTATATTTACACTCTTCAAAGGAAAATAATCAAATATTAGTCTAAGATCATCACTAAAATACAATATACATTGAAAAACCTTCTTGATAAGAAAGAACATAATGTCTTGGATTAAGATCCAAGTTGAAAACCTGATATTCCCATGATGTTCTTCCATGTTCATTTCTCCAGTGGAGTCTTGATTTTGAAACTGATTTGGAATTGGAGTCGCCAAGTGGATGGTTTTAACCCTTGTGTGTTTGATCACTATCCACCATCATAGATCATATCTAATCCTTGTATAATCTTTCTAAAGAAGATGTTCTCCCCAGTGGAGTCGACACTATGTTGTCACTCAGTAATTTCTCAAGGTTAAAGAAATAATTTACCGACGTAACCACAAACCTACTTTTGAGTTTAGGATCTATCCCTCCTAAACTCAGAGAGGGATCTCTCTGTATGATTTAGCTTTATTTGAAATAGATATTATGCTAGTTAATAAGTACAGAGTTGGTTTTTGAATTGGTTTTGGTTGGGAATGCAGAGGAAGGCCATTGGGAAATGGAGTCAAAGAGGCTTGGGTGATCAATTTGCAGAATTATCAAGCTTAAGTGAAACAGGGCAAGGTAGAAATTACTACTAGATCCTTTAGATTTGGATGAAATGTAATAAAAGAATAAGGAAGACTTAATCGAAAGTAGGGAGCATTTAAGAATTCTCTAATCTGGATATAAGAATAGAGGCTCAATCAAAACTAGGGAGCAATGAAGAATTCCCTAATCTGGATATCAAAAGAAAACATGTTGATTACTAAAAGTTAAAGGCAGAATGTATGATCTCAACAGATTCTGCAGTAATACTCTTGTTAGAAAATTCAGAATTAAGAAAACAATAAAATGGAAAAAAGGAAAGCACATATACAATGAGGAAAAATTCACCAGTAGATATGGCACATGAATCCTGAAACAACTGCTCTTTTACTAATGCAAATAGTCAATTGAACTTAGTGGACTGCATCACCCTGAATAGTGAGGTTCTTGGTTACAAAATCCAACATCTATTACTTCAAATGATGAAGTATTTATACAAATTCTAAACTAAAATATCTTGAAAAAATATCAAGATTTCTTACAACTATCTACAACTGTGTTACATAAATAGAACTCAAACATAGGAGATTAAAAAATAATGACTCTACTTGGCACTATCTTTGTGAATTTCTGGTGACAAAGAAGAGCAATTCGAATTTGATAGCAACTCTTATTTGATGAGGTGGCATCCAAGTCACTAACCGTCTTTTAGCGTTTTCCTCCCGAATTTCTGAAAAATAGGGTCCCGAAATCCCTTTGTATAACTCAATCCAAGATATTTATGTAAAAAGTGAAAGAGGTTATTATATATAAATACGTTTTCGAGAAAAACCTCTCTCAGTTTCCTAAAATTCCACTCTAGTTGTTCACAATAGGCTCTGCAAAAATATGTGTAAAACAAAACTTTGCACAATCCAAAACATAGGTTATGAAGATGTGCATGTATCTCTCATTCTGTAATACTTGTGTATAAAGTGGGATATTTTTTGTAGGTTAGCATCTTAGGAACATAAACCTCCTCCAGTATTGCAATATTAATTTCTTATTGGCCACAATATTCTTTGCAAAATGATGACTAAACAGGAATTTTCTATAAACAACGCTTTCAAATATTGTTTAAAATTTCCAAAACCATAATGTTTGTTAGAAAATTGAGGGAGGTTTTTGTATATGAGGATGTAAAAAACAAAAACATCTTTCAAATTTTGAAAATTATTTCTCATCTGTCTGTTTGTTCCATTTTTCTTCTTTCACCTGTATGTAACCTTCTTCTGAGTAAAAGCCTTTCATTTCTGTTAGAAAATTACTATCTCTATGAAAATTGTCTTTTATTTTAAGGAAAACCACTCAAATTCTCATTTCAAGAATCTGGAAGAAACAGGTTTTTAACTAGTATTAAAATTGTTTCCTCAATCTTTTATTTTAATAACCTGCAAAAACTAAAATGATCTATTAATGAAATATGGGTTTGCAGAGAGCGGATAATGGCTTCATTTGAATTGGGAATTTTGTGGCCAGAGTCTGGATTTGTGGAGTTTTATCTCTGGCTGGCAGTGGTTCTTCTTCGTAATTTAAACAGAGATAGGTAATGACGGGATCTTACACTTTGGTAATTTTTTTGCTCATAGTTGGTGCAAGAGTCAATTATTGTTTTAATGCACATTTGCAGGAGCGAGCAAGTGGTTTGTAGTATAGTGGAAAGAGCAGATAGGCGGTTTATCGCAATGTGCAGGAGAAACTGCTGAGCAGTTTTCGCATGAGAAAAAGGTGGTTGACGGTATTTTTGCTAGTGATGCGATCAAATGAAATGGTGCCACGTAGCTTGGAGCGGAGCTCCGAAAACCATGGTTATCGCAAGTTTTGGGTGTGATTAAAGATCGGGCAATGAAATGTGCAACAAGGCTTGCTGGCCATTAGATCTAGTCAGTGATGATCTAATGGATGGGATGATGCGATGGAGTCGCGGGATATGAAGGTGTGGGACCTAGGGCTTTACACTATGCGTTGGAGTTATATATATGGTCGGGGTTTGCTATATGCAATAGGGTTCAATAACAAACCAATAGGTTTAAGGAAGGTTGAAATTTATAATAGGCGGGGTAATAATAAGTGGGACAGGGATATATCACATGTGGGGAAATTAAACCATGTATTAAATTTAAAATATGGGTTGGAATATACATATAAAGGAATTAATTAAATACCGGTTTGAAAGGTATATAAGGGGGTTTAATATATAAAGTTAAATGTTAATACTAAAATGAATAGGGGGTTTAAATACACTAAGTTTAACGTAAATCTTATATCGAGAATGAATATTTACACAGTGGGTCCCAACATAGGGATTTAATCACTTAGACTTAGGATTAAAGTATTTTTTATGGGTTTTTGGTGTACTTTTAAATGAAAAGGGAAATTAGTAAAGGGGTTTTATAAGGAAAAATGAGTGAAATAAGGGGAAAGAGTAAAAATGAAGGAAAAAGGGGTATTTTTACAAGGGGAATGATTTTGAAGGGAAATTAGTAAATGAAATGACCAATCTTATGATATCCATGCCTTGTGAAAATTTTTTCTGCCTACCCATCAACTACCCCAACATTTTTTCTTCTTTTACATGGGTGCATTTGAGCTTGCAAACCCTTATTCATTTTTCTTTCAATCAACAAACTAACTAATTCTATCCTTATTTCTTCCAAGGGCTCGGATTAAAATTTTGAGCTCCTTATTTATTCTCTACCTAACTATTGATCTGCCAAGGTTAAAAATTTTGGCTAGATATTTATTCTCTATCTATCAGCATGAAATTTAAAGCATGAAAAGTCAAGATTGAGCTATTTGACCCTCATGGATTGGGGCATTTAGGACAAGCTGCACACAATATTATTTGCAAAAAGTAAACTACTAGTATTGGAATTTGAATGTGCAACACTTTCATGATCCATTTTAGTGGGGTTCATATTTAATATTCCTGTTTTGATTCTTTTTTTTCTTTTTTTTTACGACTTACCTTCTTTTCATTTTTTAAATATGGGAAAACATTTGCAAAAAGCAAAGGTATGTAAAATATTACAAGATTTTAACATAGAAAATTCAAAATTATGAATCCTATTATTATAGGACCCTAACACAGTGGCCTGAAGGAGTTGCTACATTATTACAAGCAAGAGATGTGTAATGGAAGTGAAGGACCTGCAGTGTGTTTAGGGTACGACAAGAGGTGTTTTGATCATCGACTATGTTAGCTAGATAGTCAAAGCATCTTGTTCATTTATTCTTGTACTAGTGGATGTATGAGGGAACTTCTCCCTAGTACGGGAGCCCTAGATAGTTATATTATCATTTTGATTAATATAACGAAGTTGGGTTATTGAAAATTGTAAAAAGTATATATTTTTTCCACTAGTATATTTATTATTGTATATTGTTACGTTGTGAAAAGTAGTTTGTTGTGATACTTGGATTGATAACGTCAATGATGTAATATTATAACCTAGACTCTAGTATCATGGAAAAATAACATGGTATCAAAGCTACTTTGAAGAGCCTCTGAATCAGAATGTGCATATCGAAGTACATCTTAAGGGGGAGTTAGTCACATTGTTGAGAAGGGCTTACAACAATGTCGAAGTTGCAAGTTGGTCTTTGGTATGTGGACAGGTTGGAAGGGTTTTCCAACTATAGTCCATGGAAGGAACGGATCAACTTGTTTCTGATGTTCAACAAGATATAGTACTTTTCCAATAAACAAATCAGGAAGTTGATTGGCCCTAAGGAGATGGAAGTGTACAAATAGTTGGATATGATGGAAAAGTTGATCATCCTAGACAGTTTCAAGTACTCATTAATACCTCATCTGTATGGGAATAAAACTTCCCATGAGATGCAGGAGGCTCTTCATAATTTGTTCCAGAATAATAACGAGAATCGGGTGTTGGTATTGTAAGAAAATTTTAAGGCCACTAAGATGATGCAAGGTGAAGGGGTGACTTTGTACCTGACGAGGTTGTCTCAGGTTTGAGATGAGCTTGCTTTCATTGGTGAGATTGTTTTAGATTCTAATATGGTAAGGATTTCCTTGAAGGGGCTTACTCCAGAGTGGAATTCGTTCATCAAGGGAATCATTGTCAGTGACAAGCTGCCAAACTGGAACAGGTTGTGGGATGATTTCATTTAGGAAGAGTTGTGAGACGAGGATCTTAATCCAAACAAGAAGGCTTCATATGATGACGCGGAACTTGCAGCAAGAATGAAGGGAAAGGAAAATAATGACTTAAGTAAGATCAAGTGTTTCAATTATGGAGAGATGGGTCATTTTTCAACAGTGTCCAATGAAGAAGGGAGATGATGAGACAAAGAAAGGGAAGTAGGTCGTAGGTGACACCACTTTTTCCAACATAGATGATTTCTCCAGGAGATTGGAGAATGAGGATTTTGCTTTGATCTCTCATTTTTCACAGGGTACCATCGATAAGGTTGCATGGTACGTTGACAATGGTGCATAGAAACATAAGACAGGGTCACAAGATGTGTTCGAGACTCTAGTTGAGTGGGATTTGAAGTTGCACATGGTGTTGGGTGACAAGAGTCAAAAAGATATCAGAGGATCAAGGGTCATGCCATTCAAAATGGAGTCAAGTCAGGTGATGTGAGTTTAGGATGTATTGTTTGTACCAGGACTCGGATATAACATGATGTATCTCTTGGCAATCTAGTAGAATGTGTTTTAAGTCTTGTTCCATAATGGGAAGGAAAGACTCAGGCCCAAAGGATTTAGCTCTGCAGGTGTTGTGATTGAATTTAGAGAGCATGGTCTATACAGGCTGATAGGCAAGCCTGTAGATCATGGGAAGAAGATGAAGAACTAGGTATAGGTTCCAAAGAAGAGGGTGCATGTTTCAAAGGAGCAGGTACATGTTTTAGAGAAGAAGTTCTAGGTTCCAGAGTTTCAAATGGAGTTGAGTTCTATAGGTATTTTGAACATTTAGAGGGAGAACGTGCAACCTAATAAGAGCACATGGTCAGTGGGGATTAAGGGTAATTCTAAAATTGGAAAAAAGGAAACATGGAATGGCCTAAAAGAATTTTAGGAGAAGAATAAGAAGAGGGAGGCTTCAAGTGATAGTGACACTTCTAAGAGAGGCGTAGTCCATGCTACAAGTTTTGCTTCAGTTATGGGCGCCATGATTTGTGCGGATGTTGCGAGCAGTGAAAGTGATGATGAGTTACTTCCTAGTCTTGGAAGTACCTCCCTCGCTAAGAGGGAGTGTTGATATTTGGTAGCTTGGGAGGTACTCCAATCCCTATGGTTTGGGGTTTTGGAGGAAGGAGCGCTACAAAATTGGTTTGTGTGGTTTGACTGAAGGAGATGATAGAGGAACTAGGGGAAGTGAAAATAATTGAAATCGAAGGTCGCTAAAATGAAATAGGAATGTATTTGTATGTTGGTGGGTTTTTGTGGCAAATAGAGTAGGTCGGATTGGTGTATTGGTATGCCACAAGAGAATTTTGTTGATACCACATGTTTGCATATAAATAAAGGTTATGTGAGAGGTTATTCCACAATCATCCAAGGTGTTATACATCACAAGATTTCTCTGATCCTATCGCGGGAAGAAGGGACTCCAAGTGAAGGAGGAATAGGACAAACGTTTAATTTTTTCCGTGACTATTTGGTATACTGAATTTAGGGTAGGAGGCACGGGCGAAAAGGTGAGAACATGGTTGTTTTGGGCACTATTTTGTAGTTGTTTTTCTCTCCTTTTTTTCCCCAAGTATTTGTGTCAATTACAGAAGGTTGTGATTCATTTTTTGAGAGACAAAAGGCCTAGGAGCTACCATCACACTATGTTGCAATAAATGAAGGGACAAAATAGTTCAGAAGAGGAGACCGCAGGTGTTTAGGAAGGTTTTGAAGAGAAAGTTTTAGGGTTATTTTTGTGCCCTAACTAGACCTCATTTTTTCACAGAACCCAAGGACAAGAGGACCAATAGTGCATGATAGATAAATGTATGTGTATCCTCTTGTTTGTGATGATTTGTTGCAAGTGGATGGTGGTCTAGATAAGAAAATTTTGAAGGACACTTGTGGACTATTGGAGGCCAGCATGAAAGTGTTTTTTTCTGCCCTAAGTGTGGACCTTAGGAAGGACATTAGGGATGCTAGAAGTTGCATCTTGTGGATCTCAAGGTCTAATAAGCCAAAGGAGTAGTTTTGTGTAGCCCAAGTTCATTGTGCAAAGAAGGATGTATGACAGTGATAGGTGGAAACCCTCCTGCCCTGTGTTTGTCTTCAATGGAGTAGCACAAGAATACAATAGTGGGAATAAGTCCCTAAGTATTTGAGGAGCAGCAGTGGGCAAGAAGTCTCAAAAGAGTTGTGTCTTTGAAGGACTAAGGAGAAGCTAATGAGAGTGAATAACTTATGTGTTGGTTGTAAATGCATTTATCATTAGCTAGAGGGAATATTGGAGATCCAAGTTCAATGGCCTAAAGGAGTTAGTACATTGATATAGGAAGGAGTTGTAGAAATGAAACGAAGGACCTGTTGTGTGTTCAGGGTATGACAATAGGAGTTGTGATCGTCGACTACATCAGCTAGATCATCAGAGTTTCTTGTTCTCATATTATTGTACTAGTGGATGTATGAGGTCCATTATCCCTAATACCAGAGCCCTAGAAATTTGTATTATTAGTTTGATTAATATAACAAAGTTAGGTTGTTAAAAATTGTAAAAATTTGTTTATATTTTGTGCACTAGTATATTTACTACTATATATTATTCTAATGTGTAAATTTTGTGCTACCTGGATTGGTAGCATCAACGATTGTAAGATTCTAACCTAGACTCCAGTATCATGGAAAAAAACAGGAACCCCCCTTGAGGACTTAGGGTTATGGGAGGGGCACTACATGGAAAACCCAAATTGAGAGAGCGTGTTCATTCTCCCTTACACCATTTTTTACTCCTTCCATGCCACATTACAAGCCGCTTATACCAGCTTCTTTCTTCGAATATAACTTCTCATTGGTTCATTGGAGTTTGGCACCCTCCCGTCCACATGCCTTAAGTAGGGCAAGGAAACATTACCCTAGAGGTTTTTTCAATATAACTAAAAGAATGAAAAATCATAATATGGCCACAATGAAAGAAAAAAAAAATCAAAATGAAAATGATGGTCGGGACATAAGATAGCGCATGGTAAAAAACCTAACATGAGTTGTACCTTCCTCATTCACTATCACCTAGTTCCTGAGTACATGATGCTCCATTACATCAAAAGGAACCCTTGCATACCCCAACCCTGATGAGCGATGAATTGTCTCATCTTAAGGGGTAATATTAAAGGCTACATAATAAAGGGAAATCTCTAGCTCTTGAGATATGCATTGTAATATAAGGCATTATCAAGAAAAAATTAAAGGCACACTAGAGGGGTCGAAAAAGGAGGTTGAGCGGGCTAACTCATGCCTCCACAATTTCTCCCTCTAGTTTTATCTATACACTTAGGAATTGAACTCCTCATCAGTTGGTCCCCTAGAGCCTGGAACTTCGAAATGAAGTGTTTCCCCTCAAATATCACTCATTTACATTAACACCTATTGATTGATGGGTTGACCTTTGAAATGTCAATTCCCCTTTATAATTGGAAACATCTAATAGGGTTTACCATTATCCACCTATATCAACATAGGGAAAAACATTAGAGGACTTAGTCTAGTTAGATAGAGGAAGGTGATCCAAGTGACCTTAACATGCACCAAGTCTTCAACTTGGCGCTTGTTGAAGGCTTGTGGTTCCTTTGTTAATCATATCAATCTTTCACAAGCCTTTTCTTGGTCTTATGCACCTTGGTAAAACATTATCATTAATTATTCCTTAAACCCTAGGTCATAAGTACCTTGAATATGCCTCTTGAAGATCATGATATCCCTTTTCTTATTAAATTGAACCTTGTCCTTAATTTGTGAGTCCTTCTTGAGATTGTCCATTTGTCACCTTTGAACCATATACTTAGAATACCTATAAGGGGAATTATATCAGGAAGCCTCCCTTGTGGTGAAAATCCACAAAATATCATGAGGTGGAGTGTTTTGGTGACAATGGGCCTCCACTTCCTTGTTGTCCCTTAATCTAGTTCTTGCCTAGTGAAGCCTCTCACAAGGCCTACTAAATTATGAGGCAACAAACTACATACTGGTTTATGTTGAAGATCTTTCTCATCGTGAGCACTCGATGAAAAAAAGAAGTCATTTCTCTTCGAAAGTTTTCAAATAATTATTGCTTGTAAGGTGAAACAAATTCATTCTAAAGGCATCATCAAAGGTTCACCTTAGTGACTCCATTGCACATTTTTAGATTTTGTTATGAGGTATGATGAGCATATATTTCAAATTTTAAAATTTGAAGTAAATAGGTATGGCTCCATCTTGCAAGGAATTGGATAAATTATTTGTCCCTTTATATTTCTCATGCATGCATGGATACCCACGTGTCCTTAATTATAAATTATGGAAGAAATATATTCCAAGATTATATTTAAACAAATAAGTTGCTTCAAATTTTTTTATATCTTTCATTGTGTTCATTACATAATTTGACCTTATCCATTAAATATGATGCTAAAAATGTTTGCATTTCTATGAAAGAGAAAGTAAGAGAATGGTTTTGTAGTTTTAGACCAAAGAAAATATATGCATTTTCATATTTTACCATAGTTTTTCGAGAAGCTTGGATCGCTGATGAAGATAAAGCTAAATGTTTAGATGATGCATGTATTTGACTATGATTTGTAATAAAATAAGAAATATACTTGATAGTATGATGTTACAATATGAAAAATATCCTTCAAATATTCTCCTGGATAAAACAAAGTGTAAAAATTATGCTTTAAATTTTTTTGTTTAAATACACTAAGAAAAAAATGGGGTAATAAATCAAGTGAACAAGATTAATCGCTACGATGCAGCATAGTCCCTGCCTCTATAGCTAATTAATTGATTAAGTTTTCCACATAGTGTAAACTCTCTACACAAGCATTTTTTCTTCGCACAACTTCCTTCTCACTAAGTTGAGTTGTGCGTGACCTTCATACAAAAACTATGACGTCTCTTTTAGAAATATTGTTAATATTGAAAGACTGCAAGATAAAAGTATCTGATTAAATTTAGTATATTAGTTGCAATATCAATCATTCATACACAAGAGATCAATGTCTTATTAACTTCAGTATATTAGTCGCAATCTCAATCATTCATACACAAGAGATCAATGTATTCATATCGTTTTAAATAAAGAGTCTCTAATGTTTTTAAAAAACTATAAAACAATTTCATACAATTGAGGTGCTCTTGTAATTAACATATAATTAAGCTCGTGTGCATAACGTTGATATTAACCCACACTCATCACATATGTTGGACTATAAATTGATTTTTTTTTCTTTCCGCAAATTAAGGGGTTTTTTGTTTGTTTAAATTAATTAATAAAGAATGTAAAAAAGAGTTATATGTTTTAATTAATATTCGATTTTTTTAAGAGAATGTTTAATTATTATCCAAGTGGCATTACGTTGGCAAGTAAAGTGTGGTAAAGGATGTTATCATTTTTCTTGGTGTTAATAACTTTATTAACATTTCCATCAACTGTAATATAGATGCAAATAAATACCAAAAATAACTCCAATTCACGATTTTCCAAAGAGTGATAATAAAATATCTCCTCACAATGAGTTAATGATATGTGTAACTATGGAAAGAAAGAAAGAAAGAAAGAAAGAATTTTTAATGTCCACGAGGCTAAAAATAGCCTATGGGACAGATTGCTTCTCTATCTGACTCTTGTATTCGGCCCTTTTCATGTGAAGTTTTACAATGAGCACTCCCAGCTTATCGACAAACTCTTCGCTGAATAGATTATCCCAAGAATTAGCTGCCAGAATACCTGCATAGTTTTCTCTGGTGTCCTTGAAGGCCTCACATTCTAGAATGAAGTGTTTTTCTGTTTCCACTTTTCCGGAGGAGAAAAAAATACATACTCTTTCTTCCCACATTTCTTTTGGCCTTTTCCAACGCCATGTTTCACAACGGAGTTGATGAGAATTAGTCCTTAATTGAGCAATAAGAATTTTAGATCTCCAAGAAATATCAGCCCCTATGTATGCCTTTTGTTGATGGTTATGTGTGGGGTTAAACTCTTCTATGTAGTACTTCTTCTTTCTCTCTAGCTCTTTCTTCCAAGCATGTTTATGGAATTTATCCATAACAAAAGTTTTTATCTCTTCACTGTTTGTAGGACACATGCTCAAGCAAATACCCCATTTACTAAACCATTTGTTATTTTGCCGCATCCAAGTCTTCTGTCTTTTACACAATCTGTCACTGAACACAACCTTAGGCCATCTATCATCTTCCATTTGCTCAATTTTTTTCAGATACCTTATGACTCGCACCATAGCAATTGCTTCAATAGGAGCAGCCCCTGTTTCACTTAACAGGATAGCATAAGGAACTGCACTTTTAATTTTGAATTTGTTTGTAATCAAACGTTTCTGAATTTTCTCAATTTGTTTCCACTACATCTTGGTTGTGCTGCTGGCCCATAGTTCACAACCGTAAAGAATCACCGGAATCACTAAAAGCCCAAAAAGAGTTAGGGTGGTTTTCCAGTCCCACAGCTCTGCCTTCAATGAATCTTATTACAATTGTCACTCAATATGTGTGTGACACCGATAGCTGATAGCACTATGACAATTGGTCAAATTTTTCTTATTGTATATACTCGCTAACCATCATGAGCAAATACAACATCCCATACAAACAACTCCTCCACACATAATTTTTTAACACAACCATGGGAAAATAGGCACTGATAGGATAAGATTGCAAAATATCTCGATCCAAAAATCATTCCTTCTTCTAGCATTCTTAAGAAGCACCTTATCCACTCCTAATCATTCTTAATACACGTTGTAGTGGTCACTAATAATATTAGGATGGAGAGAGAATATTTTTTCTTGGAGGCTTCTACAGAGTAATGAAGAATATTTCTTCTTAGAGGCTTATAGAGGGAACTAGAGGGGCTACTTCTTTGTTTCGTAGGTTGGATGGAAGGATGGAGAAGCTTACATACGTTGATTCAAAAATTTTGAGGAGCGGAGTCTATGTTTAGTTGTAGAGTCCATTCAATATAGGACATGTTAGAGATTTTGAGGAGTTGGATCAGTCTTTCTCTATGAGCCAACCGAACCACCGATCCATCCCATGGCAACCATCACACAATTAGTCTGGAAAGCACAGTGATTCTGGAAAAACAAATAAGTCTAGAAATATTTGTTCAGCCATCATCTCAAGCACCCATTTCCCCATGTTGACATGAGACTGACAGAAAGGACAGAACTTTGCTCCTACTTATACTGAAATTATGAAATACCTTGCGCAATCAAACTTACAACAACAAGAGACAAGGGAAAATAATACATTTGAATGAAATGCCAAATATAAAGATATGGAGGATAATTAACATTGGAATACAATCCATTCAGGAATCTCATTGAAGTAACAAAGATAGAGATGGCTAGCATGTCTGGAACTTTTCTAGTTTAGAGCTTTCACTATGCGGAAAGCTCTGCACCACTGAAGCACGAAAACATGGTATAAAATATAAGTGGTGAGAATGTCAAATGCAGTTTGTGGTAACATGATTGGGCGTGATGAAAATTGCAGTAAGTGTTGGGAGTAGGACTAGTCGGATTGGGATCCTTGAGAACAAGGGTCGGTATTCATCTATTAAAGTTTCTAGCAAGCTAAAAAAACCATGGTAGTTTATTAAAATTCTCGACCACCCACATGCATTTACTCCAATGGATACCCAAGGCCAATTGTTATTTTGTCAAGATGAGTTGGGTGTTGAAATGTATAACTAGATTTGGTCTTTGTAAATATGAAATGTAATTTTGATTATTGTATATTGTAAAATGAAAGAAAATTTATTATTGTTATTTTTGTAGCATGGGTTTAATTCTCAAGGTATTTTATTTATAGGTCAAGCCCCCATTGAGTGCTTCTAGGGTTTGTCTTAGGGTCAAGAAGTAAAAAGAGTCATTGTCATGTGAAGAATACCCCATTGAGCACATTGTAAATTGTAAAAAGAATTATTTTTGTATTTAAAAGTGTCAAAATACCCTCCAAGACAAGGTCAGTCTGGCAACTAAGAAGTTTTCCTCAATTAGGGCATGTTGTCCTCCTTGGACGCCTATATATAGGAGGGAACTTGACCTCCTATGGATATCATTCATTCTCTCATAATCCAAGTGAAGGAGATGAAGAATAAGGCTAGTGAGGAAGGAAAAATGATGAAGGACGAGTGTTTTGGTTATTTTCTCTCTCTCTCTTTCACGTGTCAAGAAGGAAAGCTAGGGTTTTGTTGCTGCAAGATTGAAATTAAGTATATTGTAGGAAGAGGTTGAAGGAAGGTCTATTGGATCATATACAAGCCCTACAATAAGGAGAAACTCAAGCTAACGTCAAGAGAAGCCTTGGGAGCCCTGAATCTTCTCACACGTGTGGAAGCAACAATTGTTACTGGGGGCTAAGAATTTTAGACCTGCAGTAGAGGCTGAAATTTTGTAGCTGGGGGTCAAAGTTGTGCAACTAGAAGAGATTTGAATAGGTTTTACTAGAACAGAGGAATCACATAATCAAGAAGTTCATACTTGGTCTTGGAATGGTGTTGGTATTGGTCTACATGATCAGGTGCTCAATACTTAGCTCAAAAATCAAAGTTTCCAGAATTGCTCGAAACTGGGACGACAGCGTAGATCTCGCCACCAGGATTCCAATGCAACTCATTTCATCAAAATCTGAGTTCGTATGAGTAAGTTATGACCTGCTGCCTATTTTCTCAAACTGCGAAAAAAATTGCAAATTGGACAGGTTGCTGACATGGCAGCCCAGTCAGCAAAAAAGAATCTTCTGAAAATATTCTTTAGGTTTCTGCCAATGAAGCTGTGACAAGTGACACTTTCGAATTCACCAATTTTATCTATGTGGGGGTAATTTTCTTAATTTTATCTAAGGTAGAATTGTGTTCTTTTTATTATTTTATTTATTTATGATTTAATATGTAATATTCCCAGTTAGCTTATTGCTAGGTGGAATATTATATGTTGCTCTATTTTTCAGTCTAGAAGAATAAATGGGGTAGGGAGACCCTTAAATCTCTTTAATAGGAATAAAACACTTCCAATGTGAATGTGGATCAGTTTAGGTAGGCAAAATAAAGTCACCTTCGGTGTGAAAAGGAGAAATGCATGTGGACTAGATCCAAGTTGACCAAATCAATAGCGCTGCCAAAAGATAGAGTGGAGCTAGTGGGAACAGCGCAGTTTTGGAGGAGGAGTCTTTGCAAGAAAGTAACCTCATAAATGAGTGGGGCCAAAGATGAGGAGGCTCACCAAGAATAAAAGGGAAGGGATGGCAGCCATGAGAGGCATTCAGAATATTGTTTATGATTGAGTCTTATGACTTCTTGCATACTTTAGCTATTTAGCTGGGTCTTCTACACTGTCTAGTGCAAGGTATTCTCATGCAGGAATTCCACACTCTTTCTTGGAGAGCTTGGTGAAGGGATCTTAGAGGAGTATTCTGGGCTATATTTCCACTATCTGACATTGGGTCAAGCAGCCACCTATAGCTACAGCGTAGTCCCTTGGAGAAACTGCGTTATTTTTCATGGTGTTGCAGTGGTAGGGTTAAAACCCCTGTTTGTGAGCTACTTTCCTAGGGAAAGGATCAATCTTTCTCCCGGAAAGCTAGCAAGGAGTACTTTCAGCCATTTCTTGTATTTTCCAGCCATATGTATGCAGAATTGCAGTCATACAGCGTGATTTTCAGTCATATATCTGTAGATCTACTTTTTTTAGCTCATGCTTTCAAGAAACCCTTGCCGAGTTATCTCAAGATTGTGTAAAAAAGACTAGATCTCCATTTTCTCAGCTCTTTGAGTAATATATCATCTGATCTATTGGTTTCCATTTTTCTGTAGCAGAAACCCTCATGAAACTGCGTTGTCTTATGCTTCAGAAATTCTGTGTTGTAGAAGTCATGGGGTTAGGGTGTTTTTAGACTATATTGGGCTTGGGAGATCTGTTTAACATAGCTAGAATGATTTGTTTCTGATCCCATTTTATATTTGAGGTATATAATACATAAACTAATGGATCTAAGTGTTTTTTCTCATTATTATAGTGTAATTTTCTGAAAACTGCGTTTTTGGTGTCAATATTGTTGATTTACCTGAAAAGGAATATTACAGTGGTATCAGAGCACTGCTCTTTTCTCAGCTTGTGGGGACAATATATCTAAATCCATGGAAAAGAGGGAGATTCCAAAGCTCCTTCTTCAGACTGTGCATGAAATTTCCAAAGATATCAAGGAGATGAGGCAGAAGGAATTTCCTAAAGGGTTTCACCAGGGAGAAAGCTTCGGCACATCACATTTGTGGGAACAAACAGCAGCACAACCTTCTTCACAACACTCCACTATGCCCAAATTCCTATCTATGGAAGGTGAGGAAGGAAGGCCCTTGAGGGAAGAAACCCTTGGTGATTACTTTGTGGAATATGAATCTCAATCTCGAAGATTCAAAAAACATTTGAGCTTTCAGGAGTTCTGTCGGATCAAGGATGGTAGGAGATACTTTCATCACCATAAAAGGGGAGGGTTTATGTAGAACTCAGATCTACAACGCATCTTGGGAAGATTCTTCTTGCCCTTTTATGATGGATCACCCAAGTGCACAGCCAAGGCCTGGGTAGAGAAGTTGGATACTTATTTCCAACTCAACATAGTTTCTGAAATGGAGGCTATCAAAATAGCAGCGCTACACCTAGAAGGTGAAGCTCATGAGTGGTGGTTCCATGGGTTATATACACTTGGGCATGATCATGTTACTTCATATTCATATTTCACCAGGAGGTTGGTAGAGATATTTGATCCTAGGGATCCAGAGGCTCACTTTGTTGAGATAACCAAGCTCAAGAAAAGGGGAGATCTAGAAATTTATATTTCTGAGTTTCTAAAGCTTTCAGTAATGGTATCTGACCTCACTATGAACCAGAGGATATGTATGTTTATTGATGGGATGGCTGAACCATTGCATGGGTTGGTGAAATCCACTAGACCCACTACACTCGAAGAAGCTATGGAGAAGGCTAGGGATTTACAACATGCCTTACCCAAGACCAAAGCACCCTTTCAGCAAAATATTTCTTCATGCCCAAAGGAGAATCAGGGTAGAACACCTCTTGACAATGGTCGAAAGGATCTAAGGAAGAAAAAACTTTGTTTCACCTATCAAGAACCATGGGTGCAAAACCACCAATGTGTTGCAGGGAAAGCACATTGCATTGAGATATTTTCTGATGAGGAAGAGAAGACCAGCGTTGTACCTTCCACAAAAGATGCAATAAAATATTTTTCTCCAATGGGAGGGGCTCTTGCAGCATTAAGAGGAGTTACCGAGTATCTAACATTGAGAGTTAGGGACACCATTATGGGACAAAGAGTATCATTTTTGGTATATAGTGGAGCTACTCATAACTTTATTGATACACAGCTGGTACAAAGGAGGGGCATTCACATAGAAGACTTTGAGGGTTTCTCAGTTTTGGCTCCACGAGCTAGAACCATGCAGTGTGCCAAATATGTTCCAGCATTAACCATCACCATGGGAGCCTACACATTGACAGACCACTTCTTTGTGGTTGATATTCCAGACACCAATGTCATATTGGGTGTCCAGTGGTTAATCACCTTAGGGAAGGTTACCACTGATTGGGAAACCTTAGAGATGGAATGGATGGAAAAGGGGAATGGTAAACATTGGAAAATCAAAGGCATCCACACCTATCCACCTCAGACTGTCTCAGCCCACAGGATGGAAGCAGATTTATGTAGAGGGGACATATAATGGGCAGTAGAAGTGTGTTTGTCAGAAGATGGGAGTAGGGATTCATCAGTACATCCAAATTTACAATCTATCTTGGACCGATACTCTACAGTATTTGGGGATATTCCACCTGGAAGACCTCCTGACCAAGGTTTTGAACATACTATTGAGTTGGAGCAAGGAATCCAAGCAGTGATTACCACAACCTATAGGTACCCCAAAGCCTATAAAGATGAGATTGAAAATGCCATTCAAGAGCTTTTGGCCTTAGGACATATCCAGCCTAGCACTAGTCCTTTTTCCTCTTCAGTGGTCTTGGTGAAGAAGAAAGATGGCACACTGAGAATGTGCATTGATTATAGAGAATTGAACATGAAAACCATGAAGAATAGATATCCAATTCCTAGGATCGATGAATTAATGGATTAACTAAGAGGATCCAAATATTTCTCCAAGATTGATTTGAGATCAGGATATCATCAAATCAGGGTGAGGGATCAAGATATCCCCAAGACTGCATTCCGGTGTCACTATGGGAAATTTGAGTTTTTGGTAATGCCTTTTGGGCTAACCAATGCTCCAGCAACATTCCAATCTTGCATGAACCACATCTTTCGTGGTCACTGGAGGAAGTTTTTGTTGGTCTTCTTTGATGACATTCTTATTTATAGCCGCACATGAGAGGAACATTTACAGCATTTTGAGGCATTATTATGCATTCTTAAGGAGTAGCAGTTCTATGCTAAGCTCTCCAAATGTGAGTTTGGGCTCATAGAGATGCTTTAATTGGGCCAAATCATTGGAGTGGATGGGGTAAGAGTCCATGAAAAGAAGATCTGTGCTATTAGAGATTGGCCTGAACCAAAGAATGTCACAGAACTTCAGGGATTTGTAGGCATATGTACCTATTACCAGAAGTTTGTAAAAGGGTTCTCTCAACTAGCAGCACCACTTACAGATCTAACCAAGAAGGGAGCCTTTAGTTGGACACCTACAGCACAAAGAGCTTTTGATAAGCTCAAGGAGGTGATGAGTAGCTACCCAGTATTGGTCCTACCTGATTTTACTCAACCCTTTGTGTTGGAATGTGATGCTTTAGGGGAAGGAATTGGGGCAGTATTGATGCAAGGAGGACACCCTATAGCTTTTGAGAGCTGAAAATTGCTGCCACATGAGAGGCTATACCCCATATATGATAAAGAGATGTTGGCTATTATGCATGCTTTAGCCAAGTTTCGGCAGTATTTGGTGGGGAATAAATTTCGAGTGAAGACTGACCATAATAGTCTCTGGTTCTTTCTTGAGAAGAAGCAGCTTCAGGAGAGGCAGAAAAAATGGGTAAGTAAGATCCAAGTATATGACTTTGACATAGAGTATCTCAAAGGGAAGAGTAATGTGGTGGCAGATGCTCTATCCAAGAGGCTAGCAGCGTTGTCCTTAAGGGGCATAGATGTAGATTGGAAGGCTCAGTTGTTAGTGGAATACTCCAAAGGCAACTTTGCATGTGAGATCCTAGATGGAGTGGTGGCTGATGAGAGGTATAGAGTGATGGATGAGGTCATCTAATACTGAGATCGAGTCTTCTTGACTAGATATTCTAATCTCAAGGAGAATATTTTTCAAGCATCACATGATTCCCCACTTGCAGGGCATCAAGGATTCACCAAGACTTATCGAGCTATTCGAGAGAGATTCTCATGGAAGGGTCTCAAGGAGGATGTACTCCAACACATCAAGGAGTGCATAGTTTTCCAACAAATCAAAGGAGAACACAACCATCTTGCATGATTATTGCAGCCACTCCCTATTCCGGATGGAAAATGGGAGAGTATTTCCATGGACTTCATCATCGGTCTACCTACAGTTCAGGGTAAGGATTTTATCTTTGTAGTTGTTGATCGACTAACAAAGTATTCACATTTCTTTGCTATTTCTGCACGATATACTACTTCACAGGTAGCTGAGATTTTCTTCAGGGAAGTGTTTAGACTCCATGGTCTCCCAAAGACCATAGTCAGTGATCGAGATAGCCGCTTCATGGGTGGATTTTGGCAATAACTTTTTCGGTTAGTGGGTACTGAATTGACACCAAGTACCAGTTATCACCCACAAACCGATGGAAAGACTCAGATAGTGAACAAGTGGTTGGAAGGCTACTTTAGAAACTATGTTTCAGGCCAACAGAGAGCATGACTGTGTTGGCTCCATTTGGGGGAGTATTGTTACAACACAAATTTTCATATGTCCATTGGCATGACCCCATTTCGAGCTCTTTATGGGTATGATGCACTTTCATTTGCTGATGTGATGTTTGGAGCAAGCAAAGCTCCTAGAGAAAAGGAATGGATTCAAGAGAGTTAGGATATACTCTGGGACCTCAAGGACAACATTGCTACAGCACAAAACCAACAGAAAAAATATGCAGACCGTGGTCGGATAGAGAGACAGTTTGAGATAGATGACTTGGTCTATCTTCATCTTCAACCTTATCAACAGTCTAAAGTCAAGGAGAAGGGAGTTGAGAAGCTCAAACCTCGATTCTATAGGCCATACAGGGTGATCTGTCGTGTTGGGGAAGTAGCCTATGAGTTAGAGCTTCCTAAGGGGAGTAAGATCCATAAAATTTTTCATTTCTCATGCCTCAAGAAGGTCATTGGACAACATGTGGTTGCTAATATGGATCTCCCACCTATTGATGATGAAGGCCATCTAGTTTTTAAACCAGAGGCAATCTTGGATACTCGGGAGAGGCAGCTAAGGAGTAGAGTGATCAAAGAATATCTTATTCAATGGATGAATATTCCTAATGAGGATGCCACTTGGGAAGGAGAGAATATTTTGCAGCATCCTTCTTTACTGTTTCTTGAGGAGAAGAAAATTTTGGGAGGGGAGGACTGTAATATTCCCAATTAGCTTATTTCTAGTTGGAATGTTATATGTTGTTCTATTTTTTAGTCTAGAAGAATAAATGGGGTAGGGAGACCCTTAAATATCTTTAGTAGGAATTAAACACTTCCAATGTGAATGTGGATCAGTTTAGGTAGGAAAAATAAATTCACCTTCAGTGTGAAAGGGAGAAATGCATGTGGACTAGATCCAAGTTGACCAAATCAATAGCACTGCCAAAAGAGAGAGTGGAGCTAGTGGGAACAGTGCAGTTTTGGAGGAGGAGTCTTTGCAAGAAAGTAACCTCATAAATGAGTGGGGCCAAAGATGAGGAGGCTCGCCAAGAATAAAAGGGAAGGGATGGAAGCCATGAGAGGCATTCAAAATATTTTTTATGATTGAGTTTTATGACTTCTTGCATACTTCACTTGTTTAGTTGGGTCTACTGCACTGTTTAGTGCAAGGTATTCTCATGCGGGAATTCCACACTCTTTCTTGGAGATCTTGGTGAAGGGATCTAAGAGGAGTATTTTGGGCTATATTTCCACTATCAGAATTTGGGTCAAACAGCCACCTACAGCTATAGTGCAGTACCTTGGAGAAACTACGTTATTTTTCATGGTGTTGCAGTGGTAGGGTTAAAACCCCTATTTGTGAGCTAGTTTCCTAGGGAAAGGATCAATCTTTCTCTTGGAAAGTTAGCAAGGAGTACTTTCAGCAATTTCTTGTATTTTCCGGCCATATTTATGTAGAGCTACAGTCAGACAGCATGAATTTCAGTCATATATCTGTAGATCTACTTTTTGTACCTCATGCTTTCAAGAAACCCTTACCGAGTTATCTCAAGACTGTGTAAAAGAGACTAGATCTCCATTTTCTCAGCTCTTTGAGTAATATATCATCTGATCTATTGGTTTCCATTTTGCTGTAGTAGAAACCCTCATGAAACTGCACTGTCTTATGCTTCAGAAATTCTATGTTGTAGAAGTCATGGGGTTAGGGTGTTTTTATACTATATTGGGCTTGGGATATCTGTTTAACATAGCTAGAATGATTTGTTTCTGATCCCATTTTATACTTGAGGGATATAATACATAAAATAATAGATCCAAGTGTTGTTTCTCATTATTATAGTGTAATTTTCTGAAAACTGTGTTTTTGGTGTCAATATTGTTGATTTCCCTGAAAAGGAATATTACATAATATTTTATATATTTATATATATTATATTATATGTTAATATATATATATATATATATATATATATATATATATATATATATATATATATATATATATATATTTAAATATTAATTAACCAAACCATAATTCATGTGTTAATTATGCCAAAGTCCATCGTAAACCAAATGGCCAAATTCTGTTGAGAATTATCCACATGCCAAACGTTATTCAAGTGCCAAGGTCGGTATTCATTAAACCAAGATCCGTATTCAATATATGCAATGGTTTGTTGAAATTTTATATGCCAAAAAGCGTATAATGGGAGTGGGGTTGGTTTTGAACCTAGAACCTCTGCCCCACAAGCCCACGCCCTAACCAATGGGCCATGGCATGGTATTTATTAATTCTTGCCACCAACATTCATTTATCCCTTATGCAGTGGGATTGGCGGAGGGCGGAGAGGCCAACCCCTCTCGCCATGTGACCCTACTCCATGACCGAGCGCTAAGGCTGAATGGTAAGCGCATTTAGCACAGATTTAACATTAATTAAACCTCGTTTAAGTGCATTTTAATTTAGCTGAAATTCTAAAGTCGCCCTCAAATCCGGTGTAATTCCATATTTGGTGGAGTTAGCTAGATATCTTCCAATTTTAGTGGAGGAAAACTAAGGAAATTTGTTTTTGCCATAATGGAGGAAATATTCGACCAAATTTGGAAAATGAATAGTCAATCTTAGATTATTCTAGCATTCCAAGGACAATGGCATAAGTTTCAGAGGCTGAAAATGACTTCTACATGTGATTTTTCTACAGGGAAGTTCAAGGGAGCCTAGAGCCACCAAGGAAGGAGGTCAAGTTTGGACCGGCCAGAGTCAGTTTTCAATAATTGGACAGTCATTTTTAGATGATTTGTATGTTCTAAAGAAAATAGAACAGGTTTCAAGATCATTTTAATAATGTACACAAAAATTTTTCCAAATTTTAGCTAATACAAGAGGCCCAAGCTATGGAGCTGGACCAAGGAGATGTAGCCCAAGAGGGGTGAACTCCTTCATCAAAAACTTGTGTTGATGGCTCTAATTATGGTTTGTTGTAAATTTTTATGTTGTTGTTCAGTTCTTTCTTATGTTGTTTATTTGTCATTAATTTCAACATAAAACACAAGACAATTTCGTGTTTTGACACACACCTGCACCAAGGAAACTAAAGCATCGTAAGCAAAAAAGAAGCAAATAAATTATAATTCTGAACTTGTAATTAGCACAGCAAAACTAACATATCAGGTTCATATCACTAGAGTTATTGGAATTCTTCATTTGAAGAATCTATAAGAAGAGAAGAGATTTGCAAATTTTCCTCTCAAGTGGAGAGGTTTTGACCCTGGCTTGCATCCTATATCTTGTGTTCTTGTGCATTGTTGATATTCTTGTTTTGGTAGTTGTTTCAGTTCTTTCTTATGTTGTTTATTTGTCATTAATTTCAACATAAAACACAAGAAAATTTCGTGTTTTGACACACACCTGCACCAAGGAAACTAAAGCACTGTAAGCAAAAAAGAAGCAAATAAATTATAATTTTGAACTTGTAATTAGCACAGAAAAACTAACATATCAAGTTCAGATCACTAGAGTTATTGGAATTCTTCATTTGAAGAATCTATAAGAAGAGAAGAGATTTGCAAATTTTCCTCTCAAGTGGAGAGGTTTTGACCCTGGCTTGCATCCTATACCTTGTGTTCTTGTGCATTGTTGATATTCTTGTTTTGGTAGTTGTTTCATAAGAGCAACATAATAATAAGAGAATAATATAATAATCAATAAAATTAAAAATACATCACAAGAAGTTATCAAGTTAAGGAGAAATCATCTTAGTTACAATCCTTTAGATTTCTCAACATGGTATCAAAGCTAAGGTTGGCTAAGGGTATGATGAAGATCACAACATCCTTGAACAAGTATTTGAAGTAGTGTTCCATGGTAAAAATTCATCTCAAGCAAAGAATCAAGGCATTATGGAATCTCCTCTTATCCATTAATAATAGTATGACCAAGAATTCTACAAAGGACGAAGGATTATTCTCAGCACTTACTGGCACATTTGAAGATGATAATATTTGGGTAATCGATAGTGGAGCATCAAGACATATGACAGGTAAGCACAAGCAACTAAACACCTTATCAATAGGAAAATATTCCTACTCCATTGAACTTGGTGACTAGAAGAGATATCTTGTAAGAGGAATTGGATTAGCCTCACTGGAGCTAGAGAATGGAGGAAATATCCATCTCAACAACATCATATTTGTTCCATGTTTGCAAAAAAATCTACTTTATATTTCATGTTTAGAAGATAAGGGAGATGGAGTTTCTTTTATAGATGGAAATGTTGTATTATGCGATAAAATCTCTAGTATTGAAAATGAAAAGATCATTGGGATTCATGAAGGAAGACTCTACAAATTGTTGACTCCTCTCTCTCAAGCTTTGGTTCACATTGAAGTAAATCTGTGTGAACTTTGGAATAGAAGGTTTGGTCACCTTCACTACAAAATATTACCAACTCTAAAATCAATGGTGAATGGCATCCATGAACTCAAGCAGGATCATGAAGGAGTATGCAAGGGATGTGCATTAGGTAAAAAATTTAAGAGACCATTTGGAAATATTGCTTCAGGGTCAAAATAAATCCTAGATATCATTCATTCTGATGTTTGTGGTCCTATGTCTACAAATTATTTGGAGACCATCTATATTATGTAACATTAATTTATGACCACACAAGGAAAACTTGGATCTATTTTTTGAAATCCAAGGATGAAGTATTCGACAAATTTCAAGAAAGCAAAGATGAAGTAGAGAACCTTACAGAAAGAAGGATAAAGGTACTAAGATCTGACAATGGAGGAGAATACACTTCAAAGGAACTCATATATTTCTATAAGGAGGGGGGGATTAAGAGGGAGTTGATAGTCCCATATAATCCTAAACAAAATGGAGCTGTTGAACGAAAGAATCGATCAATTGAAGAAAGTGTTAGAGCCATTTTATATGATCAATACTTGCCAAAATTTCTGTGGGGTGAAGCTATAAAAATTGTTGTATGTTCAAAATTGAAGTCCTCATAGATCGCTAGACGACACGACTCTTGAAGAAGAATTCACTGGGAAGAAACCATGTGTGGGTCATCTTCGAATATTTGGTTGTCCTATCTATATTCACAGTCTGAGGGATAAGACTGTCATCAAAGAAGACCAGGCATGAAGGGAATTTTTTTTGGCTATATTTATACTTCAAAGGCAGATAGGATCTACATAAAGGAAGTACACTGAATAGAAATAAGTTGAGATGTGATATTTGATGAAAGTATTTCATTCAAGAAATCAATGGATCTCCTTATTAACTCTAATTATGAAGAAATTCCAATATTTGAAGAAGAGTGTGTTAGCCACCTATAATATTTGTCATAGAAAAAGGTGGCTAAGACTATTCAGCCTTCAAGGAACAAATTTCATTGCTAAAAATTGTTGGCTCTTGAAGACTCTTGAAGGCCTCATGCCTTTCCTCTGTCTAAAACTTCACTATGTTTTCCCTTCAGAACTCAAAAATCTTGCTAATTTCCAAGCTAGAATACTGCTGCAAACACCATTTCCCTTTTTCCCCTTCTCCCAAAACTAACCTTCATTTGCTTCCCTATTTCTCCATAAAATTCCTCTATTTTTCATGAGTTCTCTTTTTCCATTCATGAAAACCCATTTTTATAAGGTTTGAGACTCACTCTTTTAAGCCTTACCGAGACCCTCGAATCCCTTCGAAAGCATTGGAAATCCATAAAAACACATGTTTGTGCATAAGGGTTTAAGCCCCTTTGGGCCAGGTCTCAACCACATCCCCCGCATGCCCGCACCCTAGAACCAGGTGCTAAACCCCTCACAGTGCTTATCGCATCGCTAAATTCCAAAGGCGCAAGTCTTTCGTCGTGGTTCTAAAAACTCCGATGCAATTAGGTCCTCCTTTCTAGCCCCCGTTCATATCATCCTCCCATGCGCCCTAAGGCCCCGCAGTCGGGCGCCAAGCCTTTAAATATTTCTCTGCCCGAAGTATTAAAACCTTTGGTTATTTTGAATCTTAGGTTTTTAATTATTTTATAACTTATTCGCCGGTCCGAATTTCAAATTAACCTCCACCTTCGATCTAATCTATAGATCGACGGTGCGGAGTCCGTCTCCCTGTGGTCCCCGCCGTCCATAAGCCGATTGCCCAAAACCGGCGGTATCCATCGCACCGACTTTGGGCGAAATTTGTTTTCCCCCGATCGCCAGCGATTCCATACATCGCATGACACGCGTCCCGTGTACTTTTTCAAAACCGCTTGCCCATCGCGCGTTATCGTTCGGACGTGGACGTCCAGTGATATTGTTGTCCACCGTCCGATGTGGGGCGGGCCATCCAACGACTATCGCTCGTCGAAGATGCCCGACAGTTAACCGAGCTACAACGCGTCATTCAATCAATCTCCGCCATCGATCTAATCTGCAGATCGACGGTCCACATTTCATCGCCCTGTTTCGATCGCCTAGTCAACGTTTTCCCGTTTTGACTTTTCGCCTCCGCTCCCGACCGTCGATCTCTGCGCGATCGACGGCTCAGATTTAAACGTTTTTTCCACATTCCTTTTGATTCCACCGATCAATCTCAACCATTGCATGATGCCATCTAACGGCCATGCTTCCTCCACGTGTCCTCTGCAGCAGTAAACCTATATATGCAGGATTTTATAATAGTTTTTTGTATTTTGCAGGGTTTAAATGGTTTTCTCGCCATTTTCAAAGAAAATTCGAGGGCGGAGGATGACGATTTTCCTACCTTCGATTCACCAAAGAAAATCATCGCAGGGTGTTAAAAACACGTTTCATCAGTGTTTCTTCAGGAATTGATGCCATATCGCCCCTGCGCAGCCCTGCATACCAGCAAAAACCATGAATCGGGCACAGTCAGAGAGTATCAGTGACGAAGGCCAAAAATTTATCAGAACAGAGGATTAAAGACAGATTTTGCGGGGATCACTGCTAAGAATGATTATCAAAAGCCTAATCCCCGATTTAAAACACAGTTTAAAGAAGATCTTAATTTTTTTATCAACAGGAGCGCTTCCACCGCCACAATTGAGGCAAATTGACCCCTCTAGCTACCACAATGCACCTGTGCCTCAAAGTATTCAATCAAAGGCCGAAGTTATTGATCAAGACTAGATGTCTGCCTCGCAACGCAGCCATAGAGTAAATTCTGCCAAGGAACTTAATGACAGACACCCGCAGAGTTACTTCGACGCCACACAGAGCCTCAAAGGTCAACAAAAGCTCCCACCGAGCTTAATCATTATGTAAATCATTTAATACAGAGGATATGTATGTAAGTTTCTTCATTGAGCCCCTCAAAGGCCAATAAGCCATTAATTTTGTATTAATTGTAATTGAGATATTTTATCAGATCTCACCTCCTCATCCTTCTATATATACTTCTGCAGAAGATGAGTGAGTGGTTGGTTGCAGAAATTTGATATACATTTAAGCTTAAACTTCTAACTGTAAATAGTGTTCACTGGCTCTTGGAGCTCTGCTTGTAATAGATAATTTAGGTTGAGATGTGTAGATGGTTGCTAAACTAAAGCACTGGACTTAAAGCTGTAACTGGTTTGGAGCATCAATACAAGCTGATTTATGGGATCCTGGTCTATTTCAACGGTGATGTTTCTCTAATTTTTACTTGTTATCTTGTTTTTGTTTTCACTGTGTTTCATATTCTCTTATAAAGAACAGCATGCATAGAGTTAGGACCTACTGTACATCAGTAACCTTCTCTGACTGAAAATATTTATCTGAACGTTTTCTTCTAAACTGTGTTATTTAGGAATGATTTAATTTGGTTCAAGCATAGGAATGTTGGCGTTCCCTCGTCTTATTTTCTTAGCTGAATGTTATTTTTAAATGTTATTTTCAGTATATGTTAAGTGAAGATGAACTGAGGAAGATATGGTGAGCCATGGTCCCAGTTTTATCTCCGCTACTGTCTGAATGTTTCCCTTGGAATGTGTTAAAAGCTGGCTAGTTTAAAAGTACTTACCAGCTCTTAGGCCATTCTGTGTTATCTTTGTGTTTGTCTTGAAAGTAACCAAGTAAAGCAGAGCTAGGAGAGGATTTGTGGTGAGCCCGGCCCGCTAGTTTCTACTCCAAAAGTTGCTTTCAAGTTCCCTTTGTTTTAAAATGTTTTCTATTGAAAGTGTATCAAAGGTTGGCTAGTTTAAAAGTACTTACCAGATCCTAGTTTACTTTTATGTTTTTCCCTAGTCCATGTCAAAGGCTGACTAGTTTAAAAGTACTTATCAGATCCTGGGCTGCTCTTTGTTCTGCATCTGTTTAAATTTCCCTCCTAATTGTATCATTTCTTCCATAAATCAAACTTCAAAGAGATCCTTAGACATAGATGACTTGCCCCATGGACCACTCTTGCCTCTTGCTGCCTCAATTAAATCCTATTATGAATCCATAGCCCAATGGACTAAAACCTGCAATTATCTATCTTTTTGGCCGAAGCTTACTCTGATTGCTTGCAACTTCTCACCTTTGAAACTCTTTGCATTCGGGACTTTCCACCTCAAACAGTAATCATGCTCAACCATCCAAAAAAAAAACAAACCCTTGGCCTTCATAACTAGCCTAATATCATAACCCCAAACTTCAAAGACAAATCCATCTTTGCACTTATTGGAGAGATCCCTCTCCGGATTCAGGAGGGCTAGATCCTAGAATCCCAAAGTTGGTTGAAACGATGTTGTTTCTGTGATCGGACTTTGCCAATATTGCTGATTATAGAATCCTAACATTTCTGGCGACTCCACTGGGGACTCAAACCCAAAATCGTTTTTTATTTTTATAAAACCGTGTGAGTTAAAAGAAGCCTTTTCAAGCACTACCAAAGAAGTGGTAATCATGGTAAAACTTGTTTGAATCAGTGACAAGCTAGGTAAAACCTAGGATTTTCTTAAGACTTTATCTAACCTTGAAAGATCAGCTGGCTTAGCCATAAGAGTAAATTGTCTTTGTCTCATAACCGTATCTAAGTTTTGAAACAGAGTTAGGTTATTCTTAAAAACCATACAACTGAAAAATAACTCAGAAACATCAAAAATATTTCAGATTGGTATTCAATAAACATGGTGGTGGACCATAAAACCTTTTACCTCTGAAAAGAGCTAAAAACTTCCACTTGGCGACTCCACAGTCCTTAACAGACCTTAAGACTCCACTGGGAAGAACCCTTATTTATAATATCATTCAAACTCAGTTAGAGGACTATAGGATTGGATTTCAAACAGACTAGTTAACCTTTTAAAGATTGTCATACCTAGTTAAACTTTTCATGTTTATTTGGGTCTAAAAAACACAACATAGTGGCTCCTAGAAAGATTCACACTAGAGCCCATCCTGACCCTGATCCACCTGAAGTAGTTGATAACCCAGAAGGTATCCTTAGGAAGTCTCCTAAGATTAAATTTTCAACTTTTTTCATATCACCCTTGAGAGCTAATTCAGTCCCTAAAAAGCTTTCGGCTCTACAACCATCACAAGTTGACTTGGTAAACCCATTTAGAACTAGGTCTCTTGGTGATTTAGATCAGTTAGATTCTGAGTCTTCACTTTCATCCCCAGAAACAAGTGAGCTTTCTGGTAGCAGAGAAACAACACCTCCTGATTTACATTTCCTTCACAACCTAGGTGTCTCTCATCCAAGATCAGCTCAGCAGTCTATTTCTGGTCCATCCATTTCTACTCACACTACATCCATTGTTCAAACCACTCCACTTCAGCCTACTTTTTCAGTTGTTAATCCACTCCTTGTGAATCCACCCCCACCACATATCATGGTAGCATGGTATGCTTCCTTATTCCTTCCTGCACCATTTGTCAATCTTCCACAGGACTATCAGTCCAAAATTCCATTATATGATGCTAGCAATACTACAACTGCATCACAACATGTGGATAAGATGGATGACTACTTTGACAGAAATGAAATTGATGATGATTATGTCAAGCTTAGGCTATTTGTGCAGAGCTTAGGGGGAGAAGCAAGAAAATGGTTCAAAACTTTAGCCCCCCATAGTATTAATGATCTTCAAGCCTTCCATCAATCATTCTTAAACAAATGGGAAGTAAAGAAAAATCCTCTCCAAGTCCTTTCTGACTACAAGAACCTCCATAGAAACACTGGGGAAAGTGTGCAAGCTTATTGCACCAGATTCAATAGTGTGTATAATGCACTTTCCCCAGAACTAAAACCTCCACAGGGCTCAGCTTTAAAAAAGTTTCCTGAAGGGTTCGACTCCAACATGACCTATCAGCTGAGAGAGAGAGATTTTGCAACTCTTGAGGATATGCAAAGAGGCGCTCTTTCTGTGGAAGTCAACTTAATGGAAAAAAGAGCAAGAATGAAAAATGAAAAGAGAGTGTCCTTTAGAGAGGAATCTGCACCTTATACTTCCAACTCAAAGATGGAAAAAATGATGGAAGAAATGATGAAAGAAATGAGCATAATTAAGAGAGCACAAGCAAGCCAAAATCAGAATGCTCCTCAAAATATAAATCAGAACCAGAATCAGAATTTTAGAAGGAACCAACCTCCAAACAGACCTAGGGAAGATGATCAACAGATCATTCCTCCCTTTCATCAAAATTATGTAAGTGAGGTTGAGGAAACGAATGAGATAACAGAGGGAGATGATGTCAACGTGTTTGGGTTATAGGATGATGACTTTGAGATTCATTATGATAGAAAACAAAGTCTATACACACCTTATGATGATAGAAGAGGTGATGATGAAAATTATTATCAAGACATGGAAAATGTCATCATAGAATCTCAAAAGGAATATAACCTTAGAAGCAAAACTAGTCAACAAACCACCAACAACAAAACCTCTGACAAATCTTCACAAAACAGCACTACAACCAAGCCTAAATTTGTCAAACAAAAGGAAAAAACAGTGGTTGTAAGTTCTGGTAATGATAAAGAGAAAGACACTCAAAACAAAGAAAAACAGAGTGCAGACATTAGTAGTACTAACACTTTAGCTAGTACTCCTGTGAAAACAATTTTGTCAAGTGTAAATAAAACGAATCAGCAAGCTGATATTGCTGATAGAATAACAGCTAATAAGGCTTAAACGAGTTCTTCAAAGAACCAAATCCCTTTTAGCCTTGAGCAGTAAATTTCAAAGATCAAAATCTTTGTTCCCTTAACTCGGTTAGCTGCCCACCATATATATAGGACCCAAATTTTGAAGGCTTTGAACATTGAAGAGAATGAGGACACTGTCAATCTTAATGATGACCAACCAGAGCTGATTTTTGGTCCTAAGATTGAAGGTAGATATCAAGAGGGACCTGTCCCTCCCTTTTATGTAAGTTTAAACGTTCATGACAAAATTTTGCACAATGCTATGCATGATTCCGGGGCTTCTCATAATTTAATGCCAAAATCTGTAATGGAGAGCCTGGGTTTAGAAATCACCAGACCTTACAAAGACCTTTACTCCTTTGATTCTAACAGAGTAAAGTGTTTAGGATTAATCAAAGACCTCTGTGTTAACTTAGCCCAAATTCCAGCCAAATGCTTAATCATGGATATTGTTGTGGCTGATGTTCCCCCCAAGTATGGAATGTTGTTATCAAGATCATGGGGGGCTAAGTTACAGGGGACTATGCAAATGGACATGACCTATGCGACTATCCCTGTTTTCAATCAGAATAGAAGACTCTACAGGGAGTCCCATATGCAATACATAGTTACAAGTCAATACAGACCGCAAAACCCCCCTTTATACTTTGTAAACACAGGCCTTGACTCATTTATCCTTTTTAATGACGAAACATTAGATGAACAAATAACTTTGTCAGAGTTAATGGACGTTAGGGAGGAAGAGGAAAACACCATGGAACTGTCAAAACAGTTTGCTGAACCGTTAAACATTAGCAAACTAAACAAAGGTCTTGAACTACAAGTCCTGCACCCTTTTCTTTTAAACCTTGACACTCAAGAAAACGTGCCTCCACTTAACACAAAACCTGAAGAATCGAAAAAAAATTCAATTAAGTGCCACTAATCATGAAAATTTAGAAAGCACGGTAGTTGAAGAGGACGGTAACCAGGATGAAACCGAAAACAGTCCTCTGTGGAGTATGTATTTTGATGGGTCCTGCACTAGGACCAACGCTGGTGCAGGTGTCTGGATTTCCAACACTGAAAATAACCACACCGAAAGCATTTCCTGCAAGTTAAACTTTCAGTGTTCCAATAACATAGCAAAATATGAATCCCTTCTCTTAGGCTTGCATCTATTGAAAAAGTTGGGAGCCACAAGAATTAATGTGTATAGGGATTCAGAGTTAGTCATTAGGCAAGTCAATGGGGATTATAACGCAAATCATCCCAGACTTATAGCCTAGTGAAACGATGTCATGGACCTTTTGGAAACCTTTGAGGAGTCCAAACTGTTTTTTGTCCCAAGAAAAAGAAATATTGCGGCCCACAATTTAGCCTTTGCAGCTAGGACATGCTTGACGCCATATGAAACCAAAGACTGCACAACTGAGATAAAATTTAGACCAGCTATACCTAATAATGAAAAGTATTGGCAGGTGTTTGACAATGATAAACAAATAGAAGACTTCATGCAATTCAGAAATGAATTTGAAATACACAGTTCGGACTCAGATTATGATACAGACTGCAGTGAAGAAAATTTCCTTGGTGAAGAGGAACCGTCTCCTGAACGTGTTAATATTAACCTGCTGTCAAGCAAACTAAAAAACAAAAAGGAATTGGATGCAGAGTTCGAAACAGATGAGTTAGAAACTCTGCACTCTAAATATGAAAGTTTGCCAAGCGGTCTAGCGCCTTTAGAAGAGTTGTTTGATCTTAACGATGTGGCCAAAAAGCCAAAACTGGAACCTGTAGAGGTTGAAGTAGAAGAGTGCAATATAGGCAGTGAACTTAAACCTATGATGATTAAACTGTCTAAAACTTTACCAGCTCACATTAAACTTAAATACATAGAGCTGTTTAAAGAGTTTTCTGATGTTTTTGCATGGAGTTACAAAGATCTTAAATCCTATGACACTGAAATAATACAGCACAAAATTCCCCTTAAAGAAAACCAAAAACCATTCAAACAGAAACTGCGCAGAATAAACCCTATTCAGTTACCGTTGGTTCAGAATGAGATCATGAAAATGTATGATGTTGGTATTATTGTCCCTATTAGATATTCTGAGTGGGTGTCTAATCTGGTGTCTGTTAGGAAGAAAACTGGAGAGATCAGACTTTGTATAGACTTTAGAGACTTGAACAAAGCTTCATTAAAAGACAACTACCCTTTACCAAAGATGGATCACATTTTACAAAGGGTGGTAGGGTCCAAAAGAATTTCTTTGTTGGATGGCTATTCAGGGTACAATCAGATCTTAGTTCACCCCGCTGATCAATTAAAGACAGCATTCACTACACCATGGGGCACTTTCATGTATGTGAAAATGCCCTTTGGTCTAATGAATGCTGGAGCAACTTTTCAAAGAGCCATGGACATAGCATTCTCGGAGGAACTGGGCTTATTCATCATTATCTATCTCGATGATGTCACTGTGTTTTAAAAAACAGATGAAGAGCACTTAGAACATTTAAGAAAGGTTTTCGAGAAGTGCAGAAAGTTTGGGATATCTTTAAACCCTAAAAAGACACTATTTGGTCTCCAAGAAGGTAAAATTCTTGGGCACATTATTTCTGAGGAGGTTATAAAGATAGATCCCAAGAGGATTGAGGCCATATTGCAAATCTCTCATCCTCGAAACATTAAAGAGTTGCAGTATTTCATCGGAAAGATTAACTTTTTAAGAAGGTTCATCCCCAACTTGGTTGAGCTCCTTAGGAATATCACAAACATGTTAAAAAAGGAGCAAGGGGTAAAATGGACCTTGGAAGCAAAGAAGTCCTTTGAACTGGTGAAACAAACTTTAACCAAAACACCGGTTCTCATAAGTCCTGATTTTTCAAAGGATTTTTGTATTTTTTCATTTGCATCAGAACATACCATAGTTGTTGTCCTTTTACAGAAAAATCCGCAAGGACAAGAGAAGCTGTAAATTTTTGTAGATGTTCTATGCTTGATGCAACTTTACTTTATTACAAAGAATCACACTAATGAAGTAATAAAATGTATCGATGTAACATACCAAAGGATCTACAAGCCAAACTTAAACAGAGAAATGTGTTAGTGCGTTATCATTACTGCCACAGGATGTTTCAACCAACAAAGTCTTCGGGTCGCCCAACTCATACTGCAAGGTCAAGCAACATTCCTCAAACAATACCCAAATAACTCAAAGTCAACCCTGCACAGCCAACGCATTCCGGTAAAAGTCAACGTAGTGGCAGCAAGAATAAAGTCATCATACTCCAACTTCGGTCAACCTTTGACCTTGCCTGTGCCAATGTGTACGGCCTTCCAAAATCAAAGTCTCCACCAATTTTCGACTTTGGACCATGCGTCGACCAAAGTCAACGCCGGTAATGGACACTTGAAACCTCGAGTCACAGAAATTAATTTCTTTTCCACGTGTGAGCCGAAAATGTCCTCCAAGGAGCTCGTACTAGATTAGAAGAGAAGAAGATGTGATGAGTGAGTGAGTGAAATGCTCTCCAACTTTGACTGTATTTATATCCATCATTGAGGTGTGTGACACATCTGCTGGGGGTGTAAAACCTTAAGGCCAACCTGCACATATAATTTATTATAAATAATAAATTCAAAATAAATGTTCTGCTCATCGGATTAAGATAAATTTTATATGGATCTTACACCTCTCTGAAAGAGGAATCCAATAAAAATATCAGTATCTTCATCTGAGCATCACAACATGGAGTTTGGACCTAGTTGTCCAATTTTAACACTCCCTCTCAACTAGGGAGAACTCCATCCACCTGTGCAAAAAAACATCGTGCGTCATCCCGCCGTAACTTGCTTTTCTGGCCTCTTTATTTCAGAACAGAATTAGGTCAGTCACAAAGACATCATCCCCCGACTGACAGATTCAGCCTAGAGGTCTGAAACCTCTATCAGACTCACAAAGAGTCTCCAACCAACCCGAAGTTGGTTCATCTGACCCGAAGACAGGCGGAGGTCCGAGACCTCACTAGACTTGATCCCAGATCAAGTGGTTGGACCGTGCCATCCTAGATAGAGAGTACGAAAATGTCTGATGCGTCCATCAGTCTTTGCTACTAGTCTCTAGCTTTTCCCATCTCATTGGCCAAATGAGAGGTACTTCCCATGAGCCCTGAACTCAATGGGTAGGATGCATACGGGGCACAAATAATGAGAGGTGAACCAACTCAATAATCACAACGGTGGGGTCCAAGCACTCCAACAAGGTTTGGCAAGCCTACCCTTGTGGTTTCTCATAGCTCCGAGAAGCTGTCCCCAAAGCCCCCCAGAGCTCCTCAAGCTCATTGTCCAACAGGACCCACATCATAGGGTCGTTCCACGATACGAAGTCTCTCACGGAAGGTTAGGAACTTGACCTTCCCCAGGGGCTTAGTGAGAATATCCGCGACCTACTCATTAGTTGTAGAAATTTGCTGAATAATAAATAATTATTCACCGAGACTATCCTGGTCACATACTATTTGAGCTTCATACATAACACATAATCTCTTCCACTCAACTCAACTCAGATCATCACACATGCGGAAATAAAATCAAGCGATAACACATCAAATCATCATACACATTAAAACAGTATGTATGGGGAAAGCTTATAGCTGAAAACCCCGCAGCTATTGTGTATATTATAATGGAGAAATCAAGTAACAAACTCAGTACAATACTCCTCACAAGTACTCAATACTTTCTCATAAAGTTACTCACAATCTAGCTCAGTTTTGAACAGGTTACTGGTTCAAAACTCACCGCCAATTGCCTTGCCTCTATTGCGTGTTTCAATGCTATGGGATGGCCTCTTTATATAGATAAACCACCAGCCTGAACTGCGCAATCCTCATGGACTTACTCCTCCCATCTGTGTGTTGCAAATAGCAACAATATAGTCACAACTGATAGCTAACTCCACCCTTTCATCTACCTCTTTCACTGGTCTCCACTGAACTGATCATGCACTGTAGTGAACTGATGTGTTCTTGAGTTGAATAATGAGTTACTAATTAATGAATTAAATAATATTTATTTCACTCCACTCATAACTAATTGATTAGCTATTTAAACTAATCTCAACCAGTTCAACTAAAATAAACAGAACACAACTCCACTATCTGTCTCATTAACTCCTCCAAACTTCTGCCACTGAAGTCCAACTGAAGTCAACCATGCATGATGCCATAAAACCCTAGGAATAGCGTAATTCCTCTGTCAGATGCATGAGCCACTTCTGTAGCTCGAACTGAAGTGCTCCAAGAGAATAAACTGTTGTTTATAGTCTAAATATTATTAAGGGTAAATAATATTTGACTTCCCTGTTTTAAGGAGAGGCAGTCTAAAAATAGACTTCGACCTCTTTCACCTCAAAAATAGAGTCTCATCTATTTTTACCAACATGACACATACTTCAAGAATCTCAAACTGGAATCCCCGAACCATGTTCCATATGTCTAAAAATAGACATAGTCTAAAAATAGATTTTTGCGCCAGAATTTCCCTGTGGGCCCACTTAGTGAAGGCGACTTCATTTCACTAAGCTCCATCATCTTGCTGCATTCTCAACATTAGTTCCTATATGATCGAGCCTTACGGCGCCTCACTGTACCATATCCCGAATGAAATGGTACCTGATATCAATATGCTTGGATCGGTCATGGAACACAGGATTCTCGGTCAAGCGAATCCCACTCTGGTTATCACAAAGTATCACGGTGGTATCTAGCACATGTCCAAACAGCTCACTAAAGAGCTTTCGCAACCAAAATGCTTCACAACAGGCCATACTTGCTGCAATGTATTCGGCCTCTACGGTGCTCAAAGCCACTGACTTCTGCTTCCTGCTCATCCATGAGATCGAAGCAGAACCAAGATTGAAGCAGCATCCCGATGTGCTCTTACGATCCACCACACTACTAGCCCAATCGGCATCAGTATATCTGAGTGTCACGCTCCCGATAGTGTATCTCAGTCCATGGTTTATCGTGCCCCGAAGGTATCTCAGAAGATTCCTGGCACCAACCCAGTGAAAGTGATGAGGGTCAACCATCTGTTGACTCAAAGTGTTCACTGCAAAACATATATCTGGACGGGTGTTCACTAAGAACATGAGAGCCCCTACGAGTTGACGATACTCAGTAGGATTTGCCAATACGGGCCCAGCAGCGCTGCCACTCAACTTCTTGAAGTTGAGTTCCATTGGTGTTGACACAGACTTGCAATCCACCATACCAAATCTTTCCAGAAGTTTCACAATATATTTTCCTTGAGAAAGGAAAATCTCTCCAGGTCTCTGCCAGACCTCCAGGCCTAGGAAGTAGTGCATCAATCCTAAGTCCTTCATCTCGAACTCAGCAGCGAGCTCCCTCTTGCATTGATGAAAGAGAGGGTCAACACCTGTCAAGAAGAGGTCGTCCACATACAGCACCAGAATGAGAGGCTTCCCCCGGACAACCTTGAAGTAAAGGTTCGGATCAGCATTACTTCGAGTGAAGCCCAGCTTCATCAAGTAGCTATCTATCCTCTCGTACCAAGCTCTGGGTGCTTGCTTCAACCCATAGAGGGCTTTCTTCAACCTGCAGACATGAGTGTCCCGATCCTAAACTTCAAACCCCAGAGGTTGTTCTACATACACCTCTTCTTTTATTGCACCATGCAGAAAAGCGGTCTTGACATCCATCTGATGAAGACTCCATCCTTGCGTAGCAGCAAGGGCTATGATTGATCGAATGGTGGTATATCGTGCCACAGGTGAAAATATGTCATCATAATCTATTCCTTCCTTTTGAGAGAAGCCACGGGCAACAAATCTTGCCTTGAACTTTTCAGCACTTCCACTAGCACCATGCTTGATCTTGTAGAGCCATTTCGCGGTGACAACTGATTTGTCCTTTGGTCTCGGAACCACATCCCAGACATCATTCTTCATTATGGACTCATATTCTTCGTGCATAGCATCCTTCCAGACTTGATGCTTTACGGCTTCCTCAAAAGATCCAAGTTCAGATTGTACAATAGTACTCATGGCAGCTAGATACCCTTGGTATCTACACGGCTTCTTGCTTTCTCGGAATGTCCCCCTTGGGGCAGCATGTCCCTCAGCATCTTCGAGGGTGTCCCTGAGCCATGATGGTCTCTTTCTCAGTGAAGGAGATGGATCTATTGGGTCCATTGGTCCTTCAACATCAGGCATTGTCTCATCCTGCGGTTCTTCTTGATTTCCAGGCCTTGCTTCATGATTTTCCTCAGATCTCGGAAGATCTACTACTTTCCTCAGGGAAGCATCTTCGTCAAAGGTGACATCGTGGCATATCTCCACTTCCCTTTGACCAGACACATAGACTCTATAGGCCTTCGAAGTTTCACTATAGCCCACAAACATTCCTTTCTTCCCAGAAGCATCCAGCTTGCTTCTCTTTTCTTTCGGCACATGAAAGTAAACAGGACATCCAAAAACTCTAAAATGTGAGACGTCAGGTTTCTTACCATAGAAAAACTCTTCGGGTGTTTTGGAGTCTAGAGCGGAATGCGGACATCGGTTTTGAATGTATACAGCAGTATTCGCAGCTTCTCCCCACTAAAACTTCGGTAGATCCTGGTCACATAGCATGGCACGAGCAGCTTCCACAATGGTCTTGTTCTTTCGTTCAGCAATTCCATTCTGCTCAGGAGTGTAGGCAGTAGTAGTCTCCCTCTTAATTCCAGCTTCTCTGCAAAAGTCCTTGAACTCATTTGACTCATATTCAGTGCCATTGTCGGTCCTCAAAATCTTGATCTTCTTCCCTGTCATATTTTCCACCAAGGCTTTGAAGGTACGAAACCACATGAAAGCCTCATCCTTCTTCTTCAAGAAGTATATCCAAGTTTTGTGGGAGAAGTCATCAGTGAATGTCATATAGTAAGAACATCCTCCCAGGGATGTCACGGGTAGCATACCAGATAGATCAGAATGGACCAGTTGCAAAATATCAGATGTCTTTGTGACACTTGAGGGGAAAGGTCCCTTTGTATGCTTTCCTTCGGCACAACCCTTACATACACCTTCATGATTATTTCCAAAATCGGGCATCCCTGTCACCACCTTCCTTGCTTCGGGAAGGGCCTTGTAATGAAGGTGTCCAAACCTCCGGTGCCATAGTTCAGTCTGTCGGATAGTATCGCATGTCATTGCTCTCAGCGGACTTCCTCCAACCTGGTAGAGTGTGCCAACTCTAAACCCAATCGAGATAGCTTTCTTAAAGCTCTTCTTCCACATGCACCTTTCCATCAGTGAATGTCACATTGAACCCTTTGTCTTCCATGGCCGATATAGACACAAGGTTCTTCTTCAAATTTGGTACATAGAGTACATCTTGTAAATGTAGGACTTGTCCTTGAGACAAGTGGAGGGTCACAGTCCCTATCCCTTTCATGGGATATGTGGCATTATCTCCAAGGATAATTTCCATATTAGTATCCTTCTCAACCATGTTAGAGAGTGCTTCCTTGAACCCAGTGATGTGTCTTGAGGCACCACTATCTATCAGCCAGACATCCATAGTGTCGGGTGGGGATGCAGCAGAGAGGGCAGATACAAGAATGTATTCATTTCTTTTATCAATAACATTTGACTCCTCATACCTGGAGTTTTTAGACCTTTTGAACGGTTGACTGTTTCCACCAGAGGGAGCCTTCCTCTTTCCTTTGGACCTGTCGTTTCTTTGATTTCCATTCCTTGAAGAATAGAACTTGGTTTGCATTTTTTACCTTGAACATTTGTATCAGCTTGTCATACATCTCCTTGGATGTGCCTAGCTCAGATATGTAGGCAACCAGACTTTTGTGTATGGATTCCCTGATCATTAGCTTTGCTTTGATCTCCCCCTTCTTATACTTGGTTTTAGCAGCAGCAGTAGCAGTGGATGGAGGTTCTTGTATCTTACCCAGTACATAGTCCATGAGATCATGGTCTTCCAATTTTAGATCTAATATCATCTTCCAAGCATGGAAGTCATCCCTTCCAGTCAGCTTGTCATCCTCCTTGAAACCATAACTTGTGGAACCCATTTTTCTTAGTTGGTGATTGCTATAAGTTAGGGCTTGTCTTCACCTCAGCTCTGATACCATGTAAATTTTTGTAGATGTTCTATGCTTGATGCAACTTTACTTTTATTACAGCAATCACACAAACAGTTAAGTAAAATGCTGATAGAACATACCAATAGATCTATAGAAGACAAACCAGAAACAGGAGAATGTGTTGGTGCGTTATGGCGGTCAGCAGGATGCTTCAACCAGCAAAGTCTTCTTGGTCAGCCAACCCAGAATGTGTCACAACAGTCCTCAAAACAGTCACCCAGTCAACTCAAAGTCAACCCCAGAAAAGTCAACACAGTCCAGAAAAGTCAACGCAGGGCAGCAGCAATAAAGTCAACGCATCTCCAACTTCGGTCAACCTTTTGACCTCGGTTCTTGTGCCAATGTGTACGGCCTCCCAAAATCGAAGTCTCCACCAATTTTCAGCCTCTTTGGACCATGCGTGGAAACCCTAGCTGCAGTAAAATTCGTCCTTCTTCCTAGCTGCAGTAATTCGTCCTTCTTCCCACGTGTGTATCGAAATTGTCTCCAAGGAGCTTGTCCTAAATCAGAAGAGGAGAAG